>JARGCV010000049.1:21487500-21880000 GCA_034064705.1 Bothrops alternatus | reverse complement strand
TTCTGCATCTAGGTGGGGGGACTGCATGAGTGCATCTCTCTCTCTCTCTCTCTCTCTCTCTCTCTCTCTCTCTCTCTCTCTCTCTCTCTCTCTCTCTCTCTCTCTCTCTCTCTCTCTCTCTCTCTCTCTCTCTCTCTCTCTCTCTCTCTCTCTCTCTCTCTCTCTCTCTGTGTTTGTGTGTGTGTAACAGCATCCTAGAAATGACCAGTTGGGAATGGTAATTAATAGTTGGCATTAAATCTTTCCTACATGAGGAACGAGAATTTTAAAAAAGAAATCCACAGTCATTAGCCTGGATTTAATCTGCTGGGGGAGATGGCCTTCACACCTGAGCCACTGTCACAGCATGGTATTCTTTCAATTAAATCCTTGCTTGTCTAAAGCAATGACAGTTTGGAGGACAGGATCAGTGCACCTACTAATGAAAATCCCTGCAGAACAAGGGCATTAGGCAGGAGCTGTTACAAGAAACAAACCACATAATCTGTCTTTCAAATTCTCTCTTAAGCAGGCATTAGGTTACCTTATCCAGTTTCTCAGCACAATTTTAGTCATGTATAAGATCTTTTGATCTATAAATGTATAAATGTACAAACACTATTTTGACACAACTCAATGTCCATCATTTTTTTTAGAAATGCATTTGGGGACAAAGATATATGGTATAAATTTTGTACGTGATACATATTTTGCTTAAGTCTTAAATATTAAAAGATACCAATACCGGGGTGGACAGATTTTTTCCCCTTGTTCAGTCTTCTCTGAATGCTTGGTATAAAATTACTCCATTCTTGCTATGTCACTATGCTATATGCCTACTACAGCATAGCAGCAAATTCAGGCAAGACTTTGTCACAATACCCCTCAGGATAAACACAGTTCCTACCCTAGTATGCCTCAAGAGAAAGTTCTGATAAGTCAAGATGATGAGAACAAGTCTTACCCTTCCAAGGATAGATAACAGTGCATCTGAAGAAAATCCCTATGGAATATCAAAACAATAAAAAGTCCCTAATTTTCAAGGGTGTGAGATGCGTTTATTATTATTTTCTACAGCCTCCCTGGTATTTTTCAAATGTCTGTTATTCTAAATATGCACTCAATGTGAACATGTTCCTAACATCACAGTAAATATAATTCACTCTCATTCAGTCATAAAGGGAACTTACAGTAGATGGCTAACGACAATGCAACATTACTTTCTATATTTCTTGTTCCTACATCAATGCATCTTGGATTAATTAATTAATTAATTAACATGAAGGACAAAGTGCAGAAGCATTACTATTAGTTCCCACTGTAACAATCTTCTGCCCCTCCGCTAGGTATTTGCAACTATTGTTTGGCATGCTTTCATTTTGCCTTCGTTTGTGGCACGCTTTCTACTCAGCCAGGCTGAATGACTAAATCTTGATTAAATATGACTAAACTCTTCTTGTGCCTTCCTTTTAAGAATGATTATACTTGCCCCAAACTCAGACTGCAAGCTTTATCAAACAGACACAGGAGATAAAAGCTTATAAAGAAAAGTTGGCATGAATCTCTCCAAAGGACTTTACTGTATTTTAAAAAGGAAGCATTATATTCAGATGAAAACTATCCGATCTAGTTTGAAATCAGCTGGTGGACAGAGAAATATCTACAGTTGCATTTTTATCACCATTGGGGTTACATTAATAGACTTATACCTGTATCAGAGATAGGGACCAGCAGATTTCTGGGAGTTCCAGGGCTTCCATAAGTCCCAGCTAATATTGCGAGTCAGTTTGGTCCAGTGATTAATGCAGGGGTCTTCAGACTTGGCCCTTTTATGACTTGTGGACTTCAACTCCCAGAATTCCTCAGCCAGCATACCTGGCTGAGGAATTCTGGGAGTTGAAGTCCACAGTTCATAAAAGGGCCAAGTTTGAAGACCCCTGCATTAAGGCATCAGGCTGGAAAGCAGGTGACTATGAGTTGTAATCCTGCCTTAGCCATGGAAATCAGCCGGGTGACCTTGGGCTAATCACTCTCTCTCAGCCCAACTCACTACATAGGCTTGTTGTTGTGAAGAAAATAGGAGGAGGAATGTCTGTTAGATACATTTGCCACCTTGAGTTATTCCAAAAATAATAAAGGCATGATATAAATAAATATAATCAAAAGTCAGGGATGATAGGAATTGTTTTCCAATAAATCTGGTGGACTCATATCATCTTCTAAAAATAAAAAATGAATATTTTGCAATAGCAATATTTGTATGATTAATCACAGGGAAGACTGGAATATGTTAAATAACTAGACTAAATGCTTTTCCAAAATTGTTTTTAACATGCATAACAAATGGATAAGTATGCAATTGGAATTTCTGATTTAGTTCAAGTTCAATGTAACTGATTATATGTATAATATGACTTTAACTAATCCCAGACAAAATTTTATGGACAGATTACTACTAAAGCTACTAAATTAATCTTTGTGAAAACTGTTACTGAGGGCATCTGCAGAGACTAAGTACAATAGCACCATAGGCTATTGTCCTGTCCTTGAATAAAGGATCAAAGTTAAATACACATTACATAAGATGCTGATAGATAAAATCCTGATGGTAAATTTAATTTCAGAAAATATTTTGTGGCATGCCCTTTACAGGTATAAAAATAATATAACTTTTTTGCTGTTTATTTTGAAAAGGTATTTTACTCAGTAAAAGTTGTTTGGTCTGATCTAGTAGCAATTTTCAAGACTTTAAACCGATGAGAAATTTCTGCTTGCAAATCACGTGTTCCAAAATGTGGTTTTCATTTGTTTTTCCATTCAGATCAAATCACATGTATTGAATCTTAGTAAGAAAAAATATACATATCTTGCTTCTGTTTATTTTTTGAGCCACGGATCGTAAAAATCAATGAATTACATCCCTATCCTATACACATCAGGAGCATTTGCTTTAAATAGTAAAAGTAAATTCCATAGTGATTCCTTTATTTTCCTCTGTTGTGCAAAGGGAGAAATTTGTGTTTTTTCTTTTTTTAAGGAAGTTTCACACATAGACACACTTACAACAAAGCTGTATTTATGTGTATCAACAGGCCACTGCATAGTTAATGAGAATTCCTATTAATTTCAGCAACTTCAACCTTACTCTCAGTTTGCCCTTTTAGTCACCATTCATTAACATGTGTAAATTATAAGGAAGATGGATGTGATGGAGATACACAGGCTCTGTTGCCTCAGCAATGGGAGCTAAAGCATTTTAAAGCATAACTACAGAATGTCCAGACAATGTTCAGAATTGGCTTAGACAAGATTCTGAAGTGGCACGGGTAAGATTCTGTATTATGAACAATTTCAATAAAAGGAGTTGTAGACATCCTGTGGAGTTGATTTCATGGTTTGAACTACCTAATAGGACTGACAGCATAGTAGGATTAAATTTACAAAATGCATTTGTATATTTGTCTGATTCTTCTCTGAAATACTGTGAAAAGGATATGAAAGAGGGCAGCAGTTCTAAGTCAGACAAGACTAAAATGGCAGAATTGAAAGTAAACATGTACTTAATGGGTAAAGAACACGCCTCACCAAGATTTTCCCCTGTCCCCGACCTGAAGATCTCAGTCCTTTCTTTACCTTCTGTGGCAGCTGAGCCAATTTAGTTAATTACTTTGACTGATTAATTGATTATGTAGTATCAAGTTGCTATTGACTGTTAGTGACCACATGGAAAGAACTTCTCCAGGATGATCTGTCTCCAATTTGGCCTTTTAGGTCCTCCATCAGTGTAGCCATCATACAATCATTGAGTCCTTCCAGGTAGTGAAGTTGGAAAATTGGCATTTAGCAAGTGAGCAATGCTGAGTTGTTTCAGCACTGAGGATGGAAAAAGGTCAGGCAGAAAGGGGATAAGATTGTTTCCAAATGGCCTTTACCTTTGTGCTGATCTTGAGGAACTCCTTGGTTTCCTGAAAAGATTTGAGAAATAAAGTAGTAAAAAAGATGCCAAGTAGATTGGAAGATGAACAGTAAGGAACTTGGTTGAACATGGGCATGAGTTCATGTTTCAGCCTACATACAATAGTCACAATAAGATAGTGAGGCATGCTTACTTTGGTGTTGCCGAAGCCCTGGCAACAGTTAATTCCCACTCAGATCAATTCCCACAACACTGCTTTGTGCTTTATATATACGACTTCTTTTGAAATTTACATAGAAGTTGAAATTGGTCCAGAATACATCAGCCTACACGCCACACCATGCTGCAGGCTCCACACCAATTACCAATAAGTTTCCAGGTAAAATTCAAAGTGATGGTTTTGTAGGAATCAGTCCTACATCTACTCCAAATGGGTCCTACATGTTTGGTGTATATATCCTGGTTTAAGATGTAAAGAGTTCCTTCCTGTCTTCAAGGGTTTTGAAAAAGATCAAGGAATTTATTTTTGTGAGTTGGCTCCTACTCTTTGGAACAGCCTTCTGTTGGAAATCAATCTCCTGCCATCCCTTCTGGCTTTCAGAAAAACTGAAAAATAGATGTCTTTGGTTAAAATGTTCTCATTGGGCACTTATCAACTTAATAAGCTGGAGGGAACGATTCAATAATTTTATCTCCTAATGTTTTGGCATACTATTATATTTCTATGATGAGTAGTTTTCATCCTACATCACCATGTGTCGGTGTAGATGGAGAGATAAATGAATAAATAGAGGCCACTACAAAAATGGTATAGGCTAAAGTCCAATATGATTGAGGACATTATGATCTCTCCAATGCCGAAATAAAATTAATTGCCTGTCTGTTCATAGACATGCAATAAATACTTTATAAATTTTGAGTAGGATTACAAAAAAAAGGTTGATGAGACTTCTTATAATAATCTTTCTAACAATGATTAGTTTCCTACTGCTAATGGAAATGGAAAATCAGGTTCTTTGGCAGTTTCTTGGAAGGATGGAGAGCAATGAAGCTACTGTACCTTCCACAAAATATATATATAATAAAATATATGAGGGATAAATGAACATCTGGCAACCTGGCAACCACTATGGTCTACACAGCTGAACGGTTTTCCAGTCCCTGTTATAGACCAATCATATCTAGTCTTCAGTACGAGCAAGCAAGATCCTTTTGTACACAGTTCTCTGAAAAAAATTTTATTAGCACATCTCCCAACACATTTACATAGTCTGTATTTTACATGATAGCAGTAGACATAAAGTTCACTGTACTGATAAGTGACTGCTTCTAAACCTGCCAAATTTGGTACTCGATGCATTTTGATACAAAAAAAATGTTGTCCCGATATTTATTGTTTGTTTGACACTGGACATGTTGTGATAGAAAGAGAGGGATAGCTGCAGAGAATGGACAGGAAGTCAGCCATGCTGGAAAGGTCACCGACATAAGAAAAGGGACAGACTGGAAGTTCTTCCTGGCTGAAACAAAGGGCCATGTGGTAAGTCATGTGGTTTGCTTGGTACTCATCATTTTTAGTACTCATCACACTTCCTGGAAACAATTAACAAGTACCAAGGTGCCACTGTAACTCTATGGAATATATTTTTTTATTAGAGTTTCAGCCCACCTTTATTATTTTGTAACTCAAAGTGATAACCATACATAATATTCCTCCTATTTTCCCCATGACAATAACCATGTGAAGTGGGGTAGACGGAGAGAGAGAGAGAGCGACTGGCCCAAAGTTGCCCAATCAGCTTTCATGCAAAGACAGACCTAGAATTCAAATTTTCCTGGTTTCTAGGCCAGGATCTTCACCTCTACACCAAACTGGCTTTCAAACTGGAATGATGGTGACTGTATATTTGTGACCATTCAAGATATAAAATGGAGTTGCAAATCATCTTTAAGGGAGGGAGAAAGCTTCAGTGGTAAAATACAATTTCTTTCAAACATCCCTAAAAATGTATGACATTTCAAATTAGGAGCTGAAGAAAAATGATAGTTCTCTGTGTGTGCACGTGTGTGTATCTCATTCCAAAACCCTTGGCCTGTGCTACTGTTGTTGTCTGGAGATCAAGCAGTGAACATCATCCAGTTTTGTCAGATTTTGCTTCAGCCATTTTTGTCATATCAGTCAAAGAGAAGCTTTGAAGAGATTGCAAGATGACCAGAAATAGTTTACAAATGCCAGGCACATCAAAGAAGTGATATTAGCATAGGAGAACAGGTTTTTTTCCCCTAGAGAACAACTGAATGTTAACTGCAAAGTCATTTTACCTGCATATCTTTAAAGATGGCCTGGTTGCTTTTATTCAGGCTTTATTTTCTTAATTTCCTCCTTTGTGTTTTGCCATTAAAAAATAGATGTCTTTTACTGTTTATTTAGCACAGCGGCTAAAGAACTGGTCTGCAAACGTGAAACTCATTTTTAAATCATATTTCCCCTCACACACACACACACATTCCAACATCATTCTGACTTGGCTTCACCCATTTCTTGTCCCTGCAGGATGGAGAATATTAGTTTGACTTCTCTTCAGAAAGGCCAGATAAACATTTTGGTAATAAGGATATTTATTGCTGCTGCTGCAGTAGCAAAGTAGAACCAAGACAAAATTTTGCAGTATAAATGCCTGAGCCAGCTTTGCCTGCTTGTAGGATCTACTAATCCTTCCATTTTCCACACACCAGTATTCTAGTATGACAGGCAGTGCAGTCTAATGCTTAGGGTATCTGGCTAGAAAACAGCAGTCTAGACCTGCCTTAGGCACTAAAGCCAGCTGGGTGACTGTGAGCTAGTCATTCCCACTCAACTATAGGCAGTGGCAAGCAAGTTTGTAAATCAGTTGCTTGTGTAATTCTGACAAATTGTGAATTACATTGACTTAATTAGAAATCAAAGGGTGGAGAGAGACTGATAAATCCTATTCACTATGAATTTGAACACGGAATGAGAATTAAATTGAGTTGAGTATATAGGCTTTGTAGCAAATGAGAATTAAATTGAGTTGAGTATATAGGCTTTGTAGTAAATCACCAGATGGCAAAGTGTTGCTTTTTTTTTATGGAAGAGTGTGACTCAGGTTTTTGAGGAGCTATTTTGATAACATATGTAACATTTCTTGAGTCTAAAGCTTCTACATTTCTAGATGGTCACTAGATTTTGCCTCAAGCACAGAGGAAAATAAACTCGGAGTTTATTCCACAGATGAAATAACTGAGGCATTTGGATAAGCCACAATCTATCAGTCTTCTCTGCTCTGTGTTCAGTGCTTGCTTATTAATCTTTTGAATACAGTTTTAACAATGAAAGAGGATAATTTTATATATTTCAGATTCATGTCGTGGTTTTTTTTCTGGGGTGGGGTTAATAATATTGCAATGCCTAAAGATTTGTATCTCCAGAATGGCAAACATCTATGAAATGAACACAAGAAAAAATTTCATCTTTAGTTTGACCACAATGGTTCAACCTGCCCCATGACAGTTTCATACCTAGAGTAATGATCTGTCTTTCATTTTTAATAGAAATCAGATATACCTCTGTGCAGTGCACAATTTTCATGCTACTCACATTTTTCTTTTATCGATTTCCAGTGTTCGGATCCTGCTTTATTGAAAGTATCTTCCCCTACTAGTGCAAAATGTCAGCTCAGTTTACAAAATGCCGCATCTTTTCCATCACTGGTTTCTATTCAGTTAAGTCACTCACCCAAACCAATGTTCAAAGTAGAGAACTGGCTGCAGAAAAGTAGCAGTGTTTCTTGATAACTGATATTTCATCCAAATGTGATTATGATAAGTGCCACTGTCTGCAACAACTGACAAGCTGGCTGTGTATAATATGTATTTTTTGTTGATATGAAACTTACAGAACCAAAACGCATTTATATCTCCATCCTACATATGTTATATTTATGTAACCATTTGAACTTCACACCAGGATGACTTTGGTATCTAGGGATTATTTTGCTTCAATTATATTGCAATTTAGCTTCAGAAGAAAACCTGTGACCGTATTTTAGATAATATATAGGGCCAAATAAAAGTCTTAATCCAAACAGTAGCAACAGAAATAAATAAAAATATAAATATAGCATATCCTGTTTTTCAATATATAAAAAAGTTGATTCAAGCCAGTCTTTTAGGTTTTCTTCCAATTAATTCATGATTTGAGCTCTTATTGCTTTATCCACAACATTTCTTCTTTCCAGTATGCTAAGCAGAGTTACTAAAATTGGGTTACTGGAAAGTGTTTAACATGCATTTTTTTAGATGTTGTACTGGCTTATTTTTGTATGAGCCATTTAGAGAATTTTATATCCATATAGGCAATAGAGAATAATTTCTAATAAACAAAGAATATAAAATAGTTGTTTAAACTTGATGGTGCTTTACAATGCAGGGATGCAATTTTTTTTTGCTTGCTTGTCAATAATAATAGGATTGTGTCCAACTGCAATAATGCTATCATGATAGATTGTGTTTCATGTAACAATAAGGTGGTTGTGGGGCATAGAAAGGATCTCTGGTACTACCATTATAAACTCTTCCACTCCTCCCACCCTCAACCCGACCCAAATATTGAAATCTCCATTTCATTTTGATCAAAATGGAATTGTATGAAATGCCCTCTATTAAATTATTAAAAATTTAGCACTCTGTATGACTGGAGGCTGGCCCCTGTTAAGTGGAAACCACCTCTCCTCTCATCAATGACTGAAAAAATTGGAAGAGAACTTATTCGTATTGCTAGTTGGGACTGACAGATAAGAACTGGCAGGAAGGCATTATATTAATCCTAGCTATATTAGTTATTAATAGGAGGTAATGGCTTCCATGGTTGGGCAACAAATCCCATCATCCTTGACCTTCACTATACTGGATTGAATTAATGGGAATGCAGGCCAATCTTTGGAAGACATCAGGTTGCCTTTTCATGATACAGCAATAGCACTTAGACTTATATACCGCTTCACAGTGCTTTGCAGCCCTCTCTAAGCGGTTTACAGAGTCAGCATGTTGCCTCCAACAACCTGGGTCCTCATTTTACTGACCTTGGAAGGATGGAAGTCTGAGTCAACCTTGAGCCGGTGAGAACTGAACTGCTGAACTGCAGTCAGTTCAGAAGAAGTAGCTTGCAGTACTGCATTCTAACCGTGTGCCACCACGGTTTATAAACTAAACCTACATCTATGGGTGTGATAGAGTGTGAAAGAAGTAGTGGAGATGAGTTTGACAGCACTGAGCTTTCCGTGGAGCAGGGAGTACATTCTATCAGAGAGCAACCCAAATTAAGAAATTGTGCAGTGCTAAGCTAGATGTGCCGGGGGGGGGGAGGGAGAGGTTCAGGATAGTCACACCCTAGAATCTCTCAAACTGTATTTAGTAGGGTAGAAGCTTATGGCTTTAGTTTGGCAAGTTTGGCCTATCCATCAGGTGCAAGCAAATAAAGAACTGGAGTTGATTAGATTTCACTGTGTCATCTTTGAGCTTGGGCCTGACATCTGCAGGAAAAAGGATAGAAAAATCGATGATGCATAACATTTTTCCTAAATTGTTTCAACTTGCAGTGATATTATCTTTGTTGAATTCTAGACTAAAGAGAAGTTTCTCTCTTCTTCAGTTCCCTCTTGCTTCTCTTTGCAAATCATTCCTTGTTTTCCTTGGGCATACTTCCTGCCTGCACAGTCAATGAACCTTTTGCTGGAAAAATCTGTTGTGTGAGCCTTTCATCCATCTTTATAGAAAGCCTGGACCAGGAAGTCTGACGGTTGGCCAAGTCCATGGCTTTAAAAATAATCCAAATGTGCATATTTTCTGCCTCCACAAGGGAAATTTTAAGGCATGGATGCAACCAGCTGTAAGGCAACCTGATCCTGTCAGTCCTTCATTGTAGACCAGACTAAAACACTAATGCTATGCTGGCCAATACTATTTATATTGTGAAATGATACTAATGTTGCAAGTTTCAAAGTGTTTTCCTTCCTTCCTTCCTTCCTTCCTTCCTTCCTTCCTTCCTTCCTTCCTTCCTTCCTTCCTTCCTTCCTCCCTTCCTCCCTCCCTCTCTTCCTTCCTTCCTTCCTTCCTCCCTCCCTCCCATGTTACATTTCCTTTATCTGACTCTTTCCCACGGCATCAGCATTTCCTTCTGTCCTTCAAGGATATTCCTTTTAAAAAAACATATAAATTTCATTAATTTTTTTAAAGAGTACGGTATATAAAAATGAGCACAAATTAATACAGAATTAAGAAAACAAAGAAAGCAATAGAGAAAGAAGAAAGAAAAAACAAAAGAGTGGGGAAAAACAGAAATAGAAAATGTAAGCTTCCAATTTCCTTTGCAGCAAATACAAGTATGACTACAAAGTTATCTCTTACTTTATGATTACATTAAAAAAAACTCACTTTTTCCATTATTCATTTTTTTCCATTATCAAAACCACAAGCCAGAAGTATTTTTTTTCCTGTTTAATGCAAAACGTCTATAAGGGGCTCCCAGCCAGTCATAAGTGTAGATATTTGTTTTTTCTCTAATTAAATTAATTAACTCATCTCTGCAAGTTCTATCATCTTCAGCAACCATTCCTCTATTGTGGTGGTGTCAAACCTTCTCACTTTTGAGCAAATAATAACCTTGCTGTAATTGTCATATATAAAATATAAAACCAAAGTTCCATGACTTTTCAAAGTTGCCTTTCTATTAGTCCCCAAAGAAAAGCCTCTGGTTTTAATTGTCCCAAAAGTGCTTTTTCAAAAAGCAACTGGACTATTTTTATTTGAAGACATTTAGTTTCTCAGCCAAGAAGCTTCTTCATTTTTGAAGAAGTTCTGCCGTTTGAAAAAGCACCCTTGGGTCAACCATGACCTGGATGACTGAGAATCTTCATAGACATTCTGGTTTTAATTGTATGTTACTCTTTAACATCTGTTTCTCAAGGCTATTCCCTTTGTCCTCCATACCTTTAGAGGTGTCCCACTTCAGATAAACAAGCAAACAAATCACCAAGTCATGCTGGTTATTTTGTCCTGGTTATTAAAAGATTTGAAAATAAGATACAGTGATAGAATTGTGGATTGCTTCAAAAGTCCACGATACAGTGTGGATTGCTTCAAAAGTCCACGATTACCAATGATTTCTAATCAAAATGGTTTATATATTCTTTCTGGCACATTGGAAATTATGATATTTTAGTGCCAGTTGCTAGATATTATTTGCAGAATAGTAGCATTTTTGTATGTATGAGAGATTCTTTCTGTCATCTAGGTGATTTCTGTGGGATAGAATGCAGGATTAAATAGTTCTTCAGTCTGCTCTAACATAGCTCTTTTATTCCTGTAGTCATCTGAAGGTATCATTTTTGTTATTAACCATACACAATCATCCTCTACTGTCTTACAAGAGAATTCACAAACATCATGTATGCATTTCTGCAGGAACAGAGAAGATATGTTAGTAATTTCATAGTAATATTTATTAGTTAAGAGTTAGATGTATAACTTTTTTTGTTAACTTGTCTTCCCTCTCTCCCCAAATTCCAGAAATTTGCAGAATTGTTTATGTTAGTCTAGGGCAGTAATAAAGATTTGATGATGATGCAGAATTATACTCAAAGTGGAATTTGTTTCAGATCATTCGATATACAGTATGTATATTCAGATTACCTCTACTACTTATAGATGTTTTGTCTTCACCTCTATGCAGAGAATTTAAAGATTCCTATCTTTTAGTGACATTCTAGTTAAATGTGGTACAATTAGTACCTTTAAAAAAATAGCCATTGATTCGGATTAGTTTATGCCGAGTCAGGAAGTATAAGCTCAGAGTCATTTTCAAGTGGTTTATATATTTTACTTGGCTTGCTTTCCAGTTTCAAGAAGAAAAGAAAAGAAAAACTTTGGAATGGAAGTAGGGAAAATTTATCTTGTTCGTGCAATTTCACTTTCCATCCCAGTACTTAAGCTTTGAAAATTGGCTCACTGATATTCTTTTGTATATTTCTTTTAAAAAAAAACTGCAGTGAATTCTAATAGTTTGAAGCCATAATGAACTCCCGTTTGGCTCTTGTTCTTCAGTCAAATGTTCAAAACTTTGACTATCCACTGTAGAATGGATAGTCAGATGATGACTGGTTATTTATACTTGTTTCATTATCCAACTAGGAAAAATCATCAGTGTTAGTGAGTGTGAGGCTTAATCCCTGTTTCCTTTAATACAATAGCTTCCCCTACTAGTCCTGGTTAGATGTGTGGTTTTCTCCTTGGTAGGTTCTTGATTAGTTTTCTGCTTGATTGTTTGTCTGGTGTTAATCTCTGCTTACCTGGATGCTCATTGTTGGACAGGAATTTATTTTGGTCTTTATGTTTCCTTCTTAGCTTTTTTATTGTCTCTTTTGAATAGTGTGTGGATGTGGTTTATCTCTATGTGTCTATTAATGACTGATTTGTTTGAAAGTCAAACTTTTAGGAATTCCTTAGCATTTTTTAAAATTTAAATGTTATTCTTTTCATAGCTTATGTTGGTTGTATTTTAGTGGATTGAGTGATTAGGCATTTGTTTTAATAAAGTTACATGAATATCAAAAATATAACGCTACTATACATCAAAACATCTTAGAAACAAGTAAAGGCCATTGCAACCACACAAGATCACTGTAGCATACAAGCGAACTAAATCCCTGCAAAACATCTTAAATAAACAAAAAGATACAGTAGCCCAAGAAGAAAAATCAGAAAAAAAATCTATAACATACAGAGTAAGGACTGGAACAGCCACGATTTAGGACAGATTAGCAAAGTACAACCACGCACACAGACAAACAAGACATAGTAAAAACTCCTTAATCTTAGAACACATGAACAGACTCAACCATCGTTTCACCTGGGAAACTTCAAGCAGTCTATCAGACTAATCAGCCATCAATAGACAAATAGAGATAAACCATATTTACACACCATTCAAAAGAGATGAATTAACAAAAAAGGGGGAGCAAAATACCTACAAGCACTGATGATATTACTTGGTTAGATAATTAAACATCTGCAAGCAAATATCTAAGCTCAGAGAGCACCAAGAAGTCCTCAGTTCAACCCTGAGCTACAGCTGTTCTCTTCTACTTGATAATCCACTTTAGATTTAAATTATTGCATTGCCATGGGAATTAATTCACTTGGCTACCTTTTATAGCCATCTTAGATAAATAAAAATATGGTCATTTTGTTTTATTACCCATTTGTGACTGTGATTCCTTTTTATTTCCTCACGCAAGATTTTGAGAAGGAAGGACATGCAAATTTATTTTAAAAGGGTTCCTGTCCTTCAGAGAACTTGTCCTTTTATCAGTGGCCTTACAAATAGTTGTTCACTGGGGGGACATTACTGCATAGACAAAGCAGCAGCCAAGAAGCCATAAATATCTTAATCTGAGCTTCTTGAAATGAGGTGTAGTTATGTAAAGCAGCATTAACCACATTAATACTGCCTTTACATTGTCCTCTTTAAGACCTATCGTGTTTAACATATTAGTCTTTTCAGCCAGTGACAGTAAGGAAAAGAGAAGGAGAGAGTGAGAATTGAATCATCCCATTTTTTTTATTTTTTTTTTAGGGAAGATCATATTCTGTGTTCCTTAAAAAGATGAAAAAAGGTGATGATCCCTAGTTTTGATGCTCATGTGTAGTGTAGACTAATTCACTGAGGATGCCCTTTCCAATTGCCATTTGTCAAGAGTGCATTCAAAGAGCAAGACTTGTATTTAAAGAGGTTTCTCTGTTGAGAGATGGCTCTTTAATCCAGTAGAGGCTTCCATTGGTTGGAATGGAGAGGAAGGTGTTTTTCTTTACCAGTGCCTCTGCCATGGTTTTTTTTTTTTGGGAGAAACCATCAACGTCAATTAACAAAATATTTCTTGGAGCATATTTGAGGGTGGGTTATATTTAGGAAAAAAGAGCTTTATTACTTCTTATTGCCAGGAAAATTTCCTGATTGTCTACTAAATGGGAAAACTGCTCAATGTGGTTTACCTGCTTATACCTGGCGTCTTATTCATGGCCACTGGCTTTCTCAGGGGCATTTTTTTTTTGGCTTGCTATATTCTGCCCTTTAACTTTCCCCCCCTCTTGTGCTGGCCATTGCTCCTTCAAGTTGGCCAACAAAGGAGCACTAAAAGTAGAAAAATACATCTATATTTTCTGGTCAAAATAACAATAAAAAATATCATCCCCACCTCCAGGCCTGCTGCTGCATATGAATGTGCAACACCAATTTCTGAAAGCATCCACAGAACATGAGAAAGCAACCCAAAGTCTTTAATTCCAAAGTGAAGAATAAAGAGAGGATCCAAATGTGTGTGATGAAGGATGAGTTCACATCTATCCTTGCTGCATTTCCTCTGGAGCAACAGCAGAGCTAATTGACTTCCAATTAACTTCTACATATAAAGATAGGTTAAAACCCATATCATTGTGGAAATGTAAAAAGGCTGTGCTGGTTGAGGAATGATACAGTTATTACACATGGAACAGTTCTACAGCTGTTGCTTAATGACCATTGAAAGTTATTATGACCCCCCCCAAAAGGTATGAACAATCTATTTTTGAACTTACAATGGCTACAATTCGGTCCTCCATCACTGTAATTTGCAATGTTTTTTTATTTCCAGTTTCCAACAAAAAATGCCCATTGAGAAAAACTGATTCGCTTACTGTCCACCACAAAAAAATTGGGCCTGGTTATATGTTGCTCAATGACCACAATGACTTAGAACTGTAATTCCTGGCTCAATAATGGCTATTAGTTTAGGATCACCTGTAGGAAGGAAAAATATCTTCTAACCCAGGGGTCTACAAACTTGGCCCTTTTATGACTTGTGGACGCTGGCTGAGGAATTCTGGGAGTTGAAGTCCACCAATCATAAAAGGGCCAAGTTTGAAGACCCCTGTTCTAACCTGATAATGTGAGGATCTGTAAAGTATTCATTTCTCCTCTTGAGATATTGCTAAACCCTCATTGGAAAATTTGCTATAATCTTTAGAGAATTAAAACAGTGGCCACTGTGAGCTCTTTGAGGCTTATGGACAATACCTTGCAGTAGTTCAGAATTTATCCTTATGAAGACGACAGCAGCCTAAGGCTGTACTTTTAGTTTTTAATTTTTTATCTGCAAAGGTTGCTAAGACATATTTGCTTTGTAAAAGAAGATGTCAGGCTGGTGTTCAGTTTTTTGTTTTTGTTTTTTAAGTGGAGACGGCCAGACTAAAAGATGGAAAATGGTGTCTTTTGCCTTGCAGAAGTTTTCTAAGCACTGGCATCTATACAGATTATACTCAACATATGACTACAACCGAGCCCAACATTTCTGTTGCTAAGCAAGACAGTAGTTAAGTGAGTCTTGCTTCATTTTGTGATCTTTCTTGCCACAATTGTTAAGTGAATCACTGCATTTACTAAGCTAGTAACAGGGTTTTTAAATGAATCTGGCTGACCCATTGATGTTGCTTGTCATAGGGTCACCCCAAGGACACTGCAACCTTCATAACTACATGCCAGTTGACAAGCTTCCTAAATTTTGATCATGTGATCACTGGGATTGTTAAGTCCTCCCAAATTGGCGAATGATGAAGACGCATGTTTCACACAGTAACAGATTTTATTTGTTCTCAGCCAAAACACCAACAGCGAGCAGAGGCATGCAAGCCTCCTTTTATATGTCCGGATTGCCGGACCAATGGCAGCAGACAGGTGCTCTTTTCCCGCCTTGCGCATGCACGCAAGGCCGGCGCCACTCGGTCTGGTCCCGGGCAGCTTTTGCAATTGCCCGGAACTGATGCAACGTCCCGAGCCTGCATTTGCAGGCTCAGGACACAACACCCCTCCCCCCTAGATGGAACACCCATACTGGCTCACAATTCCTTGGAAGGAGTGTACTACGTCCCTGCACTCAGCATGGACTGAATACCTGTCTGCCTTTACTCAGGCTATAATATCCTGCCCTGGTGTGGAAACATTATCACAAATCATAATATAACAAAATTAAGTTGTTAGCTACTTGACTGTAGGGTAATTCCCCTTAGTACTTGACAGCAACTTCACAAAATCTGAAAGATATTTGGGTGGGCATTTAACCCTTTTCGACCTCCTCGGACCAGAGAGTTCTCTTGGTTCCCTTGCTCGCTCACCAAGCTGGGTGAGCTAAAATGGGGCTGCCCTATTGCCCCAGGTGACCCAGGCGCTGCAGCCTGACCCCCCTGTTTGCCTGCCAGGCTTGGGTAGCCCGGACTCTGTTGCCCCTCGTACCCGGTTGACCAGCCCATTTTCTGGCTGGCTGGACCCTCTGAGCCCAAACCAGCATTCTTTAGAGTGGTAGGAATCCCCGGCTCCACAATGGACCTGTTTTGGGAATACTGTTCTTCACTCCCAAGCCATTACACGGGGATTCTGAGGTAGCTTCTGGATCCCAGTATTCCAGGGACTCCCCACCCATATCAAAGGTTTCCCTCTCAGGAGTTACCCCTTGGTTACCCCTTGATCTTAATGACTTCCTTCTGTGAGCAATTTCAGAATGACGCCAGTTACCCTGCTGGGTTGCCAGTTTTCTGGTGAAAGATGAGTTATGTGGATGCCCCCGGTCAGTCTTCCTGTTTGGAGTACTGTCTGCAGTGTATAAATAGTTTGGATACCCCCGGAGTGACTCCCTGGCTGGAGTAAGTGAAGGTGTTTGGGATAACTCCCTGCCTCCTGAATTCCTGTTCCGAGCACTTGCGGAATCTGGGGATGTAGAACTTCTGGCCTCCTCAGAAGCCAATAATGACTGATGAAATTGATCCTCAGAATGCATGTTATAACTATCCTCTCCCCCCGGAACAAAAACAGGAGCGGATGGGCAGAAGTCCCTCCTTGTGCGCAGCTGATCTATGTGTTGCCGAAGAAAGCGGCTGTCCTCCAGGGTCACTTCATAGGACAAAGGTCCTGAGAACTTGCAGACCGCAGCTGGTACCCAGAGATGACCAGGCCCATAGTTTCAAGTCCAAACCAGATCACCCACTTGAAGTCTTCTTGGTGCTCTGGGTTGTGGAACCTGAGATGCCACCCTGTCCGGGTGCAGTCTGTCTAACTTAGTTATAAGCCTGTGGCCCCAGTGTAATTCAGCTGGGCTCTTCCCTGTAGCAGTGCAAGGTGTAGTACGATGTGCAAGAAGAAAGTCTGCTAACCTGTGATGCTAATTACCATAAGTCAGTCTTTTGAGGGCCTCCTTGGTTGTGTGCACCATTCGTTCTGCCATTCCGTTGGTGGAAGGGTGGAAAGGAGCCAAAATCACGTGACAGATCAGATTTGCCTGAAGAAAAACCTTGAACTCAGAAGAGGTGAATTGAGGACCGTTGTCTGAAACCAGAACATCTGGAAGGCCATGAGCTGCAAAAATTCCTCTCAACACCTGGATAGTCTTGAAGGTAGTAGTGGAGGAAACAGGAACAACCTCTAGCCACTTGGAGTGGCTATCAACAACAACCAGGAAGAATTGCCCTGAAAGGGCCCAGCATAATCTATATGTACCCTAGACCACGGGGTTTGAGTTTCCTCCCACCTATGAACAGGTGCCTGAGGCATCTTGGGCCTGGACTGTTGGCACACATGGCACCCATGAACCTGGGCCTTGATGGCTTTGTCGAGGCTAGGCCACCACAAATGGCTGCGCGCAAGCGCTTTCATCCTGACTATGCCTGGGTGTCCCTCATGCAGAGAGGTTAAGGTCCTAGACCTCAATGATTCAGGGATTATTACCCTACTGACCCACAACAGGCATCCCTTGAACGTGGACAACTCATGTCTCTTGTGCCAGAAACTATCTGGGCATCTATCCGGCCACCCAGACAACACCCAAGACAACACATGTGTAAGTGTGTGATCTGTGGCAGTTTCAGCAGCCACATCCCTAGCATCGAGAGGAGACTCAGGCAGCTCTTGAAAGGACAGAATGTTTACAGCAGGGGCTGGATCAGGCTCCAAGTTGAGCAGGGGTAATCTACTCAGGCCATCAGCATGACCCATTTGCCTTCCAGGCTTATGGATTAGCGTATAGTCATATGCTGACAAGAAAATGGACCATCTCAGCATACGAGAAGACAGGATATGTGGAGTTTGTTTGGTAGTTGTGAACAACCCTAACAAGGGCTTATGGTCAGTGTAGACCGTGATATGGTGGCCATAAATAAAATCATGAAACTTCTTTTTTTTATTTTTTATTAATTTTTTTATAATTTTAACAGAAAAAAAACTAGTCATATCAAATCATAATATAAAAGTAAACAATCATCCATACACAAAATATAAATACATTTCAATACATCTAGTACTAATAACTCAACTGAGAATAATCATTCCAAACAATTAACATCACTGCTCGGCACCCCCACCACCACATCCCACCAACCCTATCCTTCCCCCTCACTTACCAACTGGCTACCTACCTTCTCCCTCCTTCTCTTCTTTCTACTTCCTTCTCTATCTCCATCCTCCTCTTCCCCCTTCTTATCAACTTACACTTACATCAACCTTCACTCCTCCTTCCTTTTTCCCCATCAGATGTGGAGCCCAGAGGACACCCGAGCAACCCCTTAATAACAGTAACAGTAATTATTTATTCTTCCTCCAACCCCAATTGCAGTTGAGAAAACATCATGTATAAGATTATCAAGCCTCCCTAACCCCCCCCCCCCGACTTCCCAGAGTGAATACAAGGTATAACAAAAGAAAACCCCACTACATCAAACAAAATAATTATATAATCTTAACAAGAATTTTAGACTATATAAAAAAAGAAAAAATAATAATAATTATATTCTTATTCAATTCAATTTACCATAATATATCTTAATATATATCTTCATTTAAACATCCTCTCCTAAACCTTACTTATAATATTTATCTTTAATTCAATCCATAATCTTAAATTAACCTTAATTCCTTTAAACAATCAGCTCATCTTGTTAAGAATAGTATTTATCATTTACATCTAAACCACCAATCTAAGTCAAATCTAATACATTTAATTTGTAATAATATATCTTAATATATCTTAATATATCATTTAAACATCCTATCTTACAACTTACTTATAATCTTAATCTTTTTCCATTAAACATCCTTTCTTACATCTTACTTGTAAAATTAGTCTTAAATTCACCCCATGATCTTAGATTAACCTTAATACCTTACATTTATTAAATTTCATCTCTTCGATCGAATTATATGAATTAAGGACTAAGATTATGAGTAAGATGTAAGAGAAGATGATTAATGGAAGACATAACTAAACTGATGAAGAATGTATTTGTTTTGAAAGGATCTAGGTTTGATATTGAATTGATTGATTGAAGGGATAGATAAGCATTATGTGATTTGTTAAAGTTTTAGGAATGTAAATTAGAAATGGAATAAATTGATTGTCAGATGAGAAAGCCCAGAAGTCGAAATCATGAAACTTCTTAATGCCTGCTACAACAGCCAATGCTTCCCTGTCAATTTGAGTGTAGTTGCGCTCAGCAGAAGACAGTGTCCTGCAATAATAAGCCACAGGAACCTGTGTTCCGTCAGCCTTCAGGTGGCTAAGTACTGCTCCCACTCCATATGGAGATGCATCACAGGCAATGCAAACAGGGAGCTGCTCATTGAAGTGAGCTAACACTGCATTCGAAGTAAGCAAGGCTTTGACCTCATTGAAACTTTTCTCATGGGCTTTAGCCCACTGCCAACAGGCCTGTTTGTCTAAAAGTCTGTGCAAAGGTTCAGCTATTGCAGCTTTGTGAGGTAGAAACGCATGGTAAAAATTCAATAGCCCCAAAAAGGCTTGCAGCTCAGTCTTAGACTTAGGTCTAGGGGCCTGCTAAATAGCTTTAAGCTTAGCATCAGAAGGGTGAATGTCTTGAGCATCTATCCTGAATCCCAAAAAATCAGTGGAATTGACTCCAATCTTACACTTGTCTTTTTTTTTAATTTAAGGCCTGCTTTTCTAAAATGAAGCAAGACAGCCCTCAATCTCTCAGCCAAATTTTGACTTGATTCTCCTGCAATGAGAACATCATCAAAATAAGGACAGACCCCAGGAATACCCCGAAGTGTATTCTCCATGACACCTTGAAATATGCCAGGGGCTACGTTCACCCCAAATTGCAATCTCTTTACCTTGAAAGCTCCTCTATGAGTTACAATGGTTTGAGCTTCAGCAGCTGCCTCATCCACAGGCAACTGTTGATATGCCTGTGCCAGGTCAAGCTTTGCAAAAACTCAACCCCCCTTGAGGGAAGCCAGAATGTGGCTCACTACAGGTACTGGATAAGCATGCTGCTGTAAAGCCTTGTTTAGTGTGCATTTGTAATCTGCACATATACGTATGTCCCCCTTAGCCTTAAGAGGCGTTACTATGGGGGTTTCCCAAGGGCTAGAATCTACAGGCTCTAAAACGCCTTGTTGGAGCAGTTTGTCCAGTTCATCATCAATCTTACTCTTGAGGGCAAATGGAACCCTCCTAGCCTTAACCCTGATGGGTGTTATGTTTGGATCTAGCCGTAGAGAAACTGGAGGCCCTTTGTAGGACCCAAGCTCAGGACTAAACACATCTGCAAACTCCTTGCAGACCTCTGCCAGGCTATATGTTTGCAAATGTTGCAGGCCGGTAACTTGGATTCCCAGGGCTTCGAACCAATCAAGTCCAATAAGATTCGCACGTTCACCCCCAACAACCAACACATCTAAAGGACCTTCAAAATTCTTGTACTGTACCCTAAGGGTGGCCTCCCCCTTAACTCACACCTTAGAATTCTGAAAGTCTGTAAGAATAACATTGGATGGCCTGAGCTTAACTCGGATGCCACTGCAAATTTTCCTGAATGTTGAGGGAAATTATGGATAGAGCGGACCCAGTGTCCAATTCCATGGGTAAAGAAACTCCTTGTAACCTTACATTAAGGGACAGTTTCTTCTTTAGGGGCTTATGTGTGCCTGTCCTCAAAATACTTCTGCGCGATGCGCAGAAGCCCACCCATTTTTGGCTGGGGACCCTGGTACCTTTCAGGCACAATTCTTCATGGGGTTGTACCTTCTGACGACCCAAACAGATGGATGCAATGTGGCCTTGCCCGCTGCATGCTCTGCAGATGGCAGAACGGAACCTGCAGTCAGCTTGTTTGTGGCGTCCTCCGCACCCGAAGCATTGAAGGGCTGTTGGAGCCTTCTCTGGACATCCCTTCTTCCTTCTTCCATCTGCCTGGTAAAGCTTGTTCACCTCATCTTCAGGATCTGTCTCCGCCTCTTCTTACACATCTTCCTGGTGGACCGTGGCTGTTTCAGGAGAGCTTCTGGGGGGCCTCATATTCTTAACTGCCCCACCTGCTGCTTCCTCTGCTGTAACCTCTCGCAGAGCATCTTGGAATGAAATATCTTCTTTAGCGAAGATCTTTGGTTGTAAGTCTCTCTTTCTTAGTCCACACACAAAATGATCACGCAGCCTTTCTTCCAAGTCTTTAAACTCACATGGTCTGGCTGCCCGCCTCAAAGCTGCAATAAAGTCCTTGGCTGATTCACTGCCCCTCTGGTCCCTTTGTTCAAACTCATGCCTCCAAGCAATGACGGATAGCTTAGGCTGAAAATGTTCTTTTAGAAACTTCTTTAAATCAGCATATGTGATTGATTCTAAAGCAGCGGGGGCCACCAGATTTTCAGCAATCTCAAAGGCTTCCTGCCTGCAGAGACACAACAGGGTTGCAGCCTTCAGACCATCCTCTCTGATCTGATTCACCCTAAAATAATTCTCCACTCTAGCAACGTATGATTCCCATTTCTCAGGGTGGGAGACGTTGAATTCTGATAAGCGGCCGATCTTCGCCATCTTCAAGCACACTTCACCACTCACTCTCTTTGGGAAGGGGTCTTTCAGCCAAACTCACCCTCCAGCAACGCTGTACTGGCAGGCTGGACGCTGATTTTAACGCCGTCTTCCCTCGTCGAGGACTTCTTGGTGAGTCTTACAGCTTCTTCTTAAAGCTTGTAAGATATCCCACCTTCGTTGCCAATGTTAAGTCCTCCCAAAATGGTGAATGATGAAGACGCATGTTTCACACAGTAACAGTCTTTATTTGTTCTCAGCCAAAACACCAACAGCGAGCAGAGGCATGCAAGCCTCCTTTTATATGTATGGATGCCTGGACCAATGGCGGCAGACAGGTGCTCTTTTCCCGCCTTGCGCATGTACACAAGGCTGGCGTCATTCAGTCTAGTCCCGGGCAGCTTTTGCAATTGTCCGGGACTGATGCAATGTCCCAACCCTGCATTTGCAGGCTCAGGACACAACAGGGATGCTGCAATGGTTGTAAGTGTAAAACACCATCATAAGTCAGCTTTTCAGTGCTATTGTAGCTTTGAACAGTCACTAAACAAATGGTTGTAAGGTGAGGATGACTTGTACACACATTTGTGACTTGGCCAGAATTATGGTCAGGATCAGCTACAAAACCTTTTATGCAACCTGGTAGCTTCATAACGTATGCTCAAACAGATAGATTAGCACATCTCGTTGCACCACAGAACAGGTGCATCCTAGAACAGGATCTTTCTGATTAAGAATTTTGATGATATCAGGTGTTATTTTAGTTACCTATTCCATTTATCTATTGATTGATTGATTGCTGATCCCAATCACTTAATGTCTCTTAGACTCTTATTGATTACAAAGCCTTTCTCCATGATGATTTTATCCCTAGACCTTCCAGGTCTTACAATGGTGCACCATCATCATTGTAATCAGTGCCCATCTACCTTGCTAACTATATTATGCAGGACTGAGTTATAGTGACTGGCCTAAAGTCACCCAGTTGGCTTTGTGTCTAAGGTGAGACTAGAATTCACAGTCTACTGATTTCCAGCCCTCAGGCCTTATTGCAGGGTCTCATAGATCTTCATATCTTAAACTGGCTTGATGCCCCTTTGGGCTTTGAACTGAATATGTTTCTATTTTTTCTCCTTTAAAAGTAGTGATGCACACAGATATATTGGAGGAAGGACACAGAATAGAATAGAATAGAATAGAATAGAATAGAATAGAATAGAATAGAATAGAATAGAATAGAATAGAATAGAATAATAACTTTATTGTCACTTTGAATGTACACTAATTGGCATACATTAAAATGAAATTTCATTGCATACAACTCTCAAAGGGTCACCACCTCCAATATACACTACAGAAATATGACAAAAATAAATAAATAAATAAAGACAGAATTATGCATATACTCACATATATTATATGGTACAGAGAAACAACAGTCTAGTTCGGGTTATGTATACATGTGCATGGTGAGAAAAAACTTATTGGTGAAACCAATTCTGGAATTTCTGATGGATGAACTTTCATTCTTTCTTTCTCTCTGCTTAGACAATCGCTAAGTTTCTGTCCCAGAGTCTTCAGTGACATTAGATCCCATTACAGAAGTAGGTGGAATTTTGAAGATGTTTTCCAACAAAAGATACAATCAAACAAATTATTCCATTAACATCAGATTTCAGATATTAAAACTACTCTGACCTCAGTAATTCAGATGAGGGTCTTCTGTATCTATACCGTGACCCCTATATCTTTTTCTTATTTTCTTTTAATGTCACCAATTGATATGTTTCTTTTGGTAAACATCTGGCCTTCGTCCACAGCATCACATTTTGAAAAGGCCCTTTAACATTTTAAATTGTTGACTTGGTTGATCGTTATCTATTTTAAAATGTTGCACCATAAATCCCCAATTTTTCTTTTTCTGAATAGGGGAGACACACATCATTTCAAGATAGAGCAGCAAAAAAAGTTCAACAGTTGGCTTCCAAGCTTTGCAAATCCAAAAGGCTAGAGAGAGCAAGAGAAAGAATAATTGTAGCTCTGAGATAGGAGACAACATTCTTCCTTCTAAAGGACATAAAAATCAATTACTATAATTTTGCTTCCTGATACATGAAGTACTATCTAAGCTTGTTTTTCTGATCTCTAATTGGTACTAGCGGAAAAGGGCTTGAACCAGATGGAAAGAACTGGCAGGATGTAGAAGGTGGAATGGGATAGAGGCATAAAGCAGATATAAATAAATGAAAGGACATTGTGTTTTATAATGCTTCCCAATTAATGCATAATGGAGATCCTTAGTTTAAGATCGAGCATCACTAGCTTAGTATGGGGTGCCTTCTCCTTTGCTTCCATTTCCTCCCAGTCCTGATTAGGATAATGGCATAGGATTTATTTCTTTCCTTGCTGGTATAGAGTCTGATGCAAAGCCAAGTGACAGAAGAGACAGCAATGCCAAATTGTTATGCTGAGGGCAATGAGTTATCTCATGCACACAGTTATACAAATACACAACCTGGAACTAATGGGAAGGGAGGATTTAATTCATATTCATTGGGGGAAAATGGCTAATATTTCCTAAAATAATAGTAATGTTGTTTATTTTTTATGTAGAGGTTGGGTACATAAAATCTGCAAAATGATATGTAGAATTTGTTATCATACTCATATATTCTATAGAGTGTGGGAGGGAGAGACTTTTAAATTTTAAATATTTAAAGGTATCAGATATGAGATTAATTTTTAATTGCATACAAGACAGTCCAGCCAAAATTAGTTGCCAAAATATAAATAGCAATCTTTGCAACTAATATCCACAGCTAAATTCTTAAGTTTAGTAGATTTCCAGAGGGCAATAAAATAAATAAAATAAAAATAATTTAAAAATCCTTGATTAATAAGTTCTGTAGATATCTACTCAGAAGACAGACTCATTGAATTCAATGGAGCTTATAGTCCAATTAGTCCTATACTGACTTTTCTGGTTTAGGTCCCTAATGAATTTAATAATTTTATGTCTGAGTAGGCATATATAGCATTATAGTCAAACAGAATCTATTTACCATAATAGATCCTTTCACTGCTTAAACAGATTTTGCCATCTTTTGAAGCATTCTAAAAACCTGTTAAAGAGATGACAGAAGGTGAGTATGCAGCATATGTAGTGCTGCTGTTTCCTCCTAGCACTTTCAACTCTGAAAAAATGTCAGGACCTGACCAACTCAGAAATAAACCACTCATAATTCTAATAGTTTTTAGTTAACTTAGCAAGAATGTGCAGTTTGTTTTATAATTAGTCAGTTAAAAATTGTGAGAATTGTTTACCTACAATCCAGTTATTTTATTGGTGAGATGAAGGTTTGAAATAATGATACCACTGAACTATGGATAATAATTCCCACCTGGGTATAGGAACAATCTGTTTCCACTGAAAAGGATTGCATTTCAAAGTGATTTAACCAAGTTCTAGAACAGGTAAGAACTGTGGGGTCCTTGGTGCTCTCTGAGGTTGGTTGCAGATGTTTCTTTACCCAACTTGGTAACATTATCAGTTACCTACGGTAGTTGGGTAATGAAACATTTGCAACAAAACAACCAAGCTCTATAACAGCTCTGTAGGTATATGGGGGATGTCCTGAAGAACAAATGACAAAATATGAATAATGATCTTGCAGGGCAAACTTTGTCTTTGTGTATGTTCGTTCTGATATTATTTAACTTTGGTGCAACATCACCATGCATATTACATCATTTTGGTGAAACCTCCAAATTCAGCAGATACTCTGAAAAACTACTAGCGTGAAGAACATTTCTTCTCCTTTCTTTCTCTAACAATTCTCATTAAATTTAGTAAAGATATTATTTTGATTGGTTTCAAAGTAGAAGATTTTTTTTTAAAAAAATGCTCAGAATGGGTTCACATTTGTTATATTTATTCATCATAAGATGGCCAAGACATGTTTGTGCCAATACTCCATATTTCACTGTATAATCATCTTGGCCAACCTGCTACTTTTTCATGCTTCAGTTAAACTCTAAAGGAAAAGGTTGGAAGGGCTGGAGGGTAATTTGAACCTATTCCAGAAGCATTGGCATTGGCATTCTAGAAGCATGGGCAGCTAGACAGGCTATAGAGTGATAAAGAGATTTGGGACAAAATCCCTGCAACAACCAGTCAACAAAGTTGTAAAAGAATTCTCAAGCACCATTGGAATAGGAAAGAAAAATAAAAAACAAAATTTGCAAGAAGGAAAATACTTCTGACAGATCAAAGGCCAGACTTTGCCTAATATTATTAGATACCTATATGGTATGAATATATGGATCATAATCTAAAATACATTGTGGGATATTTTCAGAGTACTGAGATTAAGGTAACCAACTTTTTTACAATGAAAAGGAGGACACAGATAAATTGAGGAAAAAAATATCGTAAATAAAAGAAACATTTTATTCATTGCAACAATAATACAGAATACACTATAATATGATAAATGCATAATAAAAACATTTGTAACAATAACATTTTATATTATTATTATTATTATTATTATTATTATTATTATTATTATTATTATTATTATTATTATTATTATTATTATTATTATTAGTTAGATTTCTATGCCGCCCTATTCTAAGAACTCAGGGCGGCTCACAGCATGAATACTAACATAAAGAAATCCAATATTAAAATACATTATAAAACCCATTAATTAAAAAAAAACCCAATCAACCAGAAACAGACATACAAACATGCATACACTGGCAGGGGCAAGGTGTTAACTGCCCCAGGCCTGCCGGCAAAGATGGGTCTTCAATAATTTGCGAAAGGCGGAAAGGGTGGGGGCAATACGGATCTCCGGGGGAGTTGATTCCAGAGGGCCGGGGCCCCAACAGAGAAGGCTCTTCCCCTAGGCCTCGCCAGGCGACACTGTCTGGCTGACGGGACCTGGAGAAGGCCAACTCTGTGGGCCCTAACTGATCGCTGGGTTTCATGGGGCAGCAGACGGTCCCGTAAGTAACCTGGTCCGATGCCATGTAGGGCTTTATAGGTCATAACCAACACTTTGAATTGCGTTCGGAGACCAATTGGCAGCCAATGCAGCTCGCGGAGTGATGTTGAAATGTGGGCATTTCTAGGTAGACCCAATATAGCATGTAAACTTATGTTTACATGCTGTGCCCCCGCCCGTAGCCGCCCCACCAGCACTGCTACCCCGCCATGTAGAGTGGGCTCTGCGGTTCCCAAAGCACCAGCTGCACCTGATCTGGCCCCAGGGGGCAGCTTGCCATCAACACACCCCGCCTGCAGCCTGCCCACCCTGCGCAGCCTCATGTAGAGCAGGCCCTGCGGCTCCCACAGCATGGGGGGCATCCGGCCACTGCTGCCCCTCACACCGCCACCCGCAGCAGCCCCACCGCACCTGCCTCTTGTGCCTGCAGCCATTATTGCCCTAACAGGGCCGAAGATTAAGAGAAAGTTACCGTGTCATCGCCACTCCAGTCTCCTCCAGGTATCTTCGGGACTAACTAGGAGATGGTGTAGTTAGGTAGCAGGGAGGGGTGCAAAGTTCCTGCCAATACGCCTTCGCTGCAGACAACTTAAATGTGCAGCGAAAGGTGTTTTGGCGCGCTCAGCAGCAATTCCTATTGGCTTTCGAAAGCCAATAGGGGGAGTAGCACAGCTCATGCAGAAAGTTGGAAAAAAAAATAAAAAAGGTGCCATAAAACGGTTCTGAGCATTCTATGAGAAAAAAAAGCCCTGCAGATTATTCTTCAAATATCAAAAAGGAGGACATGTAGGAGGACACTTTTTGAGGGAGGACAGAACTCACAAAAGGAGGACTGTCCTCCCTAAAGGAGGACGGTTGGTCACCTTACTGAGATGTAAGTCTGTTAAAACACACACACACACACACACATGTATTTATGAATGGCTATATATGTACGTGTATTGTTGTGTGAGAATGTATTGGGGGGGGAAGAGCAAGAAGGAGATGGAGAAAAACAGAGAAACAGATCAAAAGCATGAAGTTTAATGTGCTTTCTATATTTACAACTCTCTTGCCTACTTCATGCTGCCATTACATGCCCTGCTAAATTTGTGATTGCAGTTGTTAAAATATGGTTCCCATGAAGCTGCATAAGCCCTGTTAGAGGAAGTAATCATAGAGACCTCTCAGACTGCCTACTAGAGTGCCAACACTTTCAAAGCCAGAGTGACTATCTTTCTGGCTGCATTTCAAGCCAGGCAGGTTGGTGAATTCTGGGAATTGAAGTCCACCCATTTATAAGTTGCTATGTTTGGCTTTGCACAGCTGATGTCAGTTCTTGCATGTAGGAAGGATGTATGCACATGCTCTGTGTTAATGAAATGTGTATAACGTCAGGCTTACATTCAATCCTCAAATTTCCAGCTGAGACCAATACTAAAATACCACCCTATTTTTTAGTGACTGGTCGATACTAGAAAACCAAGAGGGCTTTATAGACAGTATAGTGATCATCCATTCCAGTCCTGTGGAATTTAATGATAGGCTCTTTCCCTTTACTTAAGATCAGACTTAAAAGCTATAAATCGGTGGAGACCGGAACAATTTGTGGTACTGGATTTCATTCTTTTGAGATTGGACTTCTCTCTTTCTTTTGGAGAAATGCTAGTAATCCCCTGGTCCTAAAAAGTATAGGATTGTAGTATTATTTCACAGCATCCTTCATGGAGGATTTTTTTTTTGAACAAATAGATAATTATCTGCAAGAGTAACATACTCTCTTTTGCCAGGCTTACAATTACAGCAGTCTCCATTGTCATTTTCATTGCTTGCTCTAGGCAAAATGAAATAGCAACTCTAAAGTGCAAACTTCTATTTTCTTAAACAGCTTCCTGAGTTGCACGACTTTTTTCTTCACGTAGTTATATTCTATGCTGCATCCCATATAATAGCATTACAAAATAGCTTACAAGTTCAAATACGGTGGAGAAAATACCATCAAGGGAATTAACACCTAGAGTCCTAGACAATTCCAGTCATTAGATACACAGCTGGAATAGTGGACTGGACTCAAGCAGAATAAAAAGCCCTAGCTAGGAAGATCAGAAAAATAATGATAGTGAATCATGCATTTCATCCCTACAGAGATGTTGTAGACTCAACTTGCCAAGGAAAATAGGCAGGCATGGAATGTTGCAAGTTCACCAGAAGGGAAAAAAAAAAGGGCGCTGGAAGAATATCTGAAGGACTAGTGGAGACGATGCACTGACACCAATGTATCAGGAAAGCTTATTGAATACTGCAGAGACCAAATTGGCCTACAAGAAGGACCAAATGAAAAATGAAAAACAGACATACCAAGGCAAAATATTACATGGCCAGTATATTAAGAAAAAAAAGAAGGCAAAGCAGATAAAACAAGACCTGGCAATGGCCAAGGATAGGAAAGTTAAAGAAAAAGACAGTGGATCTAACTCTGGCTGCACAAGACCAAGCCTGAAGAATAAATGCATACAAGACAGAACTGAAAAAAACATCAACTTACTGTAAATGCAGCTTTTGCAAAGAAGTTGAAGACAATGGACCCATCTAGTTAGCTGCTGCAAGAAGATCACATAGACTGATTAGAAACAAATTAGCAACAACGGTGATAAACTAGCAACAATGGTGCATTGGAAGATCTGTAGGAAATACCATTGGCCTGCAGGCAAGTATTAAATATAAAGTCATAGAAAATGAAGAAGCCAAAGTGTTCTGGTACTTTAAAGTATCTGCCACATAACACACCAAACTTAATTGTTGATAAGAAAGACAAAAAAATCTGGATACTAGATAGGGTAGAATAAAAGAGAATCACAAAATGATAGAATGATAGAAAGACTGTGGCAAAAGAAAGCAAAGATAGTACCAACAGTAATAGGCACCTGGGGTGTAATTCCAAAACAACTGGAGCATCACTTGAACACCATTGGCATTAAGAAAATCCTGATAAATTGGAAAAAAAGCAGCTTTACTTGGGACAGCTTATATCCTGCAATGTTACCTTTAACATCTTCAAGCAACATCTGCCTATTCCTTGGGAAGGGCTTGAAAGATGGATAAAAATACCAGCTTTTGGCTAATCTAGCTGACTTTGTGACCAATCATAATTAAAATAATAATGGTGAAATATGAAAAATGTAGCAAGTACACAATAGAGAAAAAAATCTAGATACATCATACTGATTAAAATAAACATTACAAAAAAATATTCTAGATAACAAAAAAGAGGAAAATATGCATATAATAAGTACAATAGTAATACAAAATTAATGCAGTTCTTATCCTTATTATTCAATCTAAACCATATAAACCATATAGAAACCTTAATTTTATCATTTTCACAACACAGGGACTTTTCAAAAAACAACGTTTTGAAAGTCATATCATGGATCCGGCCTTTCAAATTTGGAGATTAATTTTCTTTCTAGTTACATAAAATTATCCTCTTTGCTGTGCCTTAAGCTTGATAGACATAAAGTTCTACATGAGATGATAAATGCCATTCTTTAGGAATGAAATTCAATGTTATATTAAGAGGCCTAACTATAACATTTCTTCTCAACATTGTACAGCTATATGCAATAATTTGAAACTAAAAGAACGTTATAGCTGGAGAAGACTAGATCAGATAAATTAAAGAACTTTCAAATATCTTACAATGTCAATATCTAATATTCATCTCTTTATAAAAATTCTTCCAGGACTTCAATAAACACAACATAAGATTTTTTTGAAGAAGAAATTTCTTATTTCAATTATAAGAAATATATTTTATATTTACTGATGATTGGAACAGCATTGTAAATACAAACAATATAAAACACATCATTAAACTGTGAAATATAACAACAAAACAAATAACATGGAATCATTCAGTCAACATTTATAGAAAAACAGTCTGGGTGAAGACGCTGATCTTCAGCCAATTCAAAGAAGAGGTAACAGTTGGTACCTCAGATTTCTGGGGAAGGTTATTCCAGGGTGTAAGTGACACTATAGAGAAGGTCTTCCCATGAATGACTGCTATTTTGTTGATTTTGGTACATGCAGAAAGATCAGATCTTAGTTACTGACCATATCTGTAAATGTAAAAGGATTCTGCCAGGTAATATGGTTCCAATGTATTTAGTGCCTTCCTTATACCTTCAAAGCAAATCTTTGAATTTGGTTTCATTATGGTGATGTGATGAAATGTAGTCTGGATTCTCAAGAGAGAGAGAGTGCATTCCAGAGAAGTAAGAATCAATTCAACTCAGATAGTTTATGTGAGGGAAAGGAGGTAAAGACAGTCCCTCCCTAATTGTTTCCAGAGTATAGTATATGCTTCATGTAGGTAGTAGTCTGCTTCCTTTTGGCAAATTTCTGTCTATAGGTGTGGAATAATAAAGAAGTCTATCTGGAGGAATCACAAAATGTCTTTCTTGGTTTTGGGAGCCTGACAAGCAGCAATATTGGCTTGTGTTATGGAACTACTGATCTCCTTTATCCAGGTGAAAAAGCAAAAATATGGTATAGATTTTTTTTTTTTTGCAACGTCTCAGTCATGAAGAATTTTGAGGGAAAAACTGTTTTTCCAGACAACTCTTGCAGTAGGAATGGCTTTTAAAATGTATAGTTTTGCTCCCACTATTGGCTGCTCCTTACTATTTCAACTTCTTTATTAGGGGAGATCTGTTTGGTCCTTAAAGCATTATAAATATGTAACGTGTTCTATATAAATACTTTAGAATAGAAGTTGTCAATATTTTTAAACTTTAAAAGCCACTCAGGTTTTTTGGATAACATACTGAATATCCATTTACATATCATCCTCTTTCCACCCTTGCTACAGCCTCTCTTTCTGCAGGGATACTGGAAGCAAATGTGAAGCAAAAAAGTTCCCTTTTCCTTCTCTCTCTTCTTTCTCCTTCTTCTTAACTCTGATTGTGAGGAAGCTGGGAATGTAGTAGGCAAATCATTTGATGATTATCTCATAAACGGCAACTCAGCTCAGGTGGTGAGAGGTTTGAGAAGAAGTTTTTCAAAGAAGCTTCTAAAATAACACTTTAATTAATTCAGTCTATTAATGGGGGCTGCATTAGTTCATGTAGATGGGACACTGAGTCTGAACACCATTGAGAGGTCAACAACTCAGCAGTTCAAAACCTGAGAATGTGAGCCGCATAATGGAATGAGTTCCTGTCAATTTGTCCCAGATCCTGCATTCGAAAGCATGCAAACGCAAGTAGATTAATGGGTACCACTTTGGTGAGAAAAATAACGTGAAAGGAGCCCCCTCAGGCATCCCCTGGGTGATGGTGATGTCATTGGCTAATTCTTTCAACCTGGAAGTGCCTTGATAGGTGCTTCTGACACAAATACAATAGTAGTAGTATTAATTCACTATAACTGAGTCTGTGAAATTCCTATTACACTTTCCAATATTTAATATTTACCCCATCTAACAATACAAATAACTTACTAAAATCCATGTGGTTCTTGGTTCCTTAGTCTTGTCAGTTATGTATGACTTGACATCAATATGCTGCAAGGTTACTAGTGTGCTGTTTTGTTTATCAATAACCAGCTGCTAAAGATAATGTGAAATCAGTTATCTGTTTCCTACTGACTTGTTCACACACTGATGAACAAGTCAGTAGGAAACAGATGCAGTCTGAGAAGATGAAAATCCTATGTAGTTCCTCAGCTGCAGGTTCCACCTACACACTGTAAGTATAGTTTTAAGGTTCGCATGGAACAAAAGAGAGAAAATTGCATTTCTCCTTTCATGAGTGAGAGACTTCTGTCAACAGAGTTCTGCTGAAGGATCTCTAGACCCGACCCCATGATAACTATTCAGCCACAAAACCATATGCTATGCAAGTTTATAAAATACTAATAATATGCTAATAGCCATTTTACTAATTCTTTACCACAGAGTTTTATATGAAATATAAAAAGATGAGTCTCTATTGATTTTTTTTTGAATGAGCAAAATGGGCTGTGATCCATTTATGAATTTAAAAATCATTTTTGTCTATTGTGTTCACATTCTTTTATGTGTTAAATAAAAAGGTCGCCTTCCCCATTTATCTGGCAATTACTCTTTTCATTGTGAAAATTCATTACCTGCTAAAGAACTTCTTTGACTGTTACATATTTCAGTGAAATGCAAGCATCTTATTCTACTGCTGTAGAATATTGTGACTTGATATATGCAGCCAGAATAAAGGGTGAAACAAAGAAAAGCAAAACATGAAGCATAAATAGTGTGACTCTGATATTTCATTGATGTAAATATTCGGATAAAATCACTGTGGGTTGTTCAGCAGATTACTGCTTCTCAGACAGAGATGATGACAAAGTATTAAGTATCTTGTAGCTTGTTGAGTTTGATCTTTGCATATGCCTTACCCTTGTGCTGATAGTATAAGACAGCCCTTGGAGCAGTTATAGTTGTATCCTTCACCTCTTTTTTGTTCTTTTGGTGCCTGCTACAAATGCAATGTAGCTTTCCAGATTGGGATTTATCTCTGTAGTACAGCACTAGAAGTATACTTTACATGCTCATGACATTCAGATTTTCAGACAGTCCAAATTATAGCCCTGATAATCCATCCCTCACTTTCTATATTTTCACTTTCTATATTTTCAGATGTAAATCCTGCTGAGTCCAATAGTGTTTATTCTCAGCTAAATTCTACACAAGTACTAGCCACTGATAACAATCTCCTGTTTCCTAAGAGCTAGCCTAATTCCCCTTTAGCTCTTGTTCATATTTTAGAAAGTATTTACTTTTGAAGCACAATAGAAAGTATTTACCTCTGAAGCACAATATTACAATGTGATACCTACTATGATATCTTTTTTGCAATCTTTGCAGATGTGTTCCCAATATCTGTTTGGACAAGAGTTTGCAGAATTCCAAACCATCCTAGCCAAAAGTTAGCAAGTGTTCAGGTCTCATGAACAGTTGTTCTAATCTGACTTCCTGTGGCAGTAAATCTATAAAACTTATTGGAAAGTCATCAATTCAGTTCACAATTTCATATATATATATATGAGAAAACCCACTAGGCAGAATGGATTTGTAAAACAGGGTATTTTAAGACATGCCAGACATATTTCTAGGAAAGAATCTTGCAAGATATATAGGATCTTGCAAGATACATATAGGGGGTCTTCATGGAAGGATATTGTTACAGTGAACTTACTAAGTGTAGATTGCTCCCTACATAGAAACTTCTCATTCTACCCAAGAACAAATGGTTTCTTGGCAGGTTAGCATAATTAAGTAGTCCCACAGCTTTCTGATCTTTGCTGGTCTCTTTTCTTATATTGAGATTCTTACAGGAGAGGTAGAAAAGATTCCTAGTTTTGATCAAAGTGCTAGATTTAGAACAAGAAGAGTGAGACCAATTGGTAGCTCAACATCATTGGGTGGGTTTGATGATACAGAATCTCTTTCTTTAGATGCCTTCTCCTGGTCCTTAACCTGAAATTAAGGAGAAAGTTCCTAACAATGAGGACAATTAACCAGTGGAACAGCTTACCTCCAGAAATCATGGGTGCTCCATCACTGGAGATTTTTAAGAAGAGGCTAGACAATCACTTGTCTGAAATGGTATAGGTTCTCCAGCTTGAGCAGGGGCTGGACTAGAAGACCTCCAGCTCTATTCCATTCCATTCCGTTCCGTTCCGTTCCGTTCCGTTCCATTCCGTTCCATTCCATTCCATTCCATTCCATTCCATTCCATTCCATTCCATTCCATTCCATTCTATTCTATTCTATTCTATTCTATTCTATTCTATTCTATTCTATTCTATTCTATTCTATTCTATTCTATTCTATTCTATTCTATTCTATTCTATTCTATTCTATTCCTCTTTTTAAGTTGAAGAGTGATTGTGACACTAGGCCATTACATTCTTAAAGTTGTAGTATCAACATATCTACAGCACACAAGGCTGGGGAAGCCTGACCCAGAATACTTGTACTGCTTTCAGAGCTTCTAAGAGCTGCTACGAATTAACATTAATATTTCTTTTCTATTATATCATAAAGTGCAATAGTCCTTAGGAATTTGGCAATCTATAAATATTAATAATAAACCAATTAATGTTCCATATAATTTGCATGCATTCATCTATAAATGCATTCTGCCCTGTATATATAATAGCTTGCATTCTTTAAAAATGTATTTATCAAGATAGGTTCTTTGGGGCTAACAACTCCTCTGAAAGAAGTTATTAATGAAGAGGTAGTACAGACAAAAATTAAGAGACAACCAGGGCAGCTTCTGAAGCTATCATGTGAGTCTGGAAAATTCTCAGCTTCTATGTTTCCAAAACACCCTTTTGAAAAGATTTGTACAGCCCTAAGGTTCTCCCCCAAATATCCATCCTAAAGATATTCTGGTGTTGTTGTTTTTTAGTCCAGTAATTGAGTTAAAACAATTGGGAACTAGAAAATCTGATGGATATCTGTTCTAATGCACACATTAGTTCATGGATCAGTTCAGTTCTTGTGAGACTTTGCAAAAATTATATTCCTCATGCATAACTACATGAATGTTTCTAGTCTCTGATGTGCTGGCTAAAAATTAGACTTTTCTTGGTAATTGGCCACTAGAATGAAAGTTATTCCCTGAAGAAGTGAGTGTCTCCACCACATCTATAGTACTAATAATTTTAGAAAATTATATGTGCTGCTGTTTATTTTGCATTCCTGTTAGCTTACTTACAAAACCCAATCAGCTGGAGCCTTCCAGAATGGCTTGTTGTACAATGAAGTCAAAATTATGCACATATGTACCGTATTTTCTGGCGTATAAGACGACTGGGCGTATAAGACGACCCCCAACTTTTGAGAAGATTTTCATGGTTTAGAACAGTGGTTCTAAAAGCCGTGACCCTTTAATACAGTTCCTCATGTTGTGACCCCAACCATAAAATTATTTTCGTTGTCACTTTGTAACTGACCGATGATCTCTTCGCACTGACTGATGATCTATGGCGGGCCCGGGATAGAGGCTACTCCACTATCCTGGTGCTTCTTGACCTCTCAGCGGCATTCGATACCATCGACCATGGTATCCTTCTGTGCCGGTTGGAGGGGCTTGGAGTGCAGGGCACCATTTTACAGAGGTTTACCTCCTACCTCTCTGGCCGGTCACAGTCGGTGTTCGCAGGAGGTCAGAGATCGGCTCCGAGGCCTCTTCCATGTGGAGTCCCTCAGGGGTCTGTTCTCTCACCTCTGCTTTTTAACATCTACATGAAGCCGTTGGGTGAGATCATCCATCGACACGGGGTGAGTTATCATAAATATGCTGATGATACTCAGCTCTATATCTCTACCCCGCGTCATTACAGCGGAGCAGTGGAAGTGATGAACCGGTGCCTGGAGGCTGTTGAGGTCTGGATGGGTGCCAACAGGCTCAGACTCAATCCCGACAAGATGGAGTGGCTATGGGTTCTGCCTCCCAAGGACAATTCCAACTGTCCGTTCATTACCCTAGGGGGAGAAGTTTTGTCTCCCTCGGAGAGGGTTCGCAACTTGGGTGTCCTCCTCGATCCACAGCTAAGTCTAGAACATCATTTCTCGGCTGTGGCGAGGGGGGCATTCGCCCAGGTTCGCCTGGTGCGCCAGTTGCAGCCCTATTTGGACCGGGAGTCACTCTTCACAGTCACCCATGCCCTTGTCACCTCAAGATTCGACTACTGTAATGCTCTCTACATGGGGCAACCTTTGAAGAATGTCCGGAGACTGCAAGTAGTCCAGAATGCAGCCGCGCAAGCCGTCTTGGGTCTCCCAAGACATGCTCATATCACTCCAGCTCTCCATGAGCTGCACTGGCTACCAATTGGTCTCTGAACACAATTCAAAGTGTTGGTTATGACCTATAAAGCCCTTTATGGCAATGGACCAGGATACTTGCGGGACTGTCTTCTGCCTCATGAATCCCAGCGACCGGTTAGGGCACATAGGGTTGGCCTCCTACGGGACCCATCTGTTAGGCAATGTCATCTGGCAGGGCCTAGGGCTAGGTCCTTCTCTGTTGCTGCCCCAGCCCTCTGGAACCAGCTTCCCTCAGAGGTTCGTACTGCTTCCTCCCTCCCAGCTTTTGGGAAATTGTTAAAGACGCACTTATGCCGACAGGCTTGGGGCGTATGAGCTGTGCTCTGCCCCTGGGCCTAAGAATGTCCCTCCATCAGCGAATGTGAGTTGACTGAGCTTGTATGTTGTATGAATGTGATTAATTTTATTGTTATAATTTTATTGCATTGTTTTGTAAGCCGCCCTGGGTCCTAGGAGAAGGGCGGCATATAAGTTCGAGTAACAAATAAATAAATAAATAAACAAACTGTAATTTTGCTACTGTTATGAATTGTAATGTAAATATGATATGGAGGGTGTATTTTCATTGTTACGAATTGAACATAATTAAAGCATAGTGATTAATCACAAAAACAATATAGCAATGCTCGCTGGAGAAGCTTACTCTTCCTTGCTCAAAAATGTTGAGAGGGAGGGAAGGGAAAGGAAGGAAGATTGAAGGGGAAAAGAAGGAAGGAAGGAGAGAGAGATTGAAGGGAAAAAGAAAGAAGGAAGGAGAGACAGATTGAAGAGGAAGGGATGGAGATGGAGATGGAAGGAAGGAAGGAAGGAAGATTGAAGGGGAAAGGAAGGAGATTGAAGGGGAAAGGAAGGAGATGGACAAGGAAGGAGATTGAAGGGGAAAGGAAGGAAGGAAGGAGAGAGAGATTGAAGGGGGGGAGGCACTGCCAAGGATGGACAAGCAGCTCTGCACAGTTGCCTGGGGAGGGGGGAGGCTCTGATGGAGAGCCTGGTGGAGAGCCAAGCAGCGGCACATCCAGGGCCTCGGAAGCTATGCGGAGGATCCGTGTGCCTCAGAACCATCGGCTGCCCTCTCACACCCACCAACCTGGAGCCCCCCATCTTCATCCCAGCACCTCTTGCCCTCTCCCAGCTGCTTACCCAGGACCTGCCTGCCCCTCCAGCCTCCTGAGCGCCATTGCAGCGGTGGGGTCGCGGGAGCCCCTTTCCATGCTGCACAGCCCATCGCACACAAGAGGGGCATGGCTGGAATGCCAGCTCCTGCTTGGAAGGCGCCGCTTCTCCCCTCCTGGCCCAGCCAGCTGGCCTCCAACGCACATGCGGGCATTGCCACTGCCTCGCCCTCTTCCCCGCCCCCTGGCCACTTCCGAGGCCTGGTGCCTGGCGATCTGGGAAGGAGCTGCTCCTGCCCGGCAGCCCCACAGCCATGCTGGGCACCAGAGGGCTGAGGCGGCCTCTGACAGTGAGGGAGGCTGCCCGGGCAGCGCGGGGGAGGCTCCCGTGCAGCACGGAGGGTGGCTGGCTGGGCAACCAGGAAGTGTGGAGACCGGCTCGGCACTGCAGGTCAGCTCAGCTTGCAGCAGTGGCAGTGGCAGAGCAGCCCAGCAGCAGTGTCAGTAGCAGCCCAGACCCAGCTCGGCTCAGACCAGCCGCTGAGCCAGCCCAGGGCTGTGTCGGGGGCGTGCGCGATGGTGCTGCAGCAGCAGGAGCAGGCGCTGTCAGAGGAGAAGGGCGCCCTGGAGGCGGAGGAGCCGGCGGAGGAGGAGGAGGGTGGCGGCGGCGGCCGGATAGAGGAGCGGTGTCTCGGTTTCTAAGACCATTGGAAATATGTGTTTTTCGATGGTCTTAGGCGACCCCTGTGAAAGCGTCATTCGACCCCCAAAAGGGTCGCGACCCACAGGTTGAGAACCGCTGGTTTAGAAAATCATCTTATACGCCGGAAAATACCATATTTTCCGGCGTATAAGACATCTGGGAGTATAAGACGACCCCCGACTTTTGAGAAGATTTTCATGGTTTAGAAAGTCATCTTATATGCCGGAAAATACGGTATATATTTGAAAATATTATCAATCCTAAAGAAAATCATCAAATTAAGAATTACCTTAGCCTTCATCATTTATGCCCTAGTCATGTCTCATTTGAATTACTGCAATGCGCTCTTCAAGGGCTACCCTTGAAGTGTATTTAGAAGCCACAGCTGGTAGAGGATGCAGCAGTGCAAACAGTTCTGGAGGCCCCTAGAATGGTGCATGTCACACAAGCTGCAATGGTTGCCAGTTTGCTGCCAGGTCCAATTCAAGGGGTTGGTTACCACCTTTAAATCTCTTCATGGCATGGGATCAAATTATTTGAGGAACAGTCTCACACCAATGGGGTTGGCCCGCCCCACTCATTCTGCAGAAGAGGCCTTCTTTAGGTAAGGAATTTTGAGTAGCTGGGTTAAGGACCCAGCTAAGCTTTGGCCCATGCCCTCTGAAACATCTTGCCTCTGGAGGTAAAATCTGCACAGACCCTTCTGATCTTCTGGAAGGGCCTTAAAACCTGACTCTGCTGGTTGGTTTGGGACTCCGATGGGGGGCATGTTATGCTGGAGGTGGTTGGCTGGTTGAATGAGAGACAAAATCCCACCAATATACCATCCATGCTCTTGGTTTTTAAACTTTTATTTAGCTTTTGTTAATTTTAATGCATTTAATGCTTTTATGAGCTGTGGTGGCACAGTGATTAGAATGCAGTATTTGAGGCTAACTCTACTCACTGCCAAGATTTTGATCCTGACTGGCTCAAGGTCACCTCATCCTTCCATCCTTCTGAGGTCAGTAAAATGAGGACCCAGATTGTTGGGGGCAATACGCTAACACTGTAAACCATTTATAGAGAGGTCTATAAAAGAACTAGGAAACGGTACATAAGTCTAAGTGCTATTCCTATTGCTATTTTATGTTTATGCTTTTATGCCATTGGAAGCTGCCCAGAGTCACTCTAGATGGACAGTATATTAATTAATTAATTAATTGAAATAAAATAAAATAAAATAAAATAAAGTCTCAGATGTTATCACATGCCCCAATACTGATTACTCACCAGCTGACAGTGTTGTTCTTGCACAGAAACAAATGGATTGAAACAAACCTGGCCTTGTGTCAGGAAACAGCTATTCATGTTCACACATTGTCAACAGCAATTCAAAAATTACAGCTCCATAAAAAATGTCTCTCGGTAAGGTTTCTTGTCAACATTTTAATAGAGTGTTTATCTTTTGTTTGTGTGGCAGTATTTTAGATGATAGCCCCAAATCCTAATCCCTGTGGATAAATAGATGTTAATATATGGATAATCATGATTCCACTCTGGATAAATGGAAAAGTAGGAATTTTAAATGAAGGATAATGAGTCTTTTAGAGTTTCTTCAATCACTCCAAAAGAGAAAATAGGGTTTATGATTTAATCTTTGTATTTAATCACCTTCTTCCAAGCTATTGCTGGGATGAACTTCAGCCACTTAATTTCAGACCTAATTTTATATGGATCTCTTCATCCTTTAGCCATATGCTATCACTTCAATTCATGATCCTAAATTAATTGGTAATTGGTAATGGAGACAGCAATGGCAATGGAACATTTCTATTAGATTCCCAGATATTGATTTAGTATACATAGCAATATCTATGGCTTAACACAGATCGAGCTGTGAGCTCATTCTGATGCTACCAATATCTATAATAAACAAAAAAAAAGGAATGAAGGACCTGAAAATGCTAAATAATGGTGGATTTTGAGCTAGGAAAAACTTGAAGTAAGCTGTGGAACAGAATCTTTGATACATCCTGTCCTGGCCAACTTATTATTAATTAATGTTTTTTAAATTTTTATTTATTTATATATGTATTTGATATATTTTTTATTTATTATTTTTATTTATTTTTATTTTATTAAATTTCTATACCGCCCCTCTCCCGAAGGACTCGGGGCGGTGTACAGCCTAAACTTTAAAAAACATATAAATATACAAAATTTAAAATAATTAAAAATAAATTAAATCATTTGGCCAATCCTAAAACCCAAAACATACAAAATTTAAAATCTTAAAAAATACTCAGAAGCTTCTATGCCAGGCCGGCCTGTCGGAAAAGGAATGTTTTTAGTTCCCGACGGAAGGTGCGTAAATCTGTTATTATACGGAGTTCGGGGGGGAGCTCGTTCCATAACGTGGGAGCTCCCACAGAGAAGGCTCTCCCCCTGGGGGTCGCCAGCCGGCACTGTCTGGCCGACGGCTCCCTGAGGAGGCCCTCTCTGTGGGAGCGTACCGGACGGCGGGAGATATTTGCTGGCAGTAGACGGTCCTGTAAGTATCCGGGTCCGATGCTGCCTTTAATATTTTTATAAATAACTTAAGGCAGTAAGCATACTCTTTTTGCCTCCTATTTTCTCCTCAACAACAACCCTGTGAGGTAGGTTGGGCTGAGAGAGAATGACTCGCTTAAAGTCATCCAGCTGGGTGGAAAGGAAGGACTGGAACTCACAGTCTCTTGTTTTCTAGGCCAGCACCTTAACTGCTAGACCAAACTGTCTATCAGTTTGTTTCACAAACAAATGTTTCACAAGATCATGAAAACAATTCTCTTCAGGTACATTTCGAAGCTCAAGACACAAATATTTAAGCTCTTCTGAAAGTATTTTCCAGTAAACATAAGAAGCTAATCACTTATTTTTTGTGAGTTGGTAGCTGAAACCAGATACATTGATATTATGTGTCATGTAACATTTAATTTATTCAACAGACTTTAAATATCCTTTTATTATTTCCTTTAGCTAACATTTATCCATTTTAGGAACAAATCATTTTAGAATATGAATCTTGAAGTGCACTTGAAAACTTGGTGAACCATGTTTTGCACAAACAAGCAATATTAAATGCTCACTTGCTATGTCTGGATTAACAACAGTGTTGAATTCCCTGCTTTGTGAAACATGAAATCCACTTTTCATTTGAAGGATAAAAAGATACAGGGTTTCTGTCTAGGATTCTTGGTTTCAAACTCTTGTTGAAAGAAAAATCTTCATCAGGGTTCAGTCCAAGCCAGGAATAAACAAAATAGAAACTGCTTTAGAAAGGTGGTTGTAGTTTATTGAAGAGTAGAGCCTTCTTTTAATAATAAATATTGCTGTCTTCTCTGTTCGTTTTTCTTTGCCACATACGTTATAGCTATGCTTCTAAAATATGCTTTAGCTGTATCCTATATGTTTTGTAGTGATGTGTCTTCTTCTTTATTTTCTTTAAAGAAGAATTCCATTTCTCTTTTGGCCAAGTCTATGAATTCTTTATCTTTTAGTATAGATTGATTTAAAATCCATCTTGTTTTTTTTTATTCCTTTCCATGTCGCTTTTAAAGGGTTATGATCTGTCTATGTGCCTATTTCTATCTCAATTTCCTGTATATCCATCTTTAATTCAGGAGTTATCCAAATCATGTCAATTCTTGACCAAGATTTATGACTATTTGAGTAAAAAGTATATTGTCGATTTTGAGGATTGGTTTCTCTCCAGACATCTTGTATTCCAATTTCTTCTGCCATATCAAAGAATGTCTTGGGTAGTCTTCTTACGGGTTTTCCTGTTTTGCTACTTTTGTAATCCATTGTTCCATCTACTATCGCATTAAAGTCTCCTATTAAGCAAATATTTTGGTATTCCATTTCTATTAATTTCCTGTGTGATCTTTGATAAAATTGTTCTTGACTATCATTTGGAGCATAAATTGCCACTAACAATATTTGTTTTTGATGCAAATATATTTCAACCATTACAATTCTTCCTTCTTCATCTGAATATATTAATTTAGAGTCTATTGTCTCTTTAACGTATATCGCCACCCCTTGTTTCTTTTGTTGTTCTGATGTATAATAAAGCTTCCCCATTTTTGGATATTCCAAAAATTTGTAATGTTTTTTTATATGTGTCTCTTGTAAACAGATTATATCTATATTTAATTTCTGAAGTTTCCTAAAAATTTTATTTCTTTTTATTGGGAAATTTAGTCCATTTACGCTTACCGAAAAAATCTCATTTTTTTTCTCCATTTCCTCTTTCATTACTTGTATTTTGGCCTAGTCGATCTTGTAGTCCTTTGTTCTCTGGCAGTTCCTTCTCCTTCACCTGTTTGTTCACTTTTCTCCTGCTGCTGTTCTGCTTGTGCCATTGCTCCTTGGGCCGTCTCTCCCGTCTGCTTATCCTTTTCTTGTTGCTGCAATCCTTCATCCAAAATTACTCTATTTCTTACTTCAAAATCCTCTGCTTTCCAAATTGAGTCCAGTCGATATCTTGTATTGTTCTAGCTTATTAAAATACCTTCTGGAATTAGCCATCTGAAATTTATGCCTTTGGCAATCAATTTTGTAGTTAGAAAATGATAGTGTCTCCCGGTATCCCTCACTCTCCTGGGTATCTGTTTTAGGACCACAATTTCTTTATTTTTATATTGTAAGGGTTCCTCTCTCACTTTTCTCAGTACTTCATCTCTTGTTGATTTCTTCATGAACCTCACATGCACTTCCCTTGGTAATCTGTTTTTTCTTGCATAGCTTGAACTCATATGAAAAATTTGATCGGTCTCATTCTGAATGTCTACTCAGTCTGCGTTTAAAAGTTCTGCCAACAGCTCAATAATAACCATTTCTATATTTTCTTCACTGTCTTCAGGAATATTTTGAAACCTCAAGTAATGTTCTGTTTCTCTCATTTCTACCATTGCCACAGTGCGTTCTAGCTCTTGATTTGTTTGTTCTAGTCCTTCATTCTTTTGCAGTAACATTTCCACCTTTTTGTCAATGTCTTGAGTTTTATTTTCTACTTCCTGAATTTTCTGTTCATTTTTTATAATCTTTTGATTTTGAGCTTCAAATTGTGCCTTTATATCAGTAATTTCTTCACTTACTTTCTCCAGTTTACTTTGCATTTCCTCATGGCTTTTCTGCAAAATTTGTTGAATTAATTTTAAAGAGGCCTGTGTTTCTTCTTGGGCCGTACTTGCTTTTTCACGCTGTAGCAATGTGCTGACAGAACTCTGGGTTGTTGGGTTGGCTTGTCCAACAGAGGGTGCTGAAGAGGTTTTCTTTGCAAGTCTCCTTCCTTCCTTCCTTCCTTCCTTCCTTCCTTCCTTCCTTCCTTCCTTCCTTCCTTCCTTCCTTCCTTCCTTCCTTCCTTCAATTTTTCTTTTACTTTATATAAAATTCTTAATATAAATAAATAGGTTCTTGATGTCAATATCTACATGATTTGGGATTAGACAATTGTCATTTCCTCTGAGAAGCCTATCCGAGTTCTAAGAACCTCTTGCTCTCAAATCTATCTGAGGTTTATTTGGTAGAAATGCAAGAGACTATACTTAGAAACTCCCAGATTTGGCACCACCCTGACAAGTCTGTCTTCTTCTCAGCTGCCTCTTGCATACAGGAAGAATTTCTTATTCTGGTGTTTATTAGTTAAGCAGATTGTTAGCTGGGAGATTTCTGAATTTGATGCTTTCTTTTTGCCAATGTCCTTTAATTCTTTTAATTGATTTATCGATGTTGAACTGTAAACTTGCTTATCGTTTTGGCAGAAAGAGTGGAAATATATTTAAGAAATAAACAATTTCCCTGTGTTCCTTCAATTATGTAATAGCTCTTAGGCTTGACTTGCATCCTATTCTTAGCTCTAATCTCAACTGTCTTCGCAAAAGTAAATTTTCACCATATATAAAAATAGACCTATCTGAATGGCTGGATTTGTGCAGGCCAGATCTGGTAGGCCTAAGAAGAAAAAAATATTTTCTGAGCAACAATATAATATTTAGAGCTCTAGCCTAAGACTGTGCTGTACTGCTCTTTCTCTCTCTGATACACACTAACTGTGGTTTAGTGCAGAGGCCCCCAACCTCTTGGGCACCAAGAACTGGTTCTGTGGAGAAAGATTTTTCCACAGACTAGAGGGGGTGTGGTTTTGTGTGCTGCTTGCATCCAGTGGATGGGGCTTCACTTGTTTGCACAGCCCGGTTGCTGGTATGCCACGGCCCGGTGCCAGTCCTCGGACTGGGGGTTGGGGACCCCTTGTTTAGTGGGCTTATTAATATCCCCCAGCAATGCCCTGAACTGTCCCAATTAAATTGATCCACAAGCAGTTCAATGCTAGTCCACAGAGCAATGGCCAATGAGTCCACAAGGCACTTGAAAGTTTCCCAATCAAAATAAACCCACCGGGCAAAATTAAATCCACAATACAAGAGGTTTCACGAGGCAAGAAAAGTCCAGAGTTCACAAGGGCACAATCCAAGTTAAGGCAAGAATATCAATCCAAAGTGAGGCAAGAATCACGATGACCAGAAAACATACAGCTAGGAAATGAACATGTTCCCAGCATCACCTGGAACTGGTTCATCCTCTTCTAAGCTGACATCTGGAGAGGTATATGGGGAAAGATCTGGGAAACTCATCATAAAGACTTATGCTGAGAGAAAGGGAATGGGGGAATTCCTCCTAACTGAAAAGGAAAAGTACACTCTAGCATTTGGAATGATACTATTCAATTATCCATAATTTCTCCAGGCCATATTTCAATCACAGTGATGATTATTAATTCAAAATAATAATGGGAGTGTGTTTGGGGATTATGTGTGTGGGAGTGGGTGGGAGTGTGTTTGGGAATTATGTGTGTGGGACCTGGTCTTTGGGTGTCATGTAAATTTCGTTGTACGTGTATACTGTGTATACACACACAATGACAATAAAATTATTATTATTATTAAAATAAAAGCAAGTACAAAGTTTACCTCACTTTGCTTCATATCCTGCATTATTGAAAGAATTTAGGGGTTATTTGTGGGGTTATGGTTTATCATGTGCTAAATGACTACTGCCCTCTTTGTAGATTGCATTGTGGTCTGTTTACAGTTTCTCTTTAAATAATTTGTTGGCCGCTGGAGGAATAGAGTGCTGTATGGATAGATGTTTTTTTCAGTTATCCACCACAATTCTTCTTAATCTTTTAGGTTCCTTTTTCAAATCTATGAATGACAATATTAAAAGTGCTTCTAAAAATGCAGAAACATTCAATCAATACCTTTAAAGTGCTGTCCTCCCTTTATTTTTCATTTTCATGGAAGAAGAGCAGCTATGTCAAAAAATTCTGGAAAGACATCAAAACTAAGGACTGACATTTACAGAAAAATCTGTAGAGTTACTCATCTGGAACACCTTCATATCAGCACTAGGGAGAAATCAGTAATCTTGCACTATGATTGATATTGGCTTTGACAAGAGAGATATTTCCTTTAGGATCTTGCCCTGCCATTCTTTTCCTTGAGATAGAAAATATTTTCAGGAAGACATTACCAGTTTATAATTTGAAATCAGTATTTTGCACTCCTGCCTTTATTTACTTTATATTTTCTCTCTGTACTTCCTTTGTGTGTATCTATCTATCTATCTATCTATCTATCTATCTATCTATCTATCTATCTATTTATCCATCCATCCATCCATCCATCCATCCATCCATCCATCCATCCATCCATCTACTTTCCCTGTGTGTAGACATACACATTTTAAAATCTATAGATATAATATGTATTTGTATCTATGTGTGTTTGTATGTGTTGGATGAAACTAGACTATCAATAGTTGTTTCATAAATATTCCCTTACCTAAACAGGGAAACCATGGGTGGAAGTGATTTCTGACTTTGTGCTAGTTTCCCATTGAGTTTCCTTGTAGGAATCTGTCAAGGAGCACTGGAAATCCTTCCTTCCTTCCTTCCTTCCTTCCTTCCTTCCTTCCTTCCTTCCTTCCTTCCTTCCTTCCTTCCTTCCTTCCTCCCTCCTCCTCCCTTCCCAAGTCATGGGTCCCAGATTTTGGATGCATTCTATACAGTAGCTCATGTGAGGTAACTTGATTCAAAAAAACGTTGCTCTAAGATGCACTGCTTTATCCAATTAAAGTTTATGGGAATGAACATTTTAGTAGTATATGGATGAAAAGCTTTTATCAGAAGACAAAATCACTACAAAGTTTGCAAAAATCTGATGTAAATGATCTTTTCAAACTTCTGGCAAGAATTAGGGGTCCACCTTTATCTTACTCACAAAAACAAAAACAAAAAACCCAACCACCAGTAACTTCTTGTGAGAGATAGCTCTCATAAATATAGGAGTGTGAGGGCCACATGACATAGATTTTGTAGTATTGTACTTGCTAACATAGTTATTTTGTATTTTAATTTGACTTATTTTTCTTTCTTTTAAGTGATGCTAATGGTTTATCAAATCATTCCAAACTGGAATATAGAAAACTCTTTATGGTCTTGCTTTATGGATTGATTGATAACTTCTAACATTCCTAAACTATAAATAAAAACTCCAGATCAGGATAGGATGGGACCTTATTTGTTTTAATAGGATGTCTGGAGTTTGTCCTTTGATAAGAGAGACAGCTTGTTAGCTTAATTGGTACCTGGATTGTCTCTCCATGAACTCCAAACAACCTTATGATTTTTTTTCCTCATTAACATCTTAAATTTTACACCTCTGCTTTCGTCAGAGCTCATTTAAATGGACAATGTGTGTTGTTACATATAATATGTTTAACTCCATTTAACTGATTTTCTATGCAAAAGATGGGTTACTTTTGTCCTGTTCAATCAACTTTTCTCTTGTATTTTCCTTTGCTGTGTTAATTTTAAAGCAGAATATAAGGATCTGGGTTCTCTCTTTGAATGAGAGGAATCCTTTTCAATCAGAAGATTCTGAATAACTTGTAAGTAAATGATCTTCCTGCCTCTGTGAACTTATTGGAGTCTGGGTGTACTGGGCCAGAGCCTAGGGCCATATTCGGTCAACAGGTGGGAAAGAAAAAAAAGAGAGAGATTCCCCACCCTACTTTTATATCTTCTAAAAAAAATTGTCCGTTGTCAATAACATTCAAGTACACTGTGTGATTGCCACCCTTAATGACTATCACTTTATTTTATGATGGGGTTTCTTTTTGTTTTCATAGTCTATTGTTTTCATGGTCTATTATTTTTCAAACTGTTACATTTTTAAACATATTATAAGCCACCCTAGGATTTTAAGGAAAATAAAAGTGACATCTAAACATGCTAATAAAATGAACACAATTTTAGTTTAAAATTATCTATTTAAGTTGAAACAAAAGTGGTCTCATGCTCACTGCATCTTTGTTCTATATATTGCCTTCCACTGCTGATGAGAACCTTCTCCATTCCCTCTTCACTTTTGCTATCTGGTGCTTTGCTAGATGTGCTTCCTAGCATACCTAGCACACCGGAAGGACATCTAGTTTCCACACCTAGCACATAGGATACCTATTACATTTAGTTTTCACCCCTAGCACTAACTTTTGCACACCAAGCATACCTAGCATGTTGTAAAATGCATCAGGGTCTGATTTAAAATGTTATTACAAAGGCTAACATAGAAATGATAAAAGCATTACATACAAAAACTCAAGATTTACAAAAAATAACTTAAATTTTAAGCAAACTTTCCCCAGGATCATTTGAATCAAACTAAAAAGGTTAAATATTTTAAATATTAAGCACAATGTACTTTTGAACCTTTAGACATCCTGGGAGGATATTTAAACTCTACCCAATTAATCCTTGGTGGCCGCTATAAAATCAAAATTTCATTTCTTTAGCATGTAAATGATAGCATTAATATGAAAATACACAGCATTGAAAATACACAGCACAAAAGCTCCATCTGTCTAATTGGAGTCCCAAACTGAAATCTTTAATACTTTTGTCATAGAAAACTTGAAATTTAACTGATAAACATAGAAATGGAAGTGAACAATAGATGCATTAATTTGGTTGTCTGGATAGGTTCTTAATTTGTGAAATAGATATTATATGATTTGAAAAAAAAAACCCAAATTCAGTGATTTAGTCACAGGTAGTACAGAAATATTATGTTCCTTTGGTTAACAGTGTTCTCAATAGAAAGATTTGCTTTAATGTACTGGGATGTTATTATTTACTATTAATGTTTGTACTATTTTTATTATTATTATTATTTAATATAGTGTAAAAAATGATGGCTATTGCTGGTCTATGACCGTAATAAAGTTTATATTACAGGATTGCTTTAATGTACCTGCTTGACAGTGTGATCTAATCAGAAATTTTAATATATTTCTACAGGAGCAAAACCTCTTCAAATGTCGACTCATGACTTTGACATCAGTAAATATGGGATTACAGTATACAGTCATATCAAAAGTTTTAGCACAATATACACCATTTACATGTGTAAAAGAGAACTTAATCTTTTATTGCTGAGGCCAAGTGACACCTTACTAGAATACTGTATAAGACTTTGAGCTCTCAAAAACTATTTTTCCCAAGCTGCATATATGAGCAGAAACGAGTCAAACATAGTTCCATATAAGAGCATTCAACGTTATGTTGGGGCTTAACAGTTTTATGCACATTGATGGCATATTAGTTTCTTCTGATTCTCCAGGGAAGAAACCTTTCAGTTAGGGCTCATAAAATTGTCACTTTGGTTTGCCACAGTAACAAGAAAGGCAAATTCTATAGTAAGATTTTCAGAAAGGATTTGAGAATAAAGAGGCATGAATCAGTATAATTCAATTTATGTTGTTGACTGCATTGGTGAATTATCATGGTTGTCAGTACTTCTAGCAGATATTTTAACAAAAAACTATGATTGTTTGCAAGGATGGAATTCCCTGGTATAAGGCACTTTTATATGCAGCTTTCTTTAATGAGTTTGCTTTCTTCATGGAACATTTCCTGGTAACCTTTTTTTCAAATGAAAATTTCCATGGTGCATGCTTTATATTATAAATGTTCTCAGTACAAATATGCCTAAAGTGTCTTTTTTAAAACTTTAAAACTGAGTACATGTTTTGTACTCAGATTTCCCAGTTTTTCTCAATTTTAATACACATCTTTCTGAAATAAGTATTAACTTTTTGGGGGTTTTGACCAAAAAATGTTGGATGCCAGCAGTCTCTCACTGCTGCAGTTTTGTGTTGTGTTGTGTATGTGTGTGGTTTTTTTTTTTTTTAGAATACTATCATTTTGGTTGTTTTTTTGGAATTCTATGTCAGGTTTGTCTTTAGAAAAATAAGACAATGATGCTTACTATTATCACTATTCTACATTTTTCATACTCTTTAATAATATATATTATTGTGGATTAGCTGAAAACATCAGGGGAAAAAGTTATCAAATTAATCAGGGGAAGGGACTGAGAAGCAACTAAATTTCATTTTTGATGTGTGCTGTTGTGCCCACAGTAAAATAAAAAATGACAATAAAGGTTATCTTATCTTATCTTAGATGAACAAAGTACAGGTTGCTCCTTGGGTTATGACAGCAATTGGGACAAAATTTCCATCACTAAATTACCACTGGTAATTCTGGCAGTCCCTGTTGCCATTGTTAAGCAAGGATCTCACGTGGCTGCAATGTGGAAGAAGGTGGGAATCCAGAAGCTTTTGCATATGCTGCTGTAACCATGTCTGAAGCCAGCAAATGAGAGCTATGGGCAGGTAGACATGACAGAGAACGGGCAGCAATGGGAGTGACTTGCAATTTGCAGGAGTGACTTGCAACCTCTTTGTGGCTTCACCTTTGACTTTGCTTGTTAGAAAGCTGGTAGGGAAGTTTGCAAACAGTAATCACATGACTAAAGGATGCTCTGACCATCATATTTGTTAGTTAGCTGGCAAGTGTCCAAATCACAATTATGTGATTGCAGATATGCTATATCAGCTGCAACTTCAAAGATCGGTTGTACGTCCCCTTAATTCAGTGCCATCAAAACTTTGAATTGTTGCTGAACAAGTAGTTGTTAAGCCACTTGGCCACTCTGGGAGCTGCCTGGAGTTGTCTGAAAGATGGGAGGCTATATAAGTGTTCTTGAATGAATGAATGAATGAGGACTGCCTGTATTTAAGTTAATTTTCAATGCAACTAGATTCACTTTTTATCCTGGTCCCACTGTCAGTGTAATCCCTTACAACATGATACTGAAAAGTGAAGTGCAGTTATCTCCTTGAAAAAGATTGTGGGCTTTGATTTGATTGTATATGAAGGAAACAAATTGCATATAGAGACAATTGACAGGGAAATGAATCTATTCAGGCTGTGCAAGTGGGTTTTCCCACATGCCATCTGCTTGCCCAATGAACATGATTTAAAAAACTTAGATGGATTCTTGTTCTGGCTGGATCAAATATTTCTCACTTGGCCATATATTTTAATATTCACTCTGATATGCTGACCTTATAGACTGCAGCAGACTTTCAGTATTTCTTATATTTTGAAATGGATGACCTGTCTGTCTTCCCCATTTTTAAAATCAGGTGGTGGTGATTGTGGAGGAAACCTTTATGAAGAAAAAAAAAGGGAATGATGTCTGAAGAGAGAATTTTCTCATTAATGAAAATAATTGAAATTGCTTGACTGATCTATTGAGGAATTACAAAGTGCCTATCAGACACTTTGTCTTTTTAAGAAGTTTGCCATTATTAGTAGACACAGATCAATGAGTGTTACAGCAAAATTCCATCTACTGTACTTATTTCATCTGCTGAAAAGATTTTTGTTAACCTAATGTTTTTTAATGGCAAAAGTGAGTGTCTCATAATGATTTTTTCCCCCCAATGACTAGTAAGGAAAATAAGGAGAGCAAAGAAAGAGAGAGAGAGAGAGAGAGAGAGAGAGAGAGAGAGAGAGAGAGAGAGAGAGAGAGAGAGAGAGAGAGAGAGAGAGAGAGAGAGAGAGAGAGAGAGAGAGAGAGAGAAGAAGAAGAAGAAGAAGAAGAAGAAGAAGAAGAAGAAGAAGAAGAAGAAGAAGAAGAAGAAGAAGAAGAAGAAGAAGAAGAAGAAGAAGAAGAAGAAGAAGAAGAAGAAGAAGAAGAAGAAGAAGAAGAAGAAGAAGAAGAAGAAGAAGAAGAAGAAGAAGAAGAAGAAGAAGAAGAAGAAGAAGAAGAAGAAGAAGAAGAAGAAGAAGAAGAAGAAGAAGAAGAAGAAGAAGAAGAAGAAGAAGAATGACAAGCCCAAGAGCATCTGTCACAATATTTGGAAGAGGGTTAAAAAAAAGTAATTTTGAAGGTCATCTTTTTACTAATAAGATATTGGACATTAAAAGCAAAAAAAAGTATTTGAAATATTCTCTAATACGGACATTTTCTGCAATCCTTTTGCAAATAAAAATGATTTCTTAATTTGTTGACTCACCTGAATATAGACAGCAGAGGAGGAAAATGTTTTGACCTCAAGATGATGTTTAACAAAAAGAGTCAGCATTTTGTGGTTTGTCAATATAGTCTAGCAGTAAAGGTCTTGGATTAAGATCAGAGAAGCCCAGGTTCAAATCCGCACATGGACACTTTAGGTCAGTCATTCTTACTCCACCCAACTGCCTCATAAGGCTGCTGTTTTGGAGATAAAATGGAGATCGCCATGTATGCCAGAATGATCTCTGAAGAAAGCAAACATAAAAACAATAAATGACTAACAAATAATAAATATTTTTATATCCCCTAGCTCATAATGGTGGTCATTGGGGGCAATTATACCTGGCTACAACCCTCTGGTAATGGAGGCCTACAACAAGCTATGGTTCCCTCTAGCCCAATATATGTTGGATTGTTTCCTGATTACAGATGCCAGGGTTATTTGCTCTCCTTTCCCCTTTCCTTGTTTCTCTCTGTGTATATTTGTGTGTGTATGCTCCTGGATGAAGCCTTTGAAAAAAAAGCCAGAAGGTGAAATATATTGTTCATTTATTTAGGTTGAACTTCTGCCATCCTCCAGGAGCACAAAAAAGTATGTGGGTTGCATTTCTTCTTCCAAATTTTCCTCACAACATTCTGAGAGGTAAGTTGCAGTGAAAGTTAGGGATTGGCTCTGGCATAAGGGGTTGTACCATCTCCTCCCATCAGGTCCTTTGCTTCTGAGGTAACACTCCCCCATACACCAGCGGGATGACCCGGGATTGGAAAAAACTGCCACCAGGTCTTTATTGTAAACCAGTTTTACCTTTCCCCTCTAGCCCTCTTTGGAAACCAGGCAAGTCTTGGAGACCAAGTCCTCACTCCGGCCTGGCTCTGGCTAACTATAGAAAGGGAAAACAAATACAAATTCTGAAAGTGTGTAGCTCAGCTAAGCTTAATCAGGTGCAACCGGTCAATTCAAGGACTGAATTAAATTCACTCAAACTGAGTTAAATATATTACAGGGGACAAGAAAGAGAACACATGATTTTTTTTTAAAAAAGAGAAGCCCTTGCTTTCCTCTGTTGGCTTTCAGGGACAAGGTTAACAACCTTTGGGCACCTAAGGCTAGTTTGTTCTTCAAAGGGCCAGCTGCTCCCCACTGTTAGCAAAGATCTTCTGTGGATTTTAATCTGAATCTGTCGATTTTCCATTCCCCACAAAGAAGCTTTTCTGTAAGGACCTGCCTCAATGAGTTCTCCAAAGAAAGCAAAACTCTTGAACTGGTATCATTTCAAAAGGAACTTTTATTGGGAGATGTTGACAGCAGGAATATAAGGCAGGATCTGAGAGTTTCCTGTGTGAATCAAGTAATTAAAAGTGTCCATAGTAACCCCACCCATCCATCCAGATGGTTCAAACAAGCCAATCGCAGGTGTGAAAATGCCATGGGAACAGAGTGATAAGGCACTGCTCCCAAGGCTGTTAAGTGGCTGTGTCTTCTGTACTTAGAGATAAGGCAGATGGCTGGAGATACATTCCATTCTCATCCTGTTAGAGACACATCAAAGAGGATAGAGCAAGAGACAGAGCAAAGCAAATACACATCAGCACCTCAAGCTCCCCCCTTCTCCCCCCCAGGAGAATGGCAGAACCCGAAAAGAATAAGAAATCCCATGCACAAAGAACATAGGGTTCTGACATTTTCTTTTATTACTTTTTTCAGGGTAAAAGAGTTCTGTCAAACTATTCCTACTCCTGCCAGCTATACTTACACTGAATTTAGCTACTAATCCTGAAACAGATTGCCCTCTGCTTTTCTCCCAAATAAAATTCTGGGGAAAGTTGTCAGACTGTATTTAAGATAATGTTTTATAGCTAAGCAATTACAGTATCCTGCAAGGTTTACCTTTGTAGTTGAAAAAAAACCCTTCAATTTTTAGTGTATGTAAAAGACTAGGATTTTGTTCAAAGTAAGTTAATACTATTAATGTTGCCATGCACTGTGTGCTTTAAATTACAAGAAGGCATTTTATTAATCTTTTGGGACATTTACCACTGGCATATACATTTAGCTTAATGAGTGGAAATGTCAGCTTTCCATGTGGAATGAAATTGGCCCAATGAAACAAAATTTGTTTGCTTGTGAAAGATTGAATTATTTTTAAGAAGTAGTCAAACAAGGTGGAAAAATTTACATTTGGAATTTCATATGGATATTGATTTGAAACAAATAAAAGTTGAAATTTTGTCACTTTAAGTTAAACCCAATTTAATAAATAGATCTGATTAAATATCATACTGTAGGTCTAACTTTTCATCTCACCAATAGAGAAATAATATATATTATTATTATTAATAATAATAATAATAGTTAGATGATAGAGAGAAATAATAGATAAATTTACCTTTAAATTAAATTTACTTTTAAGTTAAACCCAATTTAATACCTTTATATCTGACCAATACATAATTAATATATTATTATTAATATATTTTTATTAATAATAGATAGATGATAGAGAGAGAAATAATAGATAAACAAAATCACTATTGTCCAAATTACATTATAACTATTGAAAGAGTTACTGTAAGTAGTAAGGGAGTAAGGAAGAATAAACTGGAATAAATAATATTCACAGAAGGTGATAGAGAATAAGAAAGCTAAGATTTTGTGGGTCTTTGAGATCAAAACAGACAAGGAGATACTAGTCAATCAACTAGTCATTATGATAGTTGATAAGGACCAAAAAAACAGTAGTGGTGATAGATGTAGCTGTGCCAAGTGACAGCAACATCAGGAAGAAGGAATATGAGAAGCTGGAGAGGTACCAAGGTCTAAAGGAGGAACTGGAGAGGATGTGAAAAGTAAAGGCCCAAAGTAGCGATTGTAGGAGCACATGGGGCTGTGATTTCTAAACTGGAAGAATAGTGGATACACAACTCTTAAATTAGAAATTTTATTCTCCTGCTTCATAATTCTACAATTTCAAAGGAAACCAATCTAAGTAAGCTTTATGAAAACCACCTTTTAATTATATGACTAAAAAGTTTAAAATTGGGAAATAATATAGGATCAACATTTTAAGTACAGTATTGAGCCACAGCATTCAAGCCATTATGAAAAGAAAATATTGACTCCTAATTTTTAAATTATTGACTTTGCTGTCATTTTTGCAATCTTCCACCTACTATCAAAAGTTCTTGCTCAGTTAATATTTTGAAAGAGCATTAATTACCCTGGCTGATAACATGCCTGATGCCAGCTTAGGTATATTGTTACATTCTGGCAGAGGCAAGCAGATTCTTTGACTATATTAAATAGAATCTATTTTTCTTTTTTTTTCTTGATTTATAATTTAAACATAAATTTTCCTTTTACAAAACCTAAATTAGAATTTGTAATAGTTTTTATAAATAATGCACAAAACATAAAGGATAAATAATAGAATTTTTCTTTCCAGGAAAGGCATACAAAAATCAGAGGGGAAGAAAAGATCTCATACTAAAAAAATATTGTGATGTTGTCTCTCGCCTTTCTTGCATATTCTCCCCTTGGAAATTGGTCCCAATGCTGTTGGACTTTCACAAGGCTTTAATAATTTGGTTCTGTACTGGGGCCTTGGGCTCAGAATGTGTTAAGAGCTCTTTTATTTGGCTTTACTATTAGTTGATTAATCATCATGGCTGCTGCTTCTACTTACTTATTTTGAGGATTTTTTGTTATGTTTTTAAATTTTTTATAATTTTAGAATTGTAAGCTTCACAAAACGACTTGGTTGAGTTGTGTGGGCCACAGAAACTGAAATAATAACAATAATAATAATAATAATAATAATAGCAGAGTAGACAAGAAAGAACTGGAGAAGATAACAAAATACAAAGACCTACAAATAGAAATAGAAAGACTGTCACAAAAGCAAGCAAGGATAGTACCAATAGTAATACCGTAGGTGCCTTGGGTGCAATCCCAAAACAACTGGAGCACCACTTGAACACCATTGGCATTGACAAATTTGCTATTAGTCAATTGCAAAAGGCGGTCTTACTAGGAACTGCTTCCATCCTGTGACGATATTTGTAATACTATCAAACATCCACATCTGTCTATCCCAGGTCCTGGGTAAGGACTCGATAGGTAGAAAAAATGCCAAATCCAGTCTGAACATCTGGCTGACTGTGTGATGATCCATAATAATAATAATAATAATAATAATAATAATGATGATGATGATGATGATGATGATGATGGACCTTGGAGGTCATCTAGTCCAACCCCCTGCTCAGGCAGGAAACCCTATACCATTTCAGACAAATGGCTGTCCAGTCTCTTCTTAAAAACTTCCAGTGTTGGAGCATTCACCTCTTCTGGAGGCAGGTTGTTCCACTGGTTAATTGTCCTAACTGTCAGGAAGTTTCTCCTTAGTTCTAGGTTGCTTCTCTCCTTGATTAGTTTCCATCAGTTGCTTCTTATCCTGCCTTCAGGTGCTTTGGAGAATAGCTTGATTCCCTCTTCTTTGTGGCAGCCTCTGAGATATTGGAAAACTGCTATCATGAGATAGGATAGAATAGGACAGGATAGGATAGGTTAAGATAAGATAGAAAAACCAAACTATATTGTAAAGTCTAATTACAATAAGTCCAAAATAACAGGTTTCAGTTCAATTTGTCATGTAGAAACCACACAGAACGTGGTGTAAACTGCTAATATCTGACGAATGCAAATAGAAGTTTAATTTCAAAATGAAATAGGTATCATGCTGGCAGCATTAGTCACCTTGGAAGAAGTGCTCTGCCTGTTTTATTTCACCATGTATAAATGGTTATTTGGCAGGATAGGCAGGTATAATTGCTATTGTGGATAATCCTGGCAGCTTTCTTGTAACTGAAGTCTGTACAGTGATTAGAAGTTCAGATGTAAGATTGAGATGAGACATCAAGCATCCTAGATTCACAAGTCATTGATTCTGGGAAAATAGCCATGGAAAGCTTCATAATAAATGGAGATTTGAAACAGAATTTTGGGGAAATTTAATGAACCAATTCAAGTGAATTAGCAACCTTCACTTTACTCCAAATAATTTCTCAAAGATTCATGTCAGACTATCTCATGTCAGAGATAGTTTTATTCCAAGGAGGCATACAAAGCCAGAATTGAGGAGACAGCAACAAATAGAAAGTGCTGCCTCTGCAAAAAAAACTGAAGAAACAATGGATCTCCTGGTTAGCTGTTGCAAGACGATTACACAGACTGAGTACAAACAACTGCATGGCAAAGTAGCAACAATGGTGATCAGAAGAACTGCAAGAAATACAATTTTCTTGCAAGCAAGAATTGGTGGGACCATAGAATAAATAAAGTAATAGAAAACAAAGATGCTAAAGTGCTTCGGGACTTTAGAATTCAAAAAGAGAGGTGGTACCTGGTGCATAATATGCCAGACTTAACAATTGTCAGTAAGAAAGACAAAAAAGTTTGGAAGTGGATGTGGCAGTACCTGGAGACAGCAGAGTAGAAAAGAAGGAACCAGAGAAGATAAAAAAAATACAAAGACCTGCAAATAGAAGTAGAACAACAGTGGTAAGAGAAAGAAAATATAGTATCAATACTAATAGGCACCTTGGGTGAAATCCCAAAATAACTGGAGAACCAATTGAATACCACCAGCATTAACAAAATCACATCAGTCAATTGGAAAAGGCAGATTTAATTGGAACAGCTTAAATCCTGCAATGATGCTTTTAAATCCTGCTATCCCAGGTCGTTGTGAAGGATACAATAGGTAGATATAAATGTCATATCCAGCCTAACATCTGAATGTCTGATGAACCATAATAATAATTATACTTGGAGACAACAGAACAGAAGAGAAAGAACTGAATAAAGTCACAACATACTAAGACCTGCAAATACAAGTAGAACAATTGTGGCAAAGGAAAGCAAGTCTACTACCAATAGTAATGAGTACCTTGGTATATCTGGAGCACCATTTGATCACCATTTGCTTTGACATAACTACCATTAGCTGCAAAAGGCAGCTATACTTGGAACAGCTTATATCCTGCAACAATATGTTTAATACTATTTCATAATTATTACGTCTGCCTAATTGAAGTCTGATGGAAGGACGCAATAGAGGGACAAAAATGCCAATTCCAATTTAACATCTGATTGACTTTATGACCAACACAGTATCAAAATGCAAAGTTCTGTTTATGTTGCCTTTCTTTCTTGATGAATTTGATGATTTTGCTTTGCTGCAGATATTAATCTTTAGATTATAGGCTGTTATAGAGTCGTGTCTTAATTGGGACTTAATTTATTTCAGTGAGGGTTACACAGAATTAAAAATATGTTTTTGTACACTTCATCTTGTACTCCTGATTCTCCCACACTTAGAATATATAATTCTACAAATAAAACACCAGATGCATCCCAAATCTATTATGTTGAACGAAATTCCTTCAGTCTGCTTCAGTTGCTATTAGTTGTCCCCCCCCCATCCATTAATGTTTTTGAAAAGAAAAGTATTTGAACATTAGCATGGAACATTTGTAAAATAGAAGTGGAATATACTGTATAATGGATTCAGGAGCTTCAGTGTTCGCTTGGTCCTTGATGATCTTTAGATGCTACTATTATTTTCTTTATTTCTTTTATTATTTTTTCCTTGTTTTTCAAAGAAAAGCTTCCTGAAGGCTATTTAAAATATAAAATGTTTAAGCATAAAAAGAATGAACTAAAGTGATATGATGAAACTTTTCAAAGAGTAAAAATGAAAAATCTGATATCTCAGATAAAAAATGAACATTTATCCATTGGAAATTAAAATACATTATTATTAAAGCAGTTATTGAGTCATACCTAAAGTGATGGAAGAATAAGTGGATGAGTTTTAAAAAGAAACAATGGACTTTTTTGAAAAAAAAATAACATATAGAAAAAAATCAGAATATAGAGATTTTAAAAAATAAGACAGAGCAAGATTGAAGAAATTGAAAGAAAGAGCTTTGGATAAAATTACACTATTGGAATTAAGAGGGAAAGAATATTATTTAAGACTAAGAGGTATTAAGGAGGAGTAGGGAAAAAAAATAAGGTAGAAAGTTGTGGAATTTATTTCAAATCTACTTGAATGGAAAAAAGAAAATGGATGAAGAAATGGACAAGGTTATAGGATCAACTGCAGATATGCCTTGAAAAATAATGTTCCAAGAGTTATACTTGTATGCTTTGTGAGGAAGAAGATAAGAAATCAAATTCTTCCAGAGCATTTTAAAAATAGGCTCAAGATAGATTATAAAGATGTCATTTGTATTGAAAGAAATACCAGTCAGGGATTTTATGGAAAAGTAACATTTAGGCCTTTGCAACAGGTGTACTTAAAAGAAAAGGGCAGCCATTTTGTTTGGATACAATGAAGAGAATTATTTTGATCTACAATAAAAAAGATACAAATTGAACTCTGCACTAAAAGAAGAATTCTATGAGAAGTTCAAAGATGAATTTGGAAACTCAAAGAAAAAATATGAGTCAGCAATAAGAAAAGGACTTATAAGCCTCACATGAGGCCATAACCATGGATATTTCAAAACTAATAATGGAGACTTGGAGCTTAAAACTTTAACTTGGAATATAGGTGGGCTAAACTCCCCACAAATGATACAATGTGATATGTTTGTAGAGTTATTACCAATATTATTTTTCTGATCATAATCCAATGACTTTGATTTTTTAAAGAAGAAATATAAAGGTTAAAGATGAAAAGAATGAGTCAATAATAAACGACTATAAAGAACAAATAAAATATGTTTTTAAAATTCAACTTGAATAAATACCATGAAATAATCAAAATATGGAAAACAAGTAAAATCAATATGAAGGCAGTATACAAGGTTGAAAAAAACAAGAGAGGAAAACAGGCAAAAGATTTTAGTTGAGATAAGAAGAAAGAAAACAAACTTAAAAATTTAAAACAAACAAATTTAAAAATATTTTAAAGGAAATAAAACTTTTTGCAACAATGGTTTTCTATGCTGACGGTTAAACAAATACACATGAAAATGAGTTTTGCAAAAACAAAAACAAAATTAATCAGTAAATAAACTAGGAAAATTCTTAGCATAAAGTGGAGGACAAAATTGATACTAAAGTTGCATAAAGGAATAGATATTGCAATACACAATAAAAAAAATCAATGCAAAATATTTTTGAAAAAATTACAGAAAATTATATAATGTCCAGGAACTTCAAAAGGAGAAAATAGGTGAATATCTGGAAAAGTCAAAACTGCCAAAAATGGTAGAACAACAAAAAACAGATGTTGAATGGACCTATAACAGTGATAAAAGTAGAAGCAATAGAAAATAGCAAATTACGAAAAACATCAGGCACCTGATAGATCTACAAGGTATTGAAAATAATTTGAAGATGAATTTCTACTGCCCCTAGAAACAGTAATAAGCTATTTTTTTTTAAACCAAAAGGAATCATTCCAGGATCTTGGGAAAACAGTAAATATTTCTCTAATGCATAAAAACGGTCAATATCAGATATTTGCCATTATTGCAATGGTCAAAATCCAATTTTACCAAAGAACTTCCATCCAATCTCCCTGTTTAAATAATGTCTATAAAAAAAACACAGCAATTTTAACAGAAAGAATGAAAGCTGTTTTGAAAGACTTTATACATGAAGATCTATGTGGACTTTACCAAAAGGGCAGCTAAGAGATAATGTAAGATACCTTGATATAATAGAGTATTAAGAACAGCATAGTGATAAAGAAGAAGCATTGCTGTTGTTGTTTTTTTGATGCTGAAAATTCCTTTGACAATTTGAACTGGATATTTATATTTATTCCTTTTTTGGTTTTGTTGTTTTCTTATTTTAATTGTTTTGAACAATGTGTAAACCTCCCAAAATTGCTGGTGGCATATACATTTAATAAAGTTGATTAAATCGTATTATACTTGCCTATTTTGGATGTAACTAAGGTAATGGATGGACGACATAGCAAGAACTGAGATGCCACTGGCATGCCCTCATTAGTTGCCTATTTCATAGATCATGCTGGGTCCAGCAGAATCTCTACTTTGTCTACTTGGTGCTTTGGGGGAATCTAAGCCCATGCAACAGTGACCTCACATAGTCTGCTTAGTTTAACATTGTATTTATTAAGTGGTGGGATTCAAATTTGTGAACAACCTGTTCTCTGTGTGGATGCCGCTTCTGGAAGTCCATTCTGGGCATGGGCAACAAAAAATTAGCTACCGGTTCTGCCAAAGTGGTGTGAACTGGCTGAATCCCACCACTGTATTTATTGCATATTAAGAGAGATAATAAGATAGGGCAGAGAATGGGAAGATCGGCGAAACAGTCCTGCAATGGTTGAAGAGGGGAATATGGTTGCTATCTGTGGTCCTAACTAAAAGGCTGCAGTTCATGGCCAGATGAGTTCAGTTCCAAATTTATTCAGGGTTTCTGAACAGAGGAAATTGCTATTCCAGACTTTCTTCATTTGAACTTTATTTCCAACTTTACGCAAATCAATTTAAACTACAAGTGCTTCTTTGTAACTGCATTGAGCATATACCCGTGGAAATAACATTAGGGAGTCTTCTATAGTGTGGTATAATTGCATATGTGTATGGCTTGCATGTGTACAGGGGAGGTGTTGTGAATTCTTATACATCTCGGTTTGAGGATACTTGATGTCTCCTCTTTTCTATGAAATGTTTTGCCACAGGCAAACTTTTGTCTTCTCTGTCAGTATTTTTTTGTGTCCCATTGCTTTGACCTTCAGTAGGCATCTTAGAAACATATATTAGAACACAAGGGCACTTCATCATGTAAATGACAAATTCTGTGTCACAGGTAATATTTTATTTAATAGCAAATTTCTTACCAGGATGTGTTTTGATGGTAGCAATGTAATATTCGGGTTTTTCCCCTCCTTCCTGTACTGGCAAACAGCTAACCTGCATGAACTGTAATTTTATCTGAAAATGTTTTATTTGGTTTTTATATATATTAAAATAAAATTGGATTATAATACTTTCCTTTCATTTGCATGCATTATGGAAGGTGGAAAGACACATATCCAATATCTAATATGATTCCTTCCACCAAGGAAATGTACTGTTAGCTCTTCATTTGCTTTTAATAATCCAAAAAGATAGAAGAGTGTGAACACAAATGAATTACATCAAAAATACTTCTTTTCGAAAGAAACTGCTCTTGCCAAGATTATATCTGAAAGATGTGCAAAGGAATTTGTGAAAGATGTATCAAGCTGTATTTTCAGTAAGTTAGGCATTCAGCTAGGAGATTCACTATACACATCCCACTATAGTTGTATTAATGTGACACATGAAACCAAAATCCAGTTTGTATAATTAAACAGTACAGAGTGTCATATGAGCCCCAGAATTATTCTGAACTATCTAGTAGTTATTAAGCTTCCTAGTTTTGCTCAGATTGGCACAATGACTACCTGTGCATATTAGATTGTTAGGTGAGATTATACTATATATAATGGGTATAGAGACAGCTAAAACCCAGCAACTTGAGTATATACTTGTGCGTGTCTAATTATTGATCAGTCTCTGAAATGTAGATTTTGTTAGTGGATAATTTATACGTGTTGGCTAGGCGAAGTTTTGATCTATACCCTAGAATTTTTTTTATAACTTTTAAATATTTTATGAACTTTTTATATAAGTTCATTTTTATGAACTTTGACAATAAAGTAGAACTATAAATATTAGTCCAGGGTTTGTGTTATTATTGAAATGTAGAAGAGAAAAAGAAAAGGAGGAGGAGGGAGATTCATTGTTCCTTCACTTTGTGTTGAGGCCGGTTGGCAAAGGGTCACAATTTATTATTAATCTGCATGTCTTTTTTGGTGACTGGGCAGCTGCATCAATTAACAATAAGTATTGTTGTCATTATTATTTCAATGTATATTCCACCATTCCAGAAAGAACACTTAACTATCTTCTTACCGAAACAGTTTCCCATAATCCTTTTGAACAGTGGAGACACAAGTTTTCCAAGAAGTTTTTGCTGAGAAGAGAGTTGATGTAGGAATCAATCTCGGTGAGGAAAATAAACCTTGAATTTCCCCCTCCCCCCCATCAACTGGGAAGCTAGCTCTTATCAATGAACTGAGGATATACTTGCTTGACAACTCCAAGAAATATACTTTTGTAGTATTGCTTTCGTATTTCTGTAAATATGCCCACAAGTAAACAGAGACAATAAATAATGAAATAGAGGAGCAGGTTACTTTTTTTTTCTTTACTGACAATCTGAAATAGAATATTTTTAGCAATAAGTAGTAATTCTTGATAGACCCCTCTATAGCCAGAAGGGGTCGGCTGAATCTTGATCTCTTGTTTATCTGTTATCTAATGCTTAATTATTACTGATGCAGGAATTCCTTCAAGCCTCAGATTCCATGACTTGTAAGACAGAGCCTTTAAAAAGTGACAGATGCAATTCAGCATTTGGGTGTCTTTTGTTTTTTTGTTTTTGACACTTCTGCATTCAGCATCTGTTACTCTACAGGCTCTGCCTCCACTTACTGCCTTTTTGTGCATTCACTCCTTAACTGCAAAATTACCAAGCAGTTCAATTCTCCTCCCCCCTCCTCAATGCACATGTGAATAAGCTTTGCTTTATCATTTCAAAGCAGTTTCTGTTAGGCGCATTTTATCCCAGTGCTCTTTCAAATAAGAAACAGAGAACTGGTACACACTGTCATTAAGCTAAATAGCTTTCCCGAGAGATATACCAATAAATTATTAGAATGGTTTGTTCTAATTAAGTGCCATGTACTGTGTCATGGTACATAATCAGCTGCGACAAGGCATGTTTCTTAATCAGCAACAAGAACAGCACTGAAAAAATAACAACAGTTTTGATCAGAATGTTTAGGTCTGCTGCTTCTAAATTGGATGCTAAGTAGGAAAAAAAGTAGGAAAAAAAAACAGACCCAGGAAACTACAGACCAATAAGTTTAACACCAATTCCTGGGAAGATCCTAGAAAAGATAATCAAAAAACAGATCTGTGAACAACTAGAAGGAAACAAAGTCATAACTAGTAGCCAGCATGGGTTTGTTAAAAACAGATCATGCCAAACCAATCTTATCGCATTCTTTGATAAAGTGACTAAACTAGTAGACCAGCAAAATGCAGTGAATGTAGTATACTTAGATTTCAGTAAGGCATTTGACAAAGTAGACCACAACCTACTCCTTGGTAAGCTAGGAAAAGGTGGAATAGACAACACCACCACCAGATGGATCTCTAGCTGGCTTACAAACCTTACTCAATGAGTAGTCTTCAATGGTACTACATCCACATGGAGAGAAGTAAGCAGCGGGGTACCACAAGGTTCCGTCTTAGGCCCAGTACTCTTCAATATCTTCATAAATGACTTAGATGAGGAAATAGAAGGGGAACTCATCAAATTTGCAGATGACACTAAACTGACAGGAATAGCCAACACTCCAGAAGACAAACTCAGGATCCAAAAAGATCTTACATATCTGTACAAATACAGATTGGGCGGGACCTGGCTTAAAAACAATAATTGTGAGAGGGACTTTGGAGTCCTAGTGGATATGACTTGGCTATGAGCCCGCAGTGTGCAGCAGCAGCCAAAAAAGCTAATACAATCCTGGGTTGTATAAACAGAGGCATAGAATCAAGATCACGTGAAGTATTAGTACCGCTTTATAAAACCCTAGTAAGACCACACCTGGAATACTGTAGCCAGTTTTGGTCACCATATCACAAAAAAAGTTGAGAGTTTGGAAAAAAATCAGAGAAGAGCAATTAAGATGATCACAGGCCTGGAGACTAAAATATATGAAGAACAGCTATGGGACTTGGGTTTGATTAGTCTAAAGAAAAGAAGAAATAGGGGAGACATGATAGCAATGTTCCAGTATCTGAACAGCTGCCAGAAAACAGAAGGGGGCAGGTTCACCAAAGCACCAGAGAAAAGGACAAGAAACAGTGGTTGGAAACTGTTCAAAGGGAGAAGCAACCTGGAATTAAGGAGAAACTTTCTGACAGTGAGGACAATCAACCAGTCGGACAGCTTACCCCCAGAAATCGTGGGTGCTCCATCACTGGAGATTCATCTGTCTGAGACAGTGTAGGTTCTCCTGCTTGAGCAGGGAGCTGGACTAAAAGACTTCCAAGGTACCTTCCAGATCCTATCCTATCCTATCCTATCCTATCCTATCCTATCCTATCCTATCCTATCCTATCCTATCCTATCCTATTCTATTAGCTACATGAAATTTTCACAGATTTCCATTGATGTAAGTCAACTTTCTCCAGCCTGGTTTTGTCCAAATACTGGATTTGGGGAACTAAAGCTGAATGTCAACTCTAAAAATGAACATGGCTGCAGCCATTTTTCCTATTCATTTTCGATTGACATATTTTCGCTAGTTTAAATAAACTTTTATCCCATGGGAACCAAGGTCATCGGCTGCTCCCGAGACTGCAGGCTAGGCGTTTTGTGAAAAGTCCACCAAGAAGATGTGTTGGGGATGTAGTTGCTTGCATAGCCTTAGGGATGGGATTTCTTAACTTTGTATTGGGGAATTGTTACGTGTGTCTTCAGACTTGGTTTCACTTTTGATGTGCTGATACTTTGTAACTAATAAACATGTTCTTTGAGGAATTTCCAAGCCTCGGAGTTCTGCTTTATTTGTCTCTGTCTTTCGGAACCACGACACTGAACACATTTTAAGGGCACCAGGTTAAAGAAGGCTAAGCTAAATACTTTTACATTCCAGACATAGTGATTTAACAATTGCTTTACCTAAAACACCTTTGTGCTTTGCTGTAGTTGTAGAGCACACAATTAGCATTTCCTCTTTAATACATCTTATTATTCCATGCATTATAATTGCTTCAGTGTTTCTGATACCCAAGAACAAACATAAAAACTATTTTCTTATGTCCTCACAGATACAGACATAAAATGAAAGTTGGGCTATGGCCTTCATACTAAAGACATTTCCTTGAAAATGGCAACTGATCTGTTGAAGCAAATAATCTATTTTTGAAAATTAATAAAATGAATGGTTATAAACATATAATTACTTGGCCTAATACTCTTTAACTATAATATGTATATTAAAATATCCTAAGAAACAATAAATGCCAAAACAACCAGCATGAAACCTGGTAGAAGCTGGCATGGCACATCCAGATGAGGAAGCCAGACAGCTGTTCCCAGCATTAGCTTTCATCTAGACAGCTATTTGGACCTTGCTTGAATTTAAAGAGTCTGAACATTAATCCTCAAATCCTATCCTCCTAGTTGATATTACAGAAGACTGAAAGATGGAGAAGGTGTTTTGACAAGTCTTTGCCTGGTTTTATCACGACCTCTTTAACTTATATATTGTTTTTTTTTATGGAATGTTGTACATGGATGTTGTATCAGTGTTTTATTTTATGTAAGTCACTGAACATCTTTTGATTGTAGTAGGATAGAAACATGAAAAACAAACTCTGTTGTACCATCACAGTTGATTTAGACATTCCATAAACAATGTGTTTGACAAGCATTTGATTCTGGAAACGAAAAAAAGGAGAAAAATTCACAGGACAAATGATGGATATGGAGAATTGTAGGTTGTTAAGAATCAATTGACTGAAATGGCTTATATGTTGTATAAATCAGTTATTCAAATAAATAAGCAGATTGCATTAGGCTACATGGACAAAAGAAATAATGAAATTTAAAAAACAGTTTGGCTGACTGCTCATTTACTACTTACTACGAAAATCTATACCATGATAATGTAGAATTTTGATATTATGTGGTTTGCATACCTTTAGCCATAGCTAAAGAGAAACACGTATTTGATATGACTGTTGGACGACATAGGCTTGCATGGCATATTTGTGTTTTAGAGCCAATTTGATATAATGATTAAGAAGTTGAACTGAAAACAGAAGACTGTGAGTTCTAGTTTTAGTCCTCCCTTATGCATAAATGCTACTTGGATAATTTTGGATAGGTCAAATTCACTCACAGGGTTGTTGGTAGGAAGAAAATATTAGCCAGGAAATTATGTGTGCCATCTGGCTTGTAAAAATAAAGGCAGGATATAAATCTAATAAATAAAATATTCTGTATTACTGTAGTGCATTTCCACTTTTCCAAAACAGTGACCACTTGATTGTAAGGAAAAGAAACTGGTGTGCCACTGAATGGGCAAATTGTGGAACTGGTGAGTTCTCTATAGGTTACAACTCCACTTTGTTGCAACCAGATAGAAACTGGAAACATGCTGGAAAACATTAAAGCCTGTATCATATTCTGTGCAAAATAGGATATTGCTTTTGAAGACTTAATGAAGTATTTAATTCAAGCAAATAAAGGCAGTTATTTGGCTTAATCCTGGATTTTAGCCAGCTGTTCTTACTTTTAATTGGTATCCAGCATTACTAGTAGGACTAAGTAAAAATCAAATGTTCCAGAAAAATAAATGATGGGATTTAATTATTTTTTAAAATGAAATAGTAAATAAGTTTATAACATAATCATTCAATAATATTGCAAGTTCAAGTTTTATAACAACATATTATTGTACATAGGCTTAGAGACCTAAATTTCTTCAGGCTTTTGTGAGTTTACTTTTCTTCCCAGCTCCAAATAAATATGTTTTGAAATGAAACAAAACCATGGAAGTGCATGGTCATTTCAATTTATTTTCACTTCAGTAAATATGGGAACTTCACAATTTCTGCAATAATGATCTTGTACAATCAAAAGAGCAAATGATTGTAAGGTGGTACCAGGATACAATGAAACTTTGAGCTGAAGTATAAGAAAAAAAGTTTGAGTGGGGACAATTGTATACAAAGTAAAAAAATGAATAAAGCTAAATGGGATCAGAATTAATGAGGAAATAAAGAAAAGCAAGTGCTTATCCAATAATTATGAATTCCAGTTGTATAAATTCAAAAGATTTCAACTTACAAATCAATGTTTGATTCTCCACTAAAGACATATATTGAACTGATGGAATGGATTTCCTTATTTCTATATGATGACTACTCATCTTCTTTTACTGAAGTTATATCTTTGATTTTAATGAACAACAATCTTGGGTTTCAAGTCTCAATTGTGATTATAGTTTTTCAGGAAAGAATTTATTAGAATTTACTGTATGTAGTCTTGTTGGTTGATGTATTATAAAAAATGCATAAAAATCAATTTTTCCCCTATTTTATACTCTGAGTTCTTAGCCTTAAATTCATAGTTTATTAAATCTAGGTATCTATTCTTATGCCCAGTATTATGTTGAATCAAGATCTGGGATTACAAAATATACATCTTCAGATGTACAATTTGATCTTTTCCAGCAATGGAGTCATAGAGTCTTTGTAATATTGTTAATTTTTGAATTGAAAAAAAAAATCTGGGTAATTTCCTTTCATTGTTTCTAATCTGATCAAATAGGAAAGCGACCCCTTATAGAATCATCCAGTAAAAACGCATGGATTCTGTCCTATAACTTTGCTGTTGTATTTGAATGAGGGGTAGTGATAGTGGCGGTGGATTTTTTTTCTGCCCATTTTGATTGGGCATATAATTTGTGAACTCCACCTAAAGAATACACAGTATATACCATATCCTAATCCAAACATCTTTATTATACAAATTAAGTTCTCCTGAATTGATAGCCCCGTTGTTACAAAGAAATGTGTAGCTGAATTGCAGTTTAACATTCCTTTATATCTCTTTCTTTAAATATTTACACACACACACACACACACACACACACACACACACAGAGAGAGAGAGAGAGAGAGAGAGAGAGAGAGAGAGAGAGAGAGAGAGAGAGAGAAGATATATGAAAAAGGAATGTGGGCATCAGCTTGTCCTGTAATCTAAAAGCCATTAAACAAATGTGATTTGACAGTGAATAACTCAAGCAGTTTTATATTAACCTTTATGTGTAAGTCAAGGATACCTTAACCTTGACTGATATGATTTGTAATTTATTGGTCATGATTGGACCAAAAAGAAAAACAAAGAAAGAAAAGAGAAAGTACAACAGTTTGGCCTGCAAAACAGCCCTGTTCAAGATTATATGGCTGTCTATGCTTTGTTTCCAATAACGTTCACTCCCAGATGAATATGCAGATTGCACATTTGAAATTGTTCATTTCAAAGTGTGTAAGAGTTCAAATTAAAGAGTTTTGCAAACATTTCCTTCCTATGTCTCAAAGCAAGCCCTCTCAGAAATCCGGTAAATTACATGGAATGAGATGTGACAATACAATAAAGCTTATCAGGGACCAAAGAATATATGAGAATGTTGTTTGTTTTGTGAGTAACCAAAGTAGTGTGTGGGGCTGATCTTAGGAGACTGGGTGCTGCAAATGATCAGATTAATGACAACATTCCTAGCTGGATAATGGGAGAGGAAAAAGGCTCAAAAGAATCCTTCCCCAATTTCTCAATGTGTAAAGGAGATGGGAAGGATTATATTTACATCATTCTTTACCAGGTGGCTCAGAGAGGAAACACAACCACATGAGCTAATTCTACTTTATTGTCGGCCACATCAATAGTAAATTTGAAAGCACAATTCTTCTTCCTATCTCTTTTTAAAGTTTTCAAGAAATTAAGGTGGATCTCTTCTGAGCCTCTCACCCGACCCATTATCCACCTGTTGTCTCTTATCTGACTTTTCCCAAGACAGTCCAGTCTTGGGTCCAGTCTTAAAAGGCCATTCTCACATATCACTACAGTATCAGTCTAGAAAAAGTCTATTTATTTCAAATATGTAGTTTAAGCCCAGGTTTGTTCACATTTATGGATGGAAAAGAAATGAACATACACTTAAAATTATGATCACTGTGGTTATTTATGATGGAAGAATTAATAAAGGATACAAGACCGATGAGATAGTCTGTTTGTGGGTCAGACCATTTTTGGTGTTGTTAAGAATGGATCAGAAAAGACAAATAGAAGAATGTGCATCAGTTGTCATAAGGAAGAGAAAGAAAGAAGTAGAAGAAACATAGATACATATAGCAATAGCAACAGCACCTAAACTTATATACCACTTCACAGTGCTTTACAGCCTCTCTAAGCAGTTTACAGAGTTAGAATATTGCCTCTCACAATCTGGGTCCTCATTTTACCAACCTTGGAAAGATGGAAGGCTGAGTCAACCTTGAGCCGGTCAGGATCAAACTCCTGGTTGTGGGCAAAGTTAGCCTGCAATACTTCATTCTAACCCCTACAGCTCTTTTTCCTCTATGAAAAGTATTTTCTGTATGAAAACTGTTTCTTACATTTTTAAAAAATACTTTCTATATGAAAAGTATTGGAAGATAGATTAATCTTCCCAAAGAACGAATTGAAAGTAGACGTAACAAAAAAGGGTATATGGGCTTCTTAAAACTGAGTGAAAAAGAATTATGTTCCAAAGTACAACAGAAATGTATGGGGTGACACGAATGAGAGGTATGAAAAAAAATACTTGATGAAATGAGACCATGAATGAGAAAATGCACAAAAGACAATGATTCCTATAATAAATAAGAATGCAATACATGTATATTGTATCTAAATTTACAGAGAAATACAGAGTGATAGAAATTTTTTAAAAGTATTTTGAAAGTGGGTGAAAAAGGCTGAAGAAAGGTTGCTCACTGGAAATAACAGAAATAAAAACGGTGATTTGGGATAAAGCTGGCCTGTTAGGAGCAGTATTTAATACATTTGTGAAGGAATAATAGTAATATATTGAAGAATGGAATTGAATTATCTAAATGTTACCATTCAGAAAAGAAATAATGCAGAGGAAGTCATAACTGCTCTGAGAATGTTGGAAGATGGTAATACTATAAGTATACATAATATAATTGGAGAAATATGCATTAAAATATGGATCTGGTTTGACTTTGAAATCACTGTGTGAGTTATTGGTGCGTGATGGATCTGTGCCTGATATATGGAAGGATACAACTATTACTTTCAGCCACTACTGAGAAAAAGGTAGCAAGAGTGGGCCAGAGATGTACAAAGATTTTTTGTTCTTATCAGGTCCTTGAGAAATATATAAATGTGAAAAAGAAAAAGGGGTTGATAAAACAAATAGGCTTGAATTATGGAATATTTTGCATGATATGAATTTTAAGTCTGATTGCTGAGTGTGATAACAGCATTGTAATAAAAATACAGCATGTATACTAATAAATATAACACCCAGCAAACAGCTCAGTATTGAATAAGGAGTAAAGCAACACTAGGTGATATCATTTTAGTTGTTTAAAGTGCTTACAAATAAAAACATAAGTGATGCTTATTGTGATGTTATCTGTAGGTTGGAGATATAAACGTAGGTGTACTTTTGTATGCAGATGCTGCTGTGTTGTTGTCTGAGGAATGGAATAATTTGCAGGGAATGTTACATAGTTTGCAGGATAGATTAGGGGGTATGGAATTGAAAATTAATGACAAAGAGAATGAAGTGAATGATTGCAAGTTATACACAAAAGCTGAAGAAAAGGGCAAGTAGGTGAGTTTGTATAAATTGATAGATGGTTACTAAAGTTAAGAAAATGAAACTTTTAAAAAGCCAAATGCTTGTAGAAATGAGAAAATTAATGTTTGTCAAAAGACACAAAGAAACAAAAGAAACAAAGAAGCTACATCTATGAGTATCCTTCTGCATACTTTGAGATATGGAAGCAAGAGTTTCCCCTAATAGTTTTCATGTCTGTACATTATTTTCACCAATAGGCATCTTTGTATGCATTCTCCCTAATTTATGAAGTGCAATGATATTTTATTTGAATATTTGGTTATTTACTTCTTTATTTGTTTATCATGTTTATACAGCCACCCATCTCATGAGAAGTAACTTCTGGGAAGTGTACAATAATCAAATTAAAAACAATACATATGTAAAGAGAACCATTTAAAAATATAAAAAGTCAACATCAAAAATTAAAAGTGAATTGAAATTAAAATATACGGAAATCCCAGGCAGAAAGAATAAATTTATCTACCTCAAACATGGACATACCCAAACATGTCTCCGCTTCTCTAGGGTCCCCAGATCTGATGATATAACCAAATCTTGTGTGACTTCCAGAACATCAAGAAGCATAGAATAGAATAGAATAGAATAGAATAGAATAGAATAGAATAGAATAGAATAGAATAGAATGGAATGGAATGGAATGGAATGGAATGGAATGGAATGGAATGGAATGGAACGGAACGGAACGGAACGGAACGGAATGGAACGGAACAGAATATAGAATAGAATGGAATGGAATGGAATAGAATAGAATAGAATAGAATAGAATAGAATAGAATAGAATAGAATAGAATAGAATAGAATAGAATAACAGAGTTGGAAGGGACCTTGGAGGTCTTCTAGTCCATCCCCTTGTTTAGGCAGGAACCCCTACCATTTCAGATCAATGGTTTGCCCAGTCTCTTCTTAAAAACTTCCAGTGTTGGAGCATTCACAACTTCTGGAGGCAAGTTGTTTCACTGACTGAGTTATCCTAATTTTAAGTGGGGGGAGGGAGGAAGAACATCAAACTCTACCAAGTGTTTACAGTCGAACGTTGGATTGAGATGTACAAATTAATCCAGCAGATTTTTTCTCACTTTTGTATTTATTTTTGACATAGAACCTAAACTTTCTCTTAGCAAGCCAGTTTGGTGTAGTGGTAAAGGCACTGGACTAGAATCTGGGAGAATGTGAGTTCTAGTCCCACCTTAGGCACAAAGCAGGCTGGGTGATTTTGCATTGGTTACTCTCGACACTAAGAAGAAGAAACCACTTCTGACATCATGCCAGGAAACCTGCAGGAACTAGTTAAGACAGTCACCAGATGTCAAAATTGACTTGATGGCACCCTCCACCCCCAAATAGAGTTGGAGTTTATTATTTTGCCCTTTTCCCCCCCACCTCAATGGTATTTCCTTGTTGGCCAGATTTATAACGTGACATCACTAACACAATTACTGGTATTATCTGGGAAACATTTTAAACTTTGAAAATGCTTACTAATCATAGATCTACAATGTGTTTAGAAAAATACCTTTTAAAAAAATTGTACTTACAACCATAAATTATCCAGACAGCTCTGGCTGGTCCATCTGTGCAGTTTACTCTTTTTTTTTTACTGTGTTATTTGAAGTGTCTATCCCAAGAAAATCCACAATTGTAATTTATAGATCTTGCAAAGAGGCTAGGAAAGTTAAAGCAATGAGTGCAAAAACCCTACCCTAAAATCAGTTTTAATTGTCATACTATTAAAAAAAAAAACCACTGGTATGCTAGAGCAACAGCCAATATCCTGGACTAGAAGTGAACACAGCAGCCATCAAACTTACTGTTCTTGTGAAAGAAGAATTAGATTCAAAATCTTTTTTTTACTGCTGTTATTGAAGACGTTTATTAGATACCCTTTGAGCACTATGTACACAAAAAGGAAGAAATTATTTCTTAGTTTCTTCTTCCTTAGATAGGGTTTTGATAATTTCCTCCTTTTTTGCTTGGAGACGCTCTTCCCGGCGCTTACGGGCCTCCTTGGTCTTAGACCTGCGAGCTTCAGCCTGGTCAGCCAGAAGCTTCTTGCGAGCCTTATCTGCCTTCAGCTTATGGATATGCTCCATAAGAATCCACTTGTTCTTGAACACATTACCTTTTACCTTCAAATACAAGCTATGGTACATATGCCTGTCAATTTTTTTGGACTCCCTGTATCTGCGTAGAAGACGCCTCAAAATTCTCATCCTTCTCATCCATGTTACTTTTTCGGGCATACGAGCATTAGCTGTACCCTTTCTCTTTCCAATGCCCATGTGCCTGCCCTTTCGACGAGCCAAGGTGTTTTTCCTGCATCGAGCTCTTGAGTGAACAGTCACAGGTTTACGGATTATTAGGCCATCTTTTATTAGTTTTCTGATCTGCTGATGAGAGTTGGCATTAGCAATTTCATTGGTTTCATTAGGATCCAACCATACTTTTTTCTTTCCACATCGCAAAACCCTGGAGGCCAGCCTCTTCTGCAGCCTTAACATACTCATGGCAGCAAGGCCGACAGCACTCAAAAGAAAGACGATTCAAAATCTTGATTTATTTATGGATTAGGTAAGACATAACTTTGCAATTTAATTATGGTTGCCAGGTCAGGTTCCAGGTATGATGAAATAAAATGCTTTTGTTGTTGTTCTTGTTGGCTGCAGCAGCATAATTACCTTGACAGTTCCCCATTATCACAGTTGTACACAATGACCTACAGTAATATAGCAATGCTCCAGGTCCTTATGATGTATATAGGGTGGCTGCTTATCACTTCCAGCAAAGATAACTTGTCTGAAGCACCAGACCAAGACAACTGATGGAACCTAATACTGAACATCTGGTATACTTGCAACTCAGTCATAGCAACAATGTATTAGATTAGGCAGGCTGATGTGAGCATGATTACAAAGGATCTTTATATAACAAAGGTTCCAAGATATAAGACACAAAGCTCTCACTTCTTCATTCCATAAATATGTAAGAATATTTGTTGGAGTGGGAAATTGACTAGACATAGATAGCAACATCAGGAGACTTGTTAAGTCTGCAGTACTTTTGAATGAGAAAACTAAGAAAGTTCTTGATTTCCAAAGCTTAGGACAGAACTTGCTTCTTTCCTTCTTTCTGCTGGCAAATTAAAGCATCATGAACATGGAATGGCAGCACCCCATTTAGAGTAGAAAGTATTCATTTCACTAATTTAAAAAAGAACATTAAGAAAGGCATATTTTGAGATAAAATAAGTTGAAGCACATAAACATATTTTTGAGCAGATAATTGTATTTGGCGTATTTATTCGGAAACTGGGTGAAACAGATGTGAGTTACTATTTGCAAAAATGACATGGAATGAAATAGATTGATCCAGCTATTTCTACTGATTTGGTCTTTATTAGCTATCAAGTATCAATTTCTCATATATTAATTCAGGAGTGGGAAGAAATAAAAAAAGCGATTTAAAAAAGGTAGGACATTTTTCAGAAAGGTATGCTATGCCTATTTTTCAGGGGGAGAAAAATCCTCTCGTAAAGCACTGTCAGCTTCCTACTCTAGAAAAGCCCTAGGTGTTTTTCTTATTTCAACAATTAGTTTTAAACCTGGCAGACTGCAAGCAATCGGAAGGAGATAGAACATAAACAGTAGGTGAAAAGAGAACATTAAGGTATATTAACATCTAGGAAATGCAACTCATTTATCCAGAGAATGGAAAACTCTAATCAATAACTAGTATAACAAACAGAAGTAATGACTAGGAAATGGGCATGAATGAATGAATGTTTTTTTGCATTCGCATGTCTCCATTTCTTCCCCAAATAATTCAAGGAAGAAACCTCAGTTAATTCTTTGGCCATTGCTTCTTACCTAAACCTGCTGTTACTTACTCCAAGTTAAAATGATCCAGTTTCAGAACAAATAATAATAGACACAGAGTTATAGTGTGCTTGGTGACCCTTTCCAAAATATATCAGCTGCTTCTGATTCATTGAGTCCTTTCCTTTCAGAAGGAAGCCATAGGGAAGGTCTCTATATATCATAATAATTTAGCACTTAATTTTTCTTCACAGCAAAGCCCAAGAGGTAGAATGACCTTACAGTTGAAAAAAAGAAACACACACACACACAACAGTCTACAAGCAAGGAGACACAATCATATTTCCTTTCTGAAATATTGCCTAAGATAGGAACAGTTCAAAGAGTGCTCTTTAGGATTGAGGAGTGAAGGATTGGAGGGAAGTAGGGAGGTTGTAGGAGGAGGGTGGAGAGAGAGGAGGGAGAGAGGGTGAGGGGGATAGAAGTAGGAGGTAGGGAGGAAGGAAGAGGGGGATGTGGTGGAGGGGGTGCTGCCGAGCAATACCAATAGTTATTTTAATTATCTCACGTAAGTTTTTATGCTTTGTTTTTTGTGTTGGAAAAAGTTCTTAACGATTGTACTCAGTTGAGTTGTATTTAATTTGATTTTTTTGTTTATTTATAATTATAAAACTAATTAAAAAAAACAAAAACCAGAGTGCTCTTTACAAATGCACACCAGAACTGGAAAAGAGGAGTCAACTACATCAATTCACTGAAAGTGGATATAAACTATGTAGTTAAAACAGGACGAAGGTGATCATAGGGATGGGACTGGAAGACGAGGAATGAATTGATTGATCACAGCAGCTTAGACTGATAGAAAACACAATAAAACATATAATAACAAGAACCAAGTAAAACAAAATATTAAAAATAACAGAATGTTACAAGTGCACGCTACAGCTGAAGAAGAAAAAAAGGGCATTGGAAGACTATCAGAAGGACAGTGAAGAAAGTGCACTGAAGCTAATACACCATGAAGGCTTAATGAATATTAGAGAGACCAAGCTGGCCTACATGAAAAAGTAAATGAAGAATAGAGACATGGCAAGGCAAAGTATTACATGCCACTGCACAAAAATACTAGCAGCAAAGCAGATGACAACAAATCAAAAACTAAGATAGGAACAGTTCAAAGAGTGCTCTTTATGAATGCACATCAGAACTGAAAAACAGGAGTTCTTTTTCAGGCAATGGCTTAGAGCAGGAAAGTTGAAGAAAGAGACAAGACCAAGCACTAGGAACAAATTTATATAAAGCCAGAATTGAGAAGACAGCAACGGACAACAAATGCTGCCTCTGGAAAGAATCTGAAGAAACAGTAGACCACCTAGTTAGTTGCTGCGAGAAAATTGCACAGACTGAATACAAACAACAAACAGCATGATAAAGTGGAAACAATGGTGTCTTGGAATATCTGCAGGAAAATAGTTTCCACCCATTGCATAACACACAAGATAAGAAAGACAAGAGAGTGTGGATAAGGATGTTTTCAGCAGTACCTGGAGACAGAAGAATAGAAGAGAAACAATGGGAAAAAAATTGCAAAATATAAAAGTTTCCTAGAAGCGAAGTCACCAAACAGCAAAAGGGAAGAAAAACTATGGTGGAGCATTTGTTATTTGTTGTAAATGACAATAATAATGCTATAAAAATTAACAATAAACTTGGAAGGTTAACTATGATTGATTAACATTACAGTACTAATATTTAAGATATAAAAACTTACATTTTTGTTTTTTTAATGGAAAGTAGTAAGTTTGTTGTATTTGAAGTATTTTTTTGTTACCAAAAAACGAACTACACACTCTCACTAATGTACTAACATCCAATGGATTCCAAAGAAATAAGATTTCCAACTTAATCCAAAAAGAAACTCCCTCTAAAATCCAAGACAGAGAACAAGAAAATGGCAAAGCCCTCCTCCCATACATAAACGGCACCACAGCAAGATCCTTAGAAACATAACATCAAGACAGCATTCTGCAGAAACAGAAAAATATCCACCATCCTAAGAAACCCTGCAGACAAAATTGAGTTAGAAAATCAAGGAGTATATGTACTGCTTGCTCCACCACATACATCGGACAAACCAACAGAAGAATAGGTACACGCATTGAAGAACACAAAAACTCAGTCAAAAAAGAGGAACCAACTTCTTCCCTGGTCCAACACATTAAAGCCACAGGAAATGAAATTGACTTCAAAAAGACCAGAACTATCGCCAAAACTGAACACTTTAATAACAGAATAATCAGAGAAGCCATCGAGATAGAAAAACGCCCACACAGCATGAACAAATGAGATGATACCTCCCACCTCCCAGCCATTTGGAAACCCGCCCTTATTGACAAGCGAGTCCCTAACACAAAGAATGACACCAGACCCACACTCACAAAAACCACAAAGGATGTCACCACCACACATCCACACAAAAAGCAAACCCAAACCCACACCGATGATGAGGCACGACCACAAACCAGAAGCCAGACCACAGCTGCATCATTAGCCACTTTAAACCCCTCCAATCCAAACTGATACCCACCATGAAGATGAGGCACCACCACGAACGTGAAGCCAAACAGCTATGCAGCTCACCATCTCAAATCCCCCTGCAACTCAAACTAACCTGAGCACAACAAAGCCCCCACTCAAACAGAACACTCCCCAGCCAATCAGAGCACAGCCAACCCCCTAACCAATCAGAACACACCTCCACCCAATCAGAACACAGCCAAGCTCCCAGCCAATCAGTTCATACCCCTACTGGCAGTTAAAAGGAAGAAACAGCTACAATCACACATTGCTCCTAGAAGCACGAAGCCGAAAGCACCAGTCTGAAGATGATGAATGGGACTTCGTCGAAACATCGCCAAGACACTTCAAATTTTACACACAAACACCCGCGAAAACCTCAGAAAATATATATAATATATATAAAATTTGGATTGCTAACAAAGAATTAAGGGAGAATGGAATAGCTATTTCGAGCTAATTAGCTCTCATCAGCCAAATATAGCTTTCTGAGATTCGAACATGGGCTGCTTGCACTTTAGGCAGCTGTGTTAACCCCTTGCTAAAGTGCCAGCAGCCGAGGTTCGAATCTCAGAAGGGTATGTTTGGCTGATGAGAACTAATTAGCTCGAAATAGCTATTCCATTCTCCCTTAATTCTTTGTTAGCAATCCAAATTTTTAAAAAATATAAACGATGTCGCAGTTGCAACTGCTGCCTGTGAATGGGTCTAGATTGAGCTGATACAGGCAAAATATTTCTTTCTCCCATATTTGGGCTGACAGGGTGCATAAAAAAACACTCAAGGTAATGTGTGTGTGTGTGTGTGTGTGTGTGTGTGTGTGTGTGTGTAGGTCTTTGGTTATTCAGGTTTTCTCCTGCGTAAAATTGAAAGTGTCTTGGCAATGTTTCGATGAAGTCCCATTCGTCATCTTCAGGCTGGTGTTTTTGGCTTCGTGCTTCTAGGAGCAATGTGTGATCGTAGCTGTTTCTTCCTTTTAACTCCCAGTGGGGGTATGAACTGATTGGGTGGGAGCTTGGCTGTGTTCTGTAGGTTTTTGGTTATTTGCGTTTTCTCCCGCATAAAATTGTGATCATAGCTGTTTCTTCCTTTTAACTCCCAGTGGGGGTATGAACTGATTGGGTGGGAGCTTGGCTGTGTTCTGTAGGTTTTTGGTTATTTGCGTTTTCTCCCGCATAAAATTGTGATCATAGCTGTTTCTTCCTTTTAACTGCCAGTGGGGGTATGAATTGATTGGGTTAAAAGCTAGTTAATGGGAACAATTTATACAGGATTACCTAGCACTTGCATCCGGCTCCTGGACCTTGTCATTGGTCCTAACTGATTAAATTGTACTCTGAACGTATCCTTGACACTAATATCCAACTAGTATCTTTTAAAATACTAAAAATGCGAATCCTGGGCATTATGCTAACAAATAAAAGAAAAAACGAACACCAGAATATAATAAACCAACCTGTTTAATATAAACAAGCCTGTGGTTAACAAGAGTCACTATGCTTTCGTCTGGCCAAAAAACTGCTGACGCCCCAGGTCTGAGCACACCCTTAGGTCCAAGGTCATGCATCCAAAAGAACTGCTCCCCAATGGTCAAAGATCATATGTGGTTTACAGAATTAATTGCAAGGACTGTGCAAGCAATTACGTTGTGGAAACTACTAAAAGACTGAGGACCAGGGTTCATGAATATGAACTGGCTATTAGAAGGCAGGTGCAATGCTCACATGTGTGGGCCCATATATCCAGCTCTGGCTACACTTTCGATCTAGCTAACGCATAGGTTATAGCTCGTGAGACTACCAAGGGTTGCCGCCTACACAAGGAAGCCTGGCTCTCTAATGAAAATTCCATCAACCAGCATATAGATCTTTTGCCGGCCTACCAGATGCTTAGGAGATAGGAAAAACAGCACCACAGTCTTCTGAGAAGACATTTAACTCTTCCTTGGCAGGATTGGGGTGGTAGAATGATGGATGAGACAGGCACGATCTCTAAGGAAGAACATGACAGCGTTTTACATAATTGGGAGGATGGCTCTATGGATGGGACGACCACGACTCCCATGGACTGAGATGATGGACTAAATGGCCCTAAGCCAGGGACAGAAGCACTGAGGCGATCTGGAAGGAGGGGGATGGAGGGGGAAGACAGAGAGCAGGAATGCCGGAACAGTTGCTTGTTGAGAACTGGGGCGGAGGAATTATGACAATGGCCTTGGGGGTGAGGGAGGATAATGGCCCTGGGAGGGAGGGGGACTGGGCGCAGGGACGGATTGACAGCTGCCCTCCAAGTGCTTGCACATGCTCTAAAAGAGCACTTGAGGATCATAAAACAACCAGTGGAGTCAAAGACAGTTTGCCTGATGCGGAACAACTCTGTGAGATACAGATTAACATAATCAACGGGCCGAGGAGGAGCTCAAGGAGCCGGGTGCAGAGGCAGGAGGCTATATGAGGCTATATGAGCTGCCTTCCCGATCTCCTGTTATTCTAACTATGATGGTGCCAGCAGTTTTTTGGCCGGACAAAAGCTTAGTGACTCTTCTTAACTACAGGCTTGTTTATATTAAACAGGCTGGTTTATTATATCCTGGTGAAGGAAGTTAGCCCAGAGAAGGAAATATTAAAAGGGCAGAAAAATATATTTTTCCTCAAAAAGATTTTTTTTAAAACCAAACCTGGCCCCAAATCTATCTCTCTGCCCCAAGCAAGAGCTAGCCCCGTACGAATGCAGATGTAAAACCATCAGAAAGCTGAAGCCAGGGCACTCAAGAAGACAAAGAGAAGATCTGCATGCCCCACCCAAACTCTAGGAGTCATTAGCCCATCACCTGGGAAGCAGGATATGATAATAGGGTTAAACCACAGATATCAAGGCCTAGAAAAACACTCAGAAATAGCCTCAGGGTTCATGCCACAGGAACAGGAAACTATTCCAAACAAGGCTAGAGGGGGTATAAAAACCTACTGTCCATGTGCTCAAGCTTTTTTTCCCTCTCTACTCCTTGCAAGGACCATCTTTCTGCTTATTCAATAAACTGTAAACTTCTTCCCAAAGCAGCCGCCATTTTGCTTATTTATCCCAGCTTGGATGAAACAGGATGAAGACGTACTTCTGACACTTTGGCACCCCAGGATGGGACTCCAAGCTAACCTCTCCAATGGACTGAGACTGGTAAGCCCTATCTTGCCGGCAGCAGACCCCCTTGTGTCCCAGGCCTTGCTCACGGAGTTTTGAGAGTTTGAGCTCAAGGGCTTCTTTGGAAAGAAGGTGAAGGTGAGTACCTCTAAATTTTAAATTTAAAGCCCAGGGGAACAAAGAAATGTGTGTATTTCTGTTTGTGTGAGTGAGAAGACTTTTTTCCCCAATCACAGTTGGATTTTGCTCCTTCTGGTCTTTCCTAGCCACAGAAAGGATCTGTTTAATTGGCAGAACCTGGAAAGCATGGGGGTTTGGTCATAGCACAGAACCTTTTGTTAAGGAAAAGGGAGAGGCTGTCTGAAAATGAAATGGAATGAGTAAATGAAAGAATTGGATTTGGGCAACTAGCTGGTAAGGCCCTGTAAGCAAAACAAAGTTAGGAAATTAAGCCCCAAGAAGGGAGTGGCCACCTACCTCTGAGAGCAAGCAGAGGTATCCACAGATATTGGAGGTCCAGATGTCCGTAAACGGTGGTGTGAAGCCGGCCGGTGGAAGAGTAGCCCGAACCTTCTAAGGAGGGAAACCAGAAGGTCTCTGCAGACCCCTTTTTGGTCTGAAAACATGGAGGATCCCTCGGAGGACCCCACGAACTCTGAGAGGAATCCAGAGAAGCTCCGTGAGTCCCCTTTTTTCCAGACTCACAAAATCGTGGTGGTAGGGAGAAGTCTCACAAGGAGGCTTCTGACGTATAGTGCCCTTTAGCGGTAAGAAAATCCCGTTATACATGGGAGGTTCCAATTCAAGGGCAGAAGTAGGTTTCCCCATTGAGAGCTTGCTCGGAGCCTGGGACAGGAAACAGCTTCCTGTCCAGGCTGGAATGAAAAAAAGATAGGCAAAGAAACTATAGGGGAAAAAATAGACTTTCCTTAAGGCTTGGCTGGGAAACCAATTTGGCTAAATAAAGATACTTAAAAGGGAAAATAAGAAATAGTGATTCTCTCTCTCTATCTCTCTTCTCTATGCAACCATGTGGTACGTTTAAAATGTGTGCCTTCCCTAACTTGAGTTATCTGAAATTTATGGTGGGAATGGCTAGGATGTGTAAAACTAAGACTTCTGTTCTCTTGTCTTTGTGTATATATGTTTGTCAAAGTCTGTGGGTAAGAGGTAAATGTGACTATTAACTGTTTCAAATCCAAAGAGAAAAGAATTTTAAATTCTGCTAGAAATTTTGCTTAAAAGAAGCCACAAAAAGGAAATACCTCACTCTGTTTGTCTGGCCAACAAACAGAGTGAAGAAAAATGTGTTTGTTTGTTTGTTTGTTTTCCTCTTTCTCTCTGTGTCCTCTTAAGAACAGCCTTAAGTTAGCAGGAGGGAATGTTTTAAGTTCATCTGCTAGAAAGATTTCACTCTTGCATTTAATAATATATAATAAAGTTGGAAGGGACCATCTAGCCCAACCCCCTGCTCAGGCAGGAAACCCTATACAAACTTTATCAAATGCCTTACTGAAGTCCAAGAAACTTATATCCACAGCATTCCTCTAGTCCACTAATTTTGTAACTGGGTCAAAGAATGCAGTAAGATGTGTCTAGCATGATCCATTTTTGACAAACCCATTTTGGCATTTAGTAATGACTTGGTTTGCCTGTAGGTGTTCGCTGATTCATTGTTTGATTATCTTTTCCAGAATCTTCCCAGGTATTGAGGTCAGGCTGATAGGTCTGTAATTTCCTGGATCCATTTTTCCCCCTTTTTTGAAGATGGGAACTACATCAGCTCTTTTCCAGTTCTCTGGTAGTTCCCCAGTGCTCCAGGATCTTTGAAAAATATAGTTCAGTGGTTCTGAGATCACATCTGCCAGTTCCTTGAGAACTTTGGGGTGTACTCCATCTAATCCTGGTGATTTGAATTCTTCTAGGCTGGATAAGTGCTCACTTACCATTTTCTTGCCTAACTTAACATGCTTCTAATCTATTTTTTATGGTACTGTTTTTGATAAGTTGGACTGTTTGCTTTTTAGTATTTTTGACTGTGGTCATAAGCCTTAGTTCATTTTGAACCTTAGCTTTCTTCACCTCCTCTTTGCAGGCTCAGACTATTTGCTAATATTCTGCTGTAGTTATGTGACCCTCTTTCCACTTTTTATACTGGTCCCTCTTATATGTCAATTTATCAGAGACTTCTTTATGCGGCCATGCTGGTTTCTTGTGAGAGCCATTATTTTTCTTCTTTGTTGATATTGTGCTAGACTGGATTTTTATTATCTCACTTTTCAAAATTTCCCAAGTTTCTTGAATTGTTTCCCCTTGAAGATTCTCATCCATGGAATCCCTCCCAAGCCCTCTCAAGTTTATTGAAATTAGCTCTCTTAAAGTCTAAGACTCTAGTTTGGCTGTGTTCTATTGCTTGTGCTCCCATAATATTGAATTCCAATATTGCATGATCACCCCCCCAAGGTTCCTGTGGCTTCAACACCTTTTATTATTTTGTCTCTGCCAGTGAGAATTAGATCCAATATGGCTAATCCCCTAGTTCCCTTCACTACTTTTGAGAAACAAAGTTGTCTGCAAGTTTTGTCAGGAATCTGTTTGATCTTCCACTTAGTGCAGAGTTTGTCTCCCAGTTGATATCAATGTAATTAAAGTCCCCCATTACTATTGTCATGTGCTTCCTACATACTTTAGTTGAGTTCTTATATCCTTTCATGGTTTCCAAAATTGTCATTCCTGATTGGTGAGTTTAAATTTGTTTTTTCTAATTTTTTGCTCAATGTCTGTTGTTGGGTTAATTTCCTTCTCAATTCTGTCTAAAAGGTGTTAATTTTGTTCCAGGGGGAATCCAGTGTTGAATTATTTTATTGGAGTGAGGAGGGGGTGTCTTACCTGCTGGGTCCTGCCCCAAAATCTAGAAATCATTCTGCAATGTGTTGTAAATGAGTTTGCGTTCTAAATGGGTTTTATCTATCTATCCCTTTTCCTGAAAATGCGTGTCTATCTACAAGAGCCTTTTGAAGTTCAAGTCTGCTTGTTTGGGGAAATAATTTCTTAAGTTACTTTTCTTACCCTATTATTAATTGGTGAAGCTACAGTGAAACTTTTCTGAAACAAATAAGCATTTTCCAATCTCTAAAATAATGTGGTCTATTTTGGAATAAATGTTAAAGGCAGATTCTCCTGCCCCTGGCTAGTTGCACATATTAAAATATTAGGCTTTTAAAATTATTTGGAGTTTTCAGCATTTTCAAGCTGCCTAGCATTTTTTTTCTTCCTCTCAAGTTGCAAGTTATTGTCCTTAATATGTTGCAAATGTTCAAGTTCAAAAGTGAAACATGTCATTTTGTTGTTCTCTTACCAGAATCCAGTTTTTTCCTGTCCTCAAATCTGTGATTGTCCCCACTTGTCTATATGTTTCTCTAATAACTGCAGTATTGATGCCTTTTCAAACTGCCTGCAAGCTATCCACCCTTCTAATTTCTTTCTTGCCCTTTATTCTCCATACTGTTTGTCTGCATCTCCTGGGAGAGTCCACCAGAAAGGGGGGGGGAGACCTTGCTCTTGTATCTTTCAGCCATGCAATCCTCCCCCAAACCTTTGGAAGCAGAGCACACAGATGCTGCCTCCATCCATTTGAGCCTTGGAATTGGGTTTTGAATCCAGCCATCCACTAAAAAGCCACCATGCAATGTGAGTGGAACATCTTCCCAAGTCCTACCTTTCCCAGATGCCTGTGAGAGCTGCAGAAGGAAGGAGTCCTGGAGCCACTGGTGCCATGTGAAGCCTCAGAAGAGAAAATTAGACTGTGGGGGGAGGGTGGAAACCCACTTTAAACCTTTCTTTCTTGCCCCATTTGTATTGTAACAAGCCAGTTGAATGTATTAATGGAGAGATGGCATTTGGGAATAGTTGGCAGAACAAGTACTGAACACCTTGGACTTCTATCTGGAGGGAGGGAAAATTTATCCAAAATGTTTGTATTGCCTGTTTGTATTAGTAGTTGCACACACACACACACACACACACACACACACACACACACACACACACACACACACACACACTATTCACACCATTCAGAGTCTATCCCCTCCACCTACCTTTAGTAAAGTTCCCCCCCAGCCTGATTTTTTGCTCTATTGCATCAAAGCTTTGCAAGCACAACTTCCTGAAAATTCCAAGGGGGAGGGAACTAGGCCCCCTCAGGTGATTTGCAATTCTTATGCCCTGATTAAGAAAGCAACAGGAAAGATCCTCAAACCTCAGCCCTGAATATCTTGCACTGTTGGACTCAGATTGGAATTCCTAGAGCTCATTATGTGCAATTTAAAGAAAAATTTAATAACCTGGCATATTGGCTAACCTCAATTGGACATTACAAACCTGGATGCACTGAACTAAGAGTTAAGGCAGGAAACAACCCTTGAAAATGGGCAGCCAGTGGTCATGTACTAAGGAAAACCATGGCTGTGAAGAATTTTGGGAGGTATGCAAACCTGACTGGAAGCTAAAGGTGACATCCAACATTTGAAAATGATTGGCACAAGATATTGGACACTATAAATTTCTTTTCCACCTAACAAAATTTTTGCCCTGACTTTTAGAATTTTATGGGTGCAGGCTCCCCTTTTGGGAGCCACTAAAGGGATCTTTTTCTGCTGCCTCCATTAATGTTTTTTTTTTTTTGGCTTAACAGTTTAAAAGCTTGCCTACCAAGTCTCCCTGACCAGATCAATTTTAATGTTGTGCCAATAAGTGTGACATTCTCACACTTAAGGCACAAAGCGGGGATTGAAGGAAGTTAGCCCAGAGAAGGGAATATTAAAAGGGCAGAAAAATATATTTTTCCTCAAAAGGATTTTTTTTAAAACCAAACCTGGCCCCAAATCTATCTCTCTGCCCCAAGCAAGAGCTAGCCCCGTACGAATGCAGATGTAAAACCATCAGAAAGCTGAAGCCAGGGCACTCAAGAAGACAAAGAGAAGATCTGCATGCCCCACCCAAACTCTAGGAGTCATTAGCCCATCACCTGGGAAGCAGGATATGATAATAGGGTTAAACCACAGATATCAAGGCCTAGAAAAACACTCAGAAATAGCCTCAGGGTTCATGCCACAGGAACAGGAAACTATTCCAAACAAGGCTAGAGGGGGTATAAAAACCTACTGCCCATGTGCTCAAGCTTTTTTTCCCTCTCTGCTCCTTGCAAGGACCATCTTTTTGCTTCTTCAATAAACTGTAACCTTCTTCCCAAAGCAGTCGCCATTTTGCTTATTTATCCCGGCTTGGATGAACCAGGATGAAGACTTACTTCTGACACTGGTGTTCGTTTTTTCTTTTATTTGTTAGTATATATATATATATATGTATATATGTATATATGTATATATGTATATATGTATATATGTATGTGGGTGTGTGTGTGTGTGTGTGTTTATATATATATTTAGAATTATTGTTGCAATGAGGCTGATTAAACTGTTCATAATCAGAAAGAACACTCCTAAAAATTATGGCCTTCATTATCTATACAGAAATGCTTGGAGTACAGAAAATAAACAAGATGAACTTGACCTCTTAATCCAGAAAGGCAAATATGATTTAATAGGTATAATGGAGATCTGGTAAGATAGCACCCATGACTGGAATAGCAATTGAAGGATACAATTTATTCAGAAGGAGCAGACTGAACAGAATGAGAGTTGTATGTTAAAAATATCTATACCTGCTCAGAAACACGAGTGAATGAAGGAGATGGTATTGTAGAGGTCATAATAATATGAGGCATAAATAAAGCAATACTATTGTTGGTATCTAGTATTGCCTGCCTGACAGATAATAGAATGGGAGCGAGGTTTCCTAAAGTAAACTGCAAATCTTAAAACAATACATAAAGGATTTAATAGAGGATTTAATCCCTCTATCAGCTATTGTAAGACAAACTTTGCCAAGTTCATTCCAGAAAATTTTGACTTGTTTCTTTTTTAGAGGGTGGAGGAGGACACAGGAGAATCAGTTATCACTGAAATTAATAAAAGTAGAAAAGTTGATGGAAGTAGCTGCAAAAAAGAAAGAGTAGGAGAAAAAAAGTAAATGCAATTTTAGGCTGTTTTGAGGGAAGAATTGTTTCCAAACAAGGGAGAGTAAAAGTTCTGATTTATGGGTAGTCATTAAGAATAAGTTCACTTCCCCAACTCTGTCCTTAACCCGAATTTGTATTTAAGTCAGAATTTGTACTTACAGATGGACTGCCTATTACTAAAAATGGTGAACAGTTTTCTTTCTTATATAAATAAAGCCCTTTCAGAAACCATTTAAAAGCACCAAATACAGGATATATATTTAAAAAAATGTGTGGCTTCAGGGTTCCCAAAGCTTTGTGGGGCTTCAGCATTTTGTTGGCTTGAGGAAGGACAATGCTCTCCATCATTTTTAGTAATAGGCAGCCCATGCATATCTAGAGGTTGTCCTTAAATCAGATGTTCTTTATCTGGGTATTGTGTTGCTTGGGGAAAGACAGTCGAATACATCACTACTTACTTCCCACTGGGTTAAAAATTATTACAATAAAATGATCACAAAGTTACAAGGAGTCCCCGGTTAACAATTATTTGTTCAGTGATCATTTAAAATGACAATGGCATTGAATGAGACATAATGCCAGTTCCCAGAGTTGTGGCCATTGCAGCATCCCCCCCTCATTTTCTAATGATCATGATTCAGGTGCTTGGTAACTGGCTCACAATTACAATGGTCACAACATCCCTCAGTCATGTGATCACCATTTGCAACTTCCACTGTTGGCTTCCAACAAGTCAAGTCAATGGGGAAGCTAGTAGAAAGCTGCAAATGACAATCATGTGACATCACACCTAATGACCACCTGGAATTTGCCTAATGAACACAAGTGGAATTGCCAGAACTTACTTACGGGACCGTCTGCTGCCCCATGAAACCCAACAACCGGTTAGGGCCCACAGAGTCGGCCTTCTCCAGGTCCCGTCAGCCAGACAGTGTCACCTGGCGGGGCCTAGGGGAAGAGCCTTCTCTGTTGCGGCCCCGGCCCTCTGGAATCAACTCCCCCCGGAGATCCGTATCGCCCCCACCCTCTCCACCTTTTGTAAACTGCTTAAGACACATCTTTGCTAACAGGCCTGGGGCAGTTAACATCTTGCCCCTAGCCAGTGTATGTTTGTGTGTATGTTTGTTGGATGACTGGTTTTTTAATTTAGGTTAACAAAGAAATAAGGGATTTCTGAGATAGCTATTTCGAGTTATTTACCTCTCTTCAGTCAGAATTCACCCTTTCTGGGATTCGAACCTGGGCAGTCTGCATGCTAGGCAGAAGCTTTAGCCTCAAGCCACAGGCTCTGTCCCACTTTGTTAGTAGTCAGGGAGTGGATATGTGTGTCAAGTGGTTATTTTTTAGATTGCACCCTGTAAACCCAAATATGGGAGGAAGAAATCATTCTTTCCTTTGCTTGTTTCAGCTCAACCCAGAGCCATCTGCAAGCACAAATATATATATGTTGTTTAAAATTGTTAACAAAGAAATAAGGGATTTCTGAGATAGCTATTTTGAGTTATTTACCTCTCTTCAGTCAGAATTCACCCTTTCTGGGATTCGAACCTGGGCAGTCTGCATGCTAGGCAGAAGCTTTAGCCTCAAGCCACAGGCTTTGTCCCATTTTGTTAGTAGTCAGGGAGTGGATATGTGTGTCAAGTGGTTATTTTTTAGATTGCACCCTGTAAACCCAAATATGGGAGGAAGAAATCATTCTTTCCTTTGCTTGTTTCAGCTCAACCCAGAGCCATCTGCAAGCACAAATATATATATGTTGTTTAAAATTGTTAACAAAGAAATAAGGGATTTCTGAGATAGCTATTTCGAGTTATTTACCTCTCTTCAGTCAGAATTCACCCTTTCTGGGATTCGAACCTGGGCAGTCTGCATGCTAGGCAGAAGCTTTAGCCTCAAGCCACAGGCTCTGTCCCACTTTGTTAGTAGTCAGGGAGTGGATATGTGTGTCAAGTGGTTATTTTTTAGATTGCACCCTGTAAACCCAAATATGGGAGGAAGAAATCATTCTTTCCTTTGCTTGTTTCAGCTCAACCCAGAGCCATCTGCAAGCACAAATATATATATGTTGTTTAAAATTGTTAACAAAGAAATAAGGGATTTCTGAGATAGCTATTTTGAGTTATTTACCTCTCTTCAGTCAGAATTCACCCTTTCTGGGATTCGAACCTGGGCAGTCTGCATGCTAGGCAGAAGCTTTAGCCTCAAGCCACAGGCTTTGTCCCATTTTGTTAGTAGTCAGGGAGTGGATATGTGTGTCAAGTGGTTATTTTTTAGATTGCACCCTGTAAACCCAAATATGGGAGGAAGAAATCATTCTTTCCTTTGCTTGTTTCAGCTCAACCCAGAGCCATCTGCAAGCACAAATATATATATGTTGTTTAAAATTGTTAACAAAGAAATAAGGGATTTCTGAGATAGCTATTTCGAGTTATTTACCTCTCTTCAGTCAGAATTCACCCTTTCTGGGATTCGAACCTGGGCAGTCTGCATGCTAGGCAGAAGCTTTAGCCTCAAGCCACAGGCTCTGTCCCACTTTGTTAGTAGTCAGGGAGTGGATATGTGTGTCAAGTGGTTATTTTTTAGATTGCACCCTGTAAACCCAAATATGGGAGGAAGAAATCATTCTTTCCTTTGCTTGTTTCAGCTCAACCCAGAGCCATCTGCAAGCACAAATATATATATGTTGTTTAAAATTGTTAACAAAGAAATAAGGGATTTCTGAGATAGCTATTTCGAGTTATTTACCTCTCTTCAGTCAGAATTCACCCTTTCTGGGATTCGAACCTGGGCAGTCTGCATGCTAGGCAGAAGCTTTAGCCTCAAGCCACAGGCTCTGTCCCACTTTGTTAGTAGTCAGGGAGTGGATATGTGTGTCAAGTGGTTATTTTTTAGATTGCACCCTGTAAACCCAAATATGGGAGGAAGAAATCATTCTTTCCTTTGCTTGTTTCAGCTCAACCCAGAGCCATCTGCAAGCACAAATATATATATGTTGTTTAAAATTGTTAACAAAGAAATAAGGGATTTCTGAGATAGCTATTTCGAGTTATTTACCTCTCTTCAGTCAGAATTCACCCTTTCTGGGATTCGAACCTGGGCAGTCTGCATGCTAGGCAGAAGCTTTAGCCTCAAGCCACAGGCTCTGTCCCACTTTGTTAGTAGTCAGGGAGTGGATATGTGTGTCAAGTGGTTATTTTTTAGATTGCACCCTGTAAACCCAAATATGGGAGGAAGAAATCATTCTTTCCTTTGCTTGTTTCAGCTCAACCTAGAGCCATCTGCAAGCACAAATATATATATGTTGTTTAAAATTGTTAACAAAGAAATAAGGGATTTCTGAGATAGCTATTTCGAGTTATTTACCTCTCTTCAGTCAGAATTCACCCTTTCTGGGATTCGAACCTGGGCAGTCTGCATGCTAGGCAGAAGCTTTAGCCTCAAGCCACAGGCTCTGTCCCACTTTGTTAGTAGTCAGGGAGTGGATATGTGTGTCAAGTGGTTATTTTTTAGATTGCACCCTGTAAACCCAAATATGGGAGGAAGAAATCATTCTTTCTTTTGCTTGTTTCAGCTCAACCCAGAGCCATCTGCAAGCACAAATATATATATGTTGTTTAAAATTGTTAACAAAGAAATAAGGGATTTCTATATATATATATATATGTATTTTTATGTAGATTTCTATTTATGCTGTGAGCCGCCCTGGGTTCCCGGAATAGGGCGGCATAGAAATCCAATAAATTGAATAAATTGAATTACAACCATCCCTTTGTTATGTGATGTTACACTTTATACCTGTGTCACTTAGTGTTGTGAGTGTCTCTAGACCGGCTGGAGACATATCAGAGGATGACGAAGCACAACCAGGCCCCTCTGGGTATTTTCCCCTCCCGGCAGCCGAGCTAGACAATGAGGAGATTTGTATGCAATCTGATTCAGACTCTCAAAGTGATGAGTCAGATTTGGAACAGGAAGATAGATGGCTTGATCCGAGATTCCAAAGGTTTGATAGGTGGAGGTGTCAGTTAAGTGGAAAAAGGAAGTGACGTATTGAAAACTATATTAGAAGAGGAAGAAGAGACTAATTCTTTGTCACGAGCAACGTTAATATCAAGAGGCAGTCTGATGCATCACCGAGTTCGTTTAAACTCAGTTTTCTGGTGTTCTTGAAATCTACGGAAGATTAATGAAGTCTTGGACAATGTGAGATAAAGAGTGAGTTAATTGGAAGGTGGGAGAATGTTTAAACTAAATGTACATAAATCAGACTGGGCCGTTCCGGCCAACAAACTGCCAGCAGCTTGCTTTGAAGTGAATCTTTTGAAATGTGTTAAATAAAACTCTTAAAGAAATATTTATGTGGATTTTACTAAGCTGAGAAGGGCCAGATACAACACTTAGGGACACAGTTTCTGGGCTCAATTACAAATGTTAATTAAGAACTACCTGTATTCTGACTTTTGGTATATCCCAAATTTGTTCCGAGGCAGTTCGCTGCTGCCTAAACATCAGGCTAAGTGCACACTTTGCTTAAGATTAGGAAGATTACACCTTCTAGTAGTGCTTTCTAGAGCCACCACACTGTGTAACAACAGAAAAAATAGAGAAATGTATGGTGATGGCAGCTATGTAAAACCCCATGCATAGGGGCATGACATAGTAGGACAACTTTATATTTCTTTCTGTGAAAGCTTAAGGGGAAAATGAATTATATGTACCACTGTGCTAGATTATATATATCCTTTCCTGAAACATCCCTGTGTATCAGAACCTGGATATCTCCTAAAAGGTAACGTATGGTATCCTGTATCCAGTCATCTGAAAGTGCAAGGGTCTGTGAGTTAAATTCCTGGAAGAAAGTTTTACCAGAAGGGTTTGCTTGTTCAAGATACTTTTAAAAATAATGTAGTCAAGCTGATTAAGTGCACGTGTGTATATGCAAATGTGTGGTCCTCCCCGTTTTCGGGTCATAATTTGGTCTGATGAATTTTTCTAGTCAAAATTGTTCCTTTTACTCTAGCCTATAGGGAAATCATTTTCTTGTTATCTACCATATAAAGATGGTCACTAAGGGCAGGAACATTTTGACCTTCAGCTCTTGTTCATAGACAGGACGAACAGGATTCTGGAAGTCAAAGAGACAGGGGTTTTGCTCTTCACACCTTGATGGCTATGAGAAAAGACGAATTTTTCTTTTCAAATGCTGCAGTGATATTTCAAAGCTGATTCCATTTTATTTATTTTTTTAAAGTTGAGATTTGCTTTTTTATAATAAAGATACTGCTATGCTGCAAAATACATTCCGGCTCCACTAAATGCATCTGCTCCATTTCTCAAATCATTTCGTTTGTTTGTTTGTTTATTTATAATGAAAGTTCCAGTTGCATTTTATCCTTTCCTACCACCATAAAACAGGATCCAGCTCAGACAATAGGAATTTTCTCTCACCTGAACCGCTCTGCACTTTCCAGATCCCTATTTCTCCAGAGTAGAATTGGTGCCCTAGAGTGATAGAGATGACTTAATGTATAATGACATCTGTTCTGTTCACAAAAGGATACACTATTTTGTCTTGGTTCATTTAACAGAGACCAAGACTTCCTCAACTAAAGTTGACTTCTGGTGAATATATAGACTTTTCCATATAGATTTTTTGGGCAGTGTTAGAGAAAATCTGGGATTTTCCCTAATTCCCCTAATTTAGCAATAGCAATAGAACTTAGACTTATATACCACTTCATAGTGCTTTACAGCCCTCTCTAAGCAGCTTGCAGAGTCAGCATATTGCCCCCAACAATCTGAGTTCTCATTTTACTGTTCTCAGAAGGATGGAAGGCTGAGTCAACCTTGAGCTGGTGAGAATCGAACTGCTGGCAGTCAGCAGAATTAGCCTGCAATACTGCATTCTAGCCACTGTGCTACCACGGCTCTTTAGTTTACAATCCTGATATTTTCTGAGTCTTCCACAAGACATGTCTCTGCTATGTATTCAAGATGGACAGTGATTAATATTTATATGTATTTATATATAAGGGTGTAGGTTATACATATGTATGTATATAACATGTTTATATGTGTGTTATGTGTATGTATACTTTTGAGAGCCCGCAACAGATTTCATTTTTAAAATGTGCCACTATGCCACAGTAAAAAAAAAAAAAAAAGACAATAGCTTTTTGAGATCCACCAAAGATGGCTAGGCCCTGCCAGGTAGGCCAGGGGTTCTCAACCTTGGCAACTTTAAGACTTGTAGACTTCAACTCCCAGAATTCCTCAGCCAGCTTTGCTGGCTGAGGAATTCTGGGAGTTGAAGTCCACAAGTCTTAAAAGTTGCCAAGGTTGAGAACCCCTGAGGTAGGCAGAGCTTATTTTTATTTTATTTTTTTTAAAAAGGAAACTATTGCATTTGGCTTTTTGTAGGAGACAATACTTACCTTTCTTTATAAATGTAATATATACCATAATATATTCAATGTATTATTTTAAAGACAACCCGAGTGTGCTACTTTTGTGAAAATAGAAAATGTGCCCAATTCATTTTTGCTTCAGCATCTCCTTAAAATGATGTAACTGTTCTAGTCTAAAGAGGAGCAGAGATAAAAATTATAAATAGGACACTGCAAGGATGTCATTGACAGAGCACCCCAGTATCCCTTTTAATAAGCGCAAGTTACACAGAGTTAATGGAAAATCCTTTCTGTGATGAAAGTATTGGCAGGAGCTTTAAGAAATCCTATCAGCTGGACCAAATCTCTCACATTTCTCTGAAGCAGACAGAGTATTTAGGGCTAATTATCTCTGAATCTATTGTAATCCATTACTCATAAAAATGTAAGAAGGCAGCATTCACACTCCACGGTTGCTGTTACCTGACAATGCTGGGTTCAGCTCACAAACTGACTGTTCAGAATATATTTGAGTCACCAAAAAAGAAAGACCCCCCCAATCCCGTATGACAGAAATCTCACTGTTATATTTTTTAATTATGATACAACCTTAGAGAGTAAAATACAGATATATTGATAACACCGTTAAGAAAATCCACATAGCTTTTTCTTTTCTTTCCCTTTCTTTGCTATTTTCTCTATTCTCCTCATTTTCTCTCTTGCCTACTCAACCATTTTCCTTTGTTTTCTTTACAGTTCTTTCCTTGACTTACAACCACCTGTTTAGTGATTGTTCAAAGTTACAATGACACTGAAAAAAGTGACCGTTGACCGTTTTTCACACCTACGACCCTTGCAACGTCCACATGGTCACGTGATCAAAATTCAGATGTTTGGCAACTGGTTTGTACTGATGATGGTTCCAGTGTCCCGGGGTCACATGATCACCTTTTGCAACCTTGTGAGAAGCAAAGTCAATGGAGAAGCCAGATTCACCTAACAACCATGTTCCTAACTGAACCTCTGCAGTCTGAACATCTGTGTCAAGAGAGGTCATAAAGTGGGGGAACAACTCACTTAATGGTTGTCTTGCTTAGCAATAGTAAGTTTGGGCTCAGTTGTGGTCATGACTCAAGAACTACCTGTATTTCTTTACTATTGTTTTTAGCTTGTTAAAACTTTTCTTTTAATAACAGTTGCATATTTTTTATGTTATAAAATAAAATATATTTTATAAAATAGCTGCCTAAAATCACTTTGCATAGTGAGAGGGGCTGCATGTAAAATAAATAAACAATTATATAAGAAAAGACATCTCACTGTTATTTTTTTTTTTTGACATCCATGGAAACTAACAAGCAGCACAGCAGTTAAATTATAATCTATTTGAGCAATGAGAGTCATAAGAACAGTTCCTATAAGACCTGTTTTGTCTTTCTACTTCTTTACCATCTGTTTTCTGGCTACATTTGAACTGGAAAGGATTTGTGCATCTCCAGTTTTAAACAAGGAAAAATGTCCCATTCAACAAGGCGCATTGGATATACAGTACTTACTTATTCTTCCCATGGTTTCGGTTAATAAGGGGCATCCATCAGAGATACAAAACACATTAACCTATGAAATATGTTGCTTGGAAATGTGGTATTAGCCATATCTTTTAAATCTTTTTTCTTGTTTAAATAGGTGCACAAGCTCTTCCTTAAGATGTCTCTTAATTTTAATTTTTAATGTGTCATTACATATGTGAGGAGTAATCATATTAATTACATTGAATTTAATTTATCTTTAGTTAAACTTTTAAGCTGATGCACACTGAATTTAGAGAATTCAAGTTGCCCATCTGGTCAGAACATCTTGGGAAAATCTGTTAAGTCTTCTCACTCTCTAAGATGAGGAAGCTTAGATGAAAGAAAAGTTTGTGGCAGACCCGACATTTTGGAATTCCTCACCCCCAAAAGCCTATAAAACTCCTCCCTTGTGCTTTATAGAAAGTCTTTAAAGACAGATTTATTTGTGGAGTTTTTAATAATAATAATATTAATAATAATAATAATAATTGGAGCACCACTTGAACACCATTGGCATTGACAAATTCGCTATTAGTCAATGCAAAAGGCGGCCTTACTAGGAACTGCTTCCATCCTGCGACGATATCTGTAATACCATCAAACATCCACATCTGCCTATCCCAGGTCCTGGGTAAGGACTCGATAGGTAGACAAAATGCCAAATCCTGTCTGAACATCTGGCTAACTGTGCAATGATCCATAATAATAATAATAATAATAATAATAATAATAATAATAATAATAATAATAATAATAATAATAATAATAATAATAATAATAATAATAATAATAATAATATAAAGTTGGAAGGTACCTTGGAGGTCATCTAATCAAACCCCCTGCTCAGGCAGGAAACCCTATGCCATTTCAGACAAATGGCTGTCCAGTCTCTTCTTAAAAACTTCCAGTATTGGAGCATTCCCAGCTTCTGTAGGCAGGTTGTTTAGTGCTCTCTAAGCTTATTTGTTTGCGGACATTTCATTACTCAACTAAGTAACATCTGCAAGCAAATGACTAAGCCCGGTAAGCATCAAGAACTCCACAATTCATCTCTGAGCTACACATAGTCTCTTCTATTGGAGCTGATTTATTTCACCAGATATTAACCCTGACTACATTTTATTGCTGTTGATCTTGGAAAAGGATTGGTTTCTACACTGTCGATCTTAGAAGAGGTTTGGTTTCAAATTTATTGTTAATATTGTTCCACATGATTTGTTTCATCGTTTTAATTTTAATGTAAATGTGTAGTCTGCCCAAGGTCTTTTGAGGTTGATAAACTGCAACAATTGTAAAACAAGCAAATGTAATCTTTGTTCTGTCTGCAGATCCATTGCTTTTTCTTCTCGGTCCCAATCTAAGTTTTTGGACTACAATATCCAATATTCCACTCAAAGGCCAATCTAGTACTTGGCTCAAAAAAGCTATGCCTTATGTTTTAAAAGAATTTTAGAGAGATCTATAGTTAGATGGATTATTATTGCTCAAAGAGAATGTATTTCTGAATTTCAAGTGTTGGGGATAACAAGAGAAGCTGAGTGCTCTTCCAGTTGGTTGGCTCCCAGTTGGTTGATAATTGGATGTTAGGTTAACTAGATCTTGATTTATAGACTCTTTGTTCAATTATTGGTGGTTATTCAGCTGGTTGTTTTGAAAAATATGCTCCTAATTATCTTTCAAGATCTTGTTGAGTATCAATGATATTGGCATTAAATATAGTAGTATATATAGGTATGTGTGTATGTGTATATATACACACAACACAGATACCATTATATACACTCACCCACAAAGCCCACATAAGGGATTTGAAAATGTGGAAGCTAAGAATAAATTATTGGAAGAATATTAATTATTAAAATGGTTATAGAAGTAGCATAACTGAAAGTTAGACAAAAAAGCTGGATGTTTAGGGAATAAAAAAAAACCTTACATTCAGCCTTAGCTGAAGTAGAAAAGGTTACAAAAATGAGTTCTGTTCATGAGTCTCATTTATTTGTTTTGAGTTGCCAGCTGCATGGTATTCAGAAAGTTAAGAGAAGTCTGAATTTGAGCATTATCTCTTGTACACAGAACTCAAAATGGGAAGGAAGAAAATGTAAGACTCGAAGTCAAGAAAGCATGAAAGAAATAGAATAAAGGACATTTTTGCCATTTATGGCTTAATCAGTATGGACCAATTAGTAGAAAACAGGGCCATGGGAGATGTGCAGATGTCAGAGAAATCCATTATGCATTTCTTTTCCAGAAAATGTACATGGCTCTTTTAAAAATAGAATGTATCATGGCAGGAACCAGAATATACAGGCAGTTTGTCACTCCAGGTGTTGAAATACTTTTTTACTCAAAAATTGCATTTAAAAATGTGAGTGTTTGGAAAAAAAAATTCCACACCTACCATAAGGAAAGTAGCAAGCAAGTTGCCTATGAAAAAAGAAAGTATGGATTTTTTTTCTTTTTCAGAAAAAAACTATAGAATGATATGAATGCTTTAAAAAAAACATTCATTTTGAGTAATTTGAATCCTCTTCCTAAGAATTAGTTTGTGAAGCTAGGTGCTGGAACTTCAGAGAAAATATTTCTTCTCCTCCATCACAAACTGTCCATGGTTGTAACCCTATGACCTTTGACTGTCAGAAGAGAAATCGCTGATAATATTTTCTCTGTTCACAGGAGAGCCAAATCTCTGTTGAAGGTAGGTTTAATATTTAATGATTCATTTTCTTCAGAACCAATCTAACTTTAAAAGAAATACAGCTGTTATTAGGCCAGGAACAAATGACATCAATTGAAATCTTTCTTTTTTAAAAAACCAAAACTTTCAAGGTGATTGATGTAATTTTCTGTTAAAGTTACCTTTGCTAGATTTGTTTTGACTTTAATGATTTTCTGTCCTTTTTACTCAGAAGTCACAGCAGCAAACTGCTGTTTAAGTTTCTGGTTGGCAAAATGTAGGAGGAAGTTAGCTGTAAAGTATGGCAGCTTTTCTTAGCATTAGTCACCATGATACAGGTAGCGTGAACAAATGCCAGTGGCTCCAGGTAGATACTTTGCAGACACATCTTTCAAGGCACTGAATGACTTCATCTTGTATGAAATCATTTGACCTAGTAATGGATGTTTCTATCTTGGCAGCCAGAAATATGCCTGGATTTGTGGCTATGCTGAGAACAATAGGTAGAAGGAAGTCAGAGATTCTTTTGCCCAGCTGCCGGTTGTATATCAATTGTGAGCCTTTTTGCAGTGAGAACACTCATGGTATCATTAATCCCAGACTGAATTAGTGATTTAGTGAAATGCTAACCATCTGGACTTACCCTGAAACAGCAATTGAAAGTGATACAGCAGCTTGTAGGCTGACTAGTGTGATTTAGTTCATTAGAATAATACCTATATTATGAGTATTGCCTTGATGCTCAATGGCTTGCTGAATGCAAATCAAGGTACTGGTTTAAATTTCAAAGCTTTATAGGCATGGCTCAGGACACCTATGGTCTAGCTCAGGAGTGTTAAACTCGCAATGTCACGTGACGTGTCATGAGGTATTGTGACTTTTTTTGCCATTGCCAGCAATGGGGTGGGCGCGGTTTTGCTATATGCATCCAGCCCCTGGGTCAGCAGTTTGACACCCCTGGTCTAGCTTCTCCAAACTGATTGATTGTTCTGTTGGATTTGGGTTAGGAGTTACTGTAGGTCAGGGGTGTCAAACTCGCCACGTGATGTGACGTGTTGTGCCTTTTTTTCCATTGCCGGCAATGGGATGGGCGCAGTTTGACGCCCCTGCTGTAGGTTATGCACTCATAAGAAGTTTCCTATGTATTCTCACTGAAGGGGGTGGTGCCTTAGTTTATCCATTTTTTTCTCTGATCCTTTAAAATCAGAATGTCAGAGAAATTGAGACCTGTTGGTGTCTACATTAGTCAATCTTGTGGAAAGCTGTTAACATCATTAAAGTTCTGACAAGCCTTTGGAGTTTGATATCTGCTTTTCAAATCACTGGTGTGGCAATATGGTTTCTTTTGTATTGTGTTGAATGAATGCAACGAAGAGGCTTTATAATTTGTAATTGTCTTGGGATGGAAAATTTTGACAGAATTCAAGTAATGGAAAATAAATAGTTACATGAGGTAATTCCTATCTCAGGGATTACTTCCTTCTCTGTGAAGTATTTTAATTTATTTTCCTTAAGTATCTTCTACTTGTCCACACAAACAAGGATGTTCATCTCTTGAAGGCCACAAGATCAACTGGCAACATTCATGTGTCAATGAAGCAGCTATAGATCAGGAGTCCCAACCCCCAGTCTGTGGACCGATCTGCAGCATGCCAACAACAAGTCTGCACAAAAAAGCAAAAGTCCCATCTGTGGGATGCAGGCAGCATGCAAAACCACACCCCCTCCAGTCCATGGAAAAACCTTTATCCATGGAACTGGTTCCAGGTACCCAAAAGGTTGCAGGCTACTGGTATAGAGTATCACATCAGACACATTACTTGGCCTGAGACTCAGTTCATACATTCCATTTCAAATGGTGAAAAGGTTGGGCAAACAGTATATGTTATAATTTTATTCTCCAGTTAAGAAATTAAACCAAATGTTGTAATTTCTCCTGCTCACCTCGATAGATTTTTTTTTTCTAATTGTTCTGAGGTTCTTGGTGTTTCTATTTCACAGCATTATGGTCAAGGTCAGAAGTTAAAACATACAAAACTCCCACAAAGGATCAAAATGTCTGATTTTATAAGTGCAGCCCTTAAAATGCATCCTCTGTTTGTAAACGATGTATGTGTGTAAGAGCGAGATTATTCCAATTCTATTTTCCAGTAGCTGCACTTGACTTTGGCCTTTGCCCCTAATTTATTGTCACTGTCTTCAACTCCTTAGGTCTTTGAAATGATGGGTATATTACATGATTATTACTGTGTCAATCTGTGTCGGGCATCTTGAGAGCAAGAGGCACAATATTAATAATGGATACCTCATTTTGTACAGTACTATGTACAATGTATTCCCTTTCTTCATATTTTCCCTTTGAGTCCACTGTTTGTATAGCTGGAGTAATTTTATTTTTTAAATAGGTCTAAATGAAAAAAGAATGGCATGGAGAAAAAATGATTTTAATTCATGTTTGAAAGAGATTAAGTTTTGTCTGTTCCTATAAAGTAAATACAGTTTAATGAGCTTTGGCATGAAGTATTTTTTCATATATTCATTTAGCAGTGTTTTCTATTTACTGGAATATAAGGTTATTGGGAGATGCATATATATTTACAAGGGAGATATATATATATATATATATATCAGGTTTACCTATACAATTCTACGTTTATATTTTGAGTTATATATAGATCACAAAAGCTAGAATCTTGACATTACAATTCTAAAATTGCTTCACCAGAGCTGGAAAGGAGCTACACTCATATGAAGAATGATTCAGTGTGAATGATTGAGTGTACATGTATAGGTATGTGTATGGGTGGGGATGTGTACATAATGTAGGGCAGATTGCACATGGTTTGATTGGTCAAGAATCCATCACTTTATATAGATGTTTTCAATTTATTTCAGGACTCGGAATTCTTTAATTTAAAAAGACAAACAAACTCAGAAGAGCATTTGATTGTGTTTGAGTCAATCCTTTTTTTAACCCTTACTGTAAAAGTTAAAAAAAAGCAAATATTAAAAGTGAAGACAAAGGTTAGGTTGTTTCTAAATATAATGGTGCGTTTTTAATCTTCGCTCCAAAAGCCTTACTAAACAAATATCGGCACAAAAATGTTTAAAAGAAATAACATAGTGGAAAAGGTTGAACAAACTTCATTAAGCATACAATAAATCCTATGGGGAACAACTTCTACGAAAGAAAGCTCATTAGAGGCAAGATTGGGCACAAACGCTATTTCTGAAACTCCTTGTTTAATGGAGAGGTAGAAAAGGGCTGGTATCTAATTCATCAACTGAACCAGTTTCCTAGATCAAGATAATAAATTGCAAAATCATTATACTTCTGTTTTCATTTTTCTCTGAATTTTGTGATGGTGACTTCCAATCTTAAGAAAAAGCATGACATCAAATAATGTCCAAAATACCAGTGAAAATGGCACAAGTGAAATGTTTAATTATATGCATTTTATATGTATATTAGAATAAGGGCTCAAAAAATGAATAGACTTTCTCATGAGGTGGAAAAGAATCCCAATCTGTTGCTAAATCTGTCCCTGTTTAGCAGTTGGGACCAGTAACTCTGTCACTAAGCGAAATGATTACTAAATGGAAGTGCAATTGTGCTTATGAACTTCCGCTTTCCTGTAAGATAATCAACTGTAGGATTGGTTGCAAAGTTACTTTTTCATTGTAGTTGTGATCTGTAGGAAGCAGTTGATAAATGAGGACTACCTGTCCAGTTAATCCTCAATTTAAAACCATTTGTGTAATGACACCAGCATTAAAAAAAAGTGACTTATGACCAGTTCTTACACTTATGCTGCATCCCCAGTCACATGATCAGACTTTGGATGCTTGGCAACTAACATGTATTCATGATGGCTGAAGCATCCTTCAGAGGGAGCTCCTGACAAGCAAGGTCAACGGGGAAGTCTGCTTCACTTAATGACCACATGGTTCACTTAACAACTGTAGTAATTTGCGCTTAACTACCATGGAAAATATCCTAACATGAGACATGGCTCACTTAAGAACTGCCTTGCTTAGCAACAGAAATCTGGGGCTCAGTTGTGGATGTACGTTGAGGACTACCTGCAGTGGGGACCAGAGCAAATCCATTTTAGGTATATAGAGGGAGTCCACCCGGTCCCTGAGAGCCAGTAAAAGAAAAGAATTGGGATTTTGTGAAGATTGTGGGGTCTTTTGGTGAGAGAATTGGCTGAAGTCCTGGGGGAAGGATGACTTCAGACAAGATTGGAAATTGCATTGCTTGGCTGCAGTTAGAATTGTATTATCATTTTTTTTTATATTGTATCTCTTTAACTATGCTTAAGCTATGTAGGACCTTATCTTCTTTTGGCACTTATAATAATATATATATATTTGCAGTGGTGGGATTCAAATACCTGAACAACTGGTTCTCTTATTGGATGCAGGCCTGGGCCTCCGAGGCCTAGAACAGACCTCCAGAAATGGCATCCATTTACTTCCAGCAATTCTAGGCTCCAAGGCCTAGACTAGACTTCCGGAAGCAGTGTGCATTCAGCCGGTTCTCCGAACTCAGCAAAATTTAGCTACCGGTTCTGCTGAACTGGTATGAAACAGCTGAATCCCACCACTGTATATTTATCTGGAGTTGTCTGGGGGACCTTCCAGCACTTTCCTGGGCTTGGTTGAGCTATTTATTCTCCAAAGTATTGGTTTTGGTTTCCCTTTCTGTAGCTTAGGGTGGGATGGGGATTTTCCTGGTTCCATAGAGGGCTGGGTTTGTAACAAGGAAGTGATGGAAGCCAAGGGACCTACTTTTCTAGTCACTGTTCATCTCCATTATTTCAGAAGTGAAGGATCTAAAGAGAAGGACATGGTTTGACCCTGAAGGGACCTTCACTATTACAGTTGCAATGACAGGCATGTGCTTAAAAAAATGCAAATGTTATGTTTTCCCTTTGCTCTTTTAAAGGTGTTTTTATTCAGAGAGACTTTTGGCATTTAGGATGACTTATTGCTAAAATACGAGGTAATCTCATGGGCGCTGTTATTTGTTTCTTATTGGATTGTTTTTATTTGATGAAATTTTATTGGACAAGCTTTAATATTTTAATTAATTCTTATGTTATTTTATCTGTGTTTATTGGGAGCCACTTGGGCACTATTTTTACTAGAAAAGCCGCATGTAAGTTTAATTAGAAGTACAATAAAAAGTAAAACAGATTAATCCATCTCTAGTGGTATTTCTTTTTAGCTCTTTTATCTAGAAACTCTTTTCTAGAAAGGATATACTCCATATGTATTCAGATATGTTCTTAAAGGAATGATTATGGTATCAAAACAGAATATTAGTTTGTGAACTCTAATTATAGTATTACAAGGATGTCTAAATAAATAGAGAAATAATACAGCATCTGTTGTAAGCTAATGTAATAAAGCAGGAAAAATAAAGAGGAGAATAAAAGCAAAACATAAAAGAAGCAGATTTGGGAGGGAGAAGAAAATGATAGAGGATAGCAAAGATAAATAAATAAAATAAATATAGTGAAGAAATTAAAGTAGGAAAGCCAGAAAACAAGAATCAAGCAATGATTTCTTTAATTTTTATTTTTGCCTCAGTCTAGTTGAGGCGTGAGCTTAAATGGACTCCAGAAGATGGTAGGGGACAGGAAGGCCTGGAGGAACATTATCCATGGGGTCGCGATGGGTCAGACACGACTTCGCAATTAACAACAAAGTTGAATAACCCGGGTTCACAAATCCACAAGATTCCTTTGTAGACTTTTGTAGCATCTGGGGATCCTGCAAACTAGCTGTACCCTTTCTTTAACTACAAATGGGATAGTCCTGCTTTTCATAATCTGGCTTTCCTCTTTTGTCCCTCAATCAATGAGCAACACAAGAGGTGGTTACTACTTGATATGAGGGATAGGAGTATCCTGGTAGTTTTTAAAGATATCAGAAGAAGGGTAGATGTGTGCTATCTCCTTCAAATATCTGTTACACTAAAGCAAAGAGTATTGTCATCAGTCTAATCACCAGATTCATACAAATGCATATGGAAACTGATTGGTGAAGAGCTGGTTTCTTTAGGATGATAGTGGCAAAATCATGAATCCAGAGGAGGACAGATTTTATAATTCATGACACTCTACTGCAGGGGTGTCAAACTCAATTTCATTGAGGGCCGCATAAGCATTGTGGTTGCCCTCAGTGGGGCTGGGTGTATGTGGCTTATGGGTGGGCATGGCCAGCTCTACATCGTTCATGTCAAGGGGGCCTGTAGGGGCCTGGGCAGGAGTGGGACAGATCTGAGGCTCTCTGGCAGAAGGGTGTGGGACCAAGGCAAGTGCCAAGGCATGGTTCATGGAGGAGCCTCACTGTTCCTCTCAGGCCATGCGGGGGGGTTGCTGGATGGTGGTGTCACCACAAAATTGTACACTAGCTCCCGGACGGCCTGGGCCAGGGCCAAGGCAGCGGGAGCCGTTCCCTCACTGTTTCCAGGATGGCTTCGCGGGCCACATGAAACCACTTCGCGGGCTGCATCCGGCCCCCGGGCCTTGTGTTTGACATGTCTGCTCTACTGGATGCCACAGTGGCAGAAAAGGGTTTACACTTCACAGAGGCATAGCAATAAATCTCTCATCCAGAAATTTGACTTTAATTTGACTTGATTTTCAAGTCAAGCCAACAACAGTAGCTTAATAGATGTAATGCAATTAAGTAAGATACTGTACTGTATAGGACATATAAAAGAAGTCATATATATCTAATCCTGATTACTGCAGACCTCTTCCATGTGTGTGTGTGTAAACACCCATGTTTAAACCTTTAATCTTGTCCTTCCATCTTCTCAAGAATTTCATCACTTAGAGAAGGCAGTGAATGGTTAATTGCAAATTATTTCATTGTCAATGACAATTGGTTAGGGCGCCAATGTTGTTGCTACTCCATCATGGCTAAAATGTGGGAGAGTGGGTTGTGTCCAGATCAATGGCGGGTGAAGAAGGATGATGGATGTGGTGCTGCTGAGATTTTTGTTACTTGCTTCCTCCTCGCATACTTAATTTTGCCTGGGATAGACATTAACTGTAGCCATATCAAGGAAGCGAGTAAGTGATGCAATGCACAGGTTGTGTTGAAAAATCAACAAAATTAAGCAACACGGGGAAACATCTCAAGCTACTACAAGATACTGTATTTATTTATTTTATTTATTTATTTTATTCGGGCTTGTATGCCGCTCCTCTCCGGAGACTCAGAGCGGCTAACAACATGTATATAAAACATCAATGATGGTGTTCTAATTTTAGATGGTTTATACTGCAATCAGATATAATTATCAAGAACCAGTTTAGTATGGTTATTAAGGCACCAGGCTAGGAAATGGTGCCTTAATAGTTCTAGTTCCATCTTGGGTTCAAGTTCCATCTTGGGTTCAAAACCTGCTGGATGATCTTGGGCAGTTACTTTCTCTCAGCCATAGGAAAGAGGCAATGGCAAACTAATTCTGAAATCTGCATGGATTTGTCCAGGAAGTCATCAGAATTCGACAATGACTTGAAGGCATAAATATTTATTTACTTAATCTATCATTGTCTTTCATTGTTATAGCTAAGTTAGATCTTTAGAGTCACAGGCAATGCATTTCTGAACATAAGGAAGCAAAATACAGAGACCCCCCCCCAAAATCATGTGGGATATAGAATATTAGTGTAAATTAGCTTTCCTTATCCCAGACATTCTTCTAGATGACATTTATATGGTCGCTAAAAGTTGATACCAAGTTGCCAGTACTAATAGTATCTGAAGAATAGATTAACTCTAAGAATTATTAAAGTTATTATATATTAACATTTAATAGATGTTTTATCTCTAATTCATTCTATCCAAGTTCTGGATTGGATTTTGAAGGGGTAGTGAATACTTACTCTTTTTCACAAACAGGATGTGTTTTATTCAGACCCGTCTTTGATAATATACATAGGTTTTAATTGAACTCAACCCTGGGTTCTATACATATAATGTCTTTAATTAAAAAGAGCAGTGTGGTAGCTCTGGGGTGAAGATGTTTGCCTCCCCTTTGGAAGGTTGAGAGTTAATCCTAGGTAGCAGCAAATATATAGGGTGCAGATATCTTTGTGCCCAGATCACAGGGCACACACACACACACACACACACACACACACACACACACACACAATCTGCTGTGAACTCTGCATGGCATCAGGAAGGGCATCCGGCCAGTAAACAATCAGCTCCATCCAGTCGCTCCAACTCTACCCTGAGTTAAGGGATTACAGGCTCATAAAAAGGGAGTTAATGTCTTTAATTAAAAGGCTGATTCTATTTATGTTTTGTTTTGCTTTGTTGGCTGCTGTAGATACCATCACACGCTGGTGGAAGTGCAAAATATAAATCCCATACATTAATAAACAACGATGCACCCTCACTAGACCCTGTTGTCAGGCCATAGCAGAATTAATCTCCTGTGAAATGGGATAACTGAAAATCTCTTTGTAGATGAAAGCAGGCAGGGCAAGAGAGCAGCAGAAATGTCTAGACTGGAGAGCTACATGTATTGTAACTCACTACTATCTCTGCCTTTTCAGTGATTCTGGCTTCTATTTTAGAAGGCCAGCTATCATCTCCTGAGTGAAGCATGTCAAATCATACAGTAAAAACAGGTCTCTCACATGGGAACAGAGGGGGAAGAGGGAGTGGTGTTATTGTGAGGGGAAGCTTGATGCCTGTCAAAGCCTGTGAAAAGAAAAAGAAGCAGCAGAGCTACATGCCAGGAATTAATCAATTTTGCCCAAATAAAAATGGTAATGATAAAAATGTTACCCTGTCAGGCTCAATGATCAAATTTGTCTACAGAAGTGGGTTTGGTGAGTGAACCTGGAGTAACCTCTTCCTGAACTTTACATGTAGAGCACCCAAACCTTTGGGAGAGATAGAAAGGAGGCTGGTGACCCGATGTCCCAGCTTTGTTACATAATTGCATTTGTAACCTCAATTTGTTTAACTGGAGAAGGGAATTAAAACCCCAAGCATCTTGCAGTTTGCCGCTTTGCTCAGAGACTCCATGTTTATCTTTCTGAACTGTTACAAGCAGCCCTTGTTGAAATTTTGCTTTAATTAACAAACTCGTTTCATTTTGGCAAAATATCTAAAGACAGGATCCACAGCCTGAAGATAAGTCATAGTCAAGTAGTGGGGAGTACTTCAGATTGGGGCCTGCAGCAGAGGATGTCCTTACTAGGCCCTTAATCTGAAAAGAAACCCAATTAGAGCCATTAGGCACCTACAAAGAAAGCTAGGCATTGATTGAGGACAGGGTGGCAGGCAGAATGTCTGTGGATGATCACAGCAGCTTGCTTCAGTGCTTATTATCACGGCTACCACTAGATGGCAGCGGATTTAGAAAAAAAAACACATTACTGCCATCTAGTAGTCATTTGAATATAACTCAAATGCAATTTGCCAGTCCCAACAGAGTACTAACAGTGATAATTTATCCAGTTTGGGTAATGAAATATCTGCTACCAAACAACCAAGCTTGGGAAGCACCAAGGACCCCTCCAAGTACTTTGACCCCTCATTGTTTCTGCTTCTCCCAAGAGGGGATTTTGAAAAGCCCTAAGTATCATGACTGCTCCCTCACAACAGACATCAGCTCTTTAATTTATGACTAATTATGGGATGTTCTGGCCTGGGACCCAAACAACTCTGCCATTTATATAGTATAAAGTTTTAAACTGACAAAATTATCAGGTATCACACTATTCTGCTGAGGAAAAGCAACACATGTTTTTTGAAGGCAACTGGACCTCTCTGGTCCTGTGGATTAATCACACCAGGATTACTCTCTCTTGCTTGTGCTATATATAAAAACTAAAGAAACTGATAAGGGAAGAGGGAGAAATCTCTCTGAGTGAAAGAGATTAACAACTAGGCAACAAGAAGATGGCAAGGTAAAGGAAACCTCTTAGTGAAGAGTCTTGAGAAGTGCTTTCATACTCCAGCATTTCTACTTACATGCAGTGACAGGCTGACTGTAAGTTTTTAGCTCAGTTTGGGAACCCAATAGAAAGTCATTCAGAAATGTTTACGTAACAACTGTGGTTTGTGACTGGTTGTGATGGGAGAATCATTTTCTAGGAGAAGAAAAAAAAAAGGTCTGAGAAGTAAAAAGGGACAAATTACTTTTCCCAATTTCTCAGGGACTGCTACAAGAATTGTAATTAAACAGTTCCAAATAGGACCAGGGCTCAAGCAATACAAGACAGCTTAGGTGAAAGTTGTGTTCACCCTAAAGGAAAGCTGAGACAAATGTGAAAAATTCTGCTAAGGGAAATAAAAAAAGTGTGAGGAAGTATGAGGAAAGAAATATTTTCTGAGGAGAAGGGGAATTATGTGTAGGAATCCATTCTTAATTTCCTATTCTCATTATTGATAGTATTCCCTTAAGCTTATTTCTGATGTCCTAAGTTCATGTAGAAAAACCTGGGAAGAACTTGGGTACTTTTGCCAAGCTAATCTGAAACTTGGAAAATCTGATTGAAATGAATTCTTTCTCTTGTATTCAGAACCAAAGCTTAGTGCAATGTGCCATTATATACAAATTGGTTAGATTGTGAAGTTCAGTGGAAGTGAAGAGATTTATACAATTTATACCCAGTAACCTGGGAAATGAGTTACAGAAGAGAAACAAGGAGGTGATGTTGAGCTCAGAGTATAATGGTTAAAAGAAAGGAACGGTGAAATAACCAGAGGGCGCAAAGAATTTGGGACAGAGTAAAACGGATATTAAAAAAGGTTGGATCAAAATGTCCACATAGGGATTTGAGGATTATAAAACTATGATGGTGTCAAAGCTTGGCTGGAAATCTCAGTCCTCCGGTTATTAAGGAATTGATTTATTCAGTAAAAAGTTCAGCTAGATCAGGCAAGAGTGCAGCTATATACTGTATACTCAGCTTTTCCCACTGTGGTATTTAAAAATCAGAGTCTTTATTTAGGTTTTGTGTTCCAAGATTTCAGTTCTAAGTTTTTTTCCTCTCACCCATCTGAGTAAATAAGTACTTGGCTGTTCATGGAGATACTTGGAAGCCTAGAGAGACATCTGATCTATGCTGATGCAATGGTCTCTCTGACCTGGGAAGTCCCTGTCTTGCAAGCTTCATCCATTACAAATGGAGGTGGAAACACACACACACACACACACACACACACACACACACACATACACACACGGAAATAACTGAACCTGTTACTTCCCTGATCAATAAGGTAACTTTGAAGAAAAAAACTGAAGAACCATCCATGATTTAATAATTGTCAATATTAAAGTCTAAAATGAATGTTGTCTTCCAGGCTGATATCCAGAATGCTTTTCTGTCTCAAGGCAGAAATGAAAGATAATTATTAATGAATGGAACTTAAAGTAGCAAAGCACTGAAATCTGAATTCCATCTTTAACAATTAATATGAAAGCTTTTCAAGGTCAGTAACAGCAGACCAAGTAACAATGAGCCTGCAATTTGTCTGTGAAGCTCATGTTAATCTTTTCATTTATATTTGTATTTTCCTCATAAATAATTGCATAAAAAGATGTCTGCATTGCTCTCAGAATCTCTGCAGTGTTAAAACAAACAAGCAAACCTAGAGTCTGTATTTTTATTACATGAGTTTTAAGTCCTACCATTAAATAAACTGGAAAGGTATAGCAAAGAATTCAGTAGAACTGTTCCGTTTTAAACACAGAGCAGGTCGCAATCTAATGAACAGTTTTCTTAACCAAACCAGTACTGAAATGGATAGAACTGTATCCATAGGATTTGGAAACTTTAAAAGAGGAAAAAAATGCAAGTTATTCTTTGTAGGAAGATCTGAGAATAGCATACTATTTTCTTCCATCACTCATGCCCATAAAGAAATGAGTCTACTTGGAGATGATGAATATTTATAAAATATAAAATGGTGTATGAGCACTGAGTGGAATTTTTTGCTTAGCTTGAACTCCATTAGAAGAGACTGTGGCCATTTGGATTTTCAGTGTTTGTCAGGAGAATCTTTTTTGTAAAAGAAATCACCTCCAGAATACTGTATTAAGATATCTCCACGGTATCTTTCTTTGCTTATTTCTTTCTTTCTTTTTTTTTTGCATTTATAGAATTCTTAGATAATTACTGGTAGTAGTTGATCAGATTATGAAGACAGTGACAGTGGTGATAATGACAACAAATGTCTGATCAATTGACAAGGAAATAGCACAAGCTAGGTAAACAAGTTATTTGTGGAAATGTGAACCAGAAATAAGAACTTAAATTAACAGCATTCTTGAAAAACAGCAAGTAAAGCTGAGATGAGAAATCCTCTGCCCTTTTGGGTATTATTTTAGAACATGGTATATTTTGATTTGATTCTTATTGTTATAGCAGTTGTGTTCTCACTTTTATAGATTAATATATTTGACCATACATGCACTAAATACAAACTAGGAAATCAAAGCCTAAAAATTAAGCAAAAGGTTACTGCACAGCAGGATACTGAAAGCAATGATTTGCTTAGTATTATTTAGGGCATAGACTATTACTTTCCAGGGAAAGTAGTGCATGCAGAAGATGGGGGCATTTCACATGTTAAGGAAATGACAGTCTTGTCACACAGTCAATTTGTGACTGTGGCTATTAATGGCTACTAATGACCTGCCACATTCTACCTGGTGGGATAGTGAGAGGCTGTTACTTGTTTAACTGAATGCATACAGATACGTTCCACTGTATTAAAATTCATTTTTACTGGATGAATAGTTGACTGTGTTGAGGATTGAAGATGAGGATTTTTCTTCTTCTGTTTCTATAATGGTAAGATTTATTTTTTTTCTATTTACTTGTTCACTCTTATTTCTATGATAAGATTTATTGTTTTCTGTTCACATTTTCAATAATAATAATAATAATAATAATAATAATAATAATAATAATAATAATAATAATAATAATAAAAAGTTGGAAGGGACCTTGGAGGTCATTGAGTCCAACCCCCTGCTCAGGGAGGAAACCCTACACAATTTCGGACAGATGGCTGTCCAGTCTCTTCTTAAAAACTTCCAGTGTTGGAGCATTTACTGCTTCTGGAGGCAGGTCGTTCCATTGGTTAATTGTTCTAACTGTCAGGAAGTTTCTCCTTAGTTCTAGGTTGCTTCTCTCCTTGATTAGTTTCCATCCGTTGCTTCTTGTCCTGCCCTCAGGCGCTTTTAGATCAGTAAGGTCACAGACCAAACTGTCTTTCTCTTATGACAATAAATAAAGTCAAGATTTTATTCATTATGGCTTGTGAAACCCATAGTACACCTTTTCAGGGATCTTTCATGAAGGTGTGAAATGGCTACAAGAATACAGACATCCATCAGTCCAAAATTGTGTTGTGTTTTAGCAACGCTCCTGGATTTTCAGTTTGAATCTGAATCAAGCTGTTTTAAGTTTTGAAATATAGATGGTAAACATGTTCCTTTCATACTCATCAATTTCTTGAGGATCAGAACCACTGAGAATACATGAAGGGATAGAGTTTTCTCATCAATGAAATCTGAAAAGGGCTAATAGCTTAATATGGAATTTAATCAATCAATTAATTTATTGTTTATGTGCCATCCAACTTGCATTTAGATCATTTTTGGGAAGTCCAATTTTTTTTTACTTCATAAAAATACAGAGAAATAAGATGTGAACCTTTTTTATATGATACAATTAAATGCATTTTATAATTGTCTATCAATGCTATCCACAGCTTTAGTTGTATAATTAAAGCAACTTAATGTTTATTAACATTTTAGAAATTATGTACAACATTGATATAAACTATGTTTTTTTCATCTTATCTTTAAATAGCAAAAATATCACTGAAATAAGTTAGACCAAACAAAACATTTCCTGGCAACTCCTCCTTACTTTTCTGATGACAACATCCAGTCAGTCACATGATATGCTGTTGCCATGCTCAGTTTCACACTGACTTTAAATAGAGAGTATGGAAAACCTGACTGCATTGATGTCATATTGTATGTCTTCTTTTTCCTAAATATTAATCTGCAGTTGTGAAAAGAAAGCTGTAGAGCAGGCATGTCAAACACGCATCATCACCTGATGTCGGTGGGCGCGTTTCAGTATGATGTATCCGGCCCGTAGGCCGGCAGTTTGACATGCCTGCTGTAGAGAGATATGCAAGTTAGCAGTGGATAAACTGGATAATAGCAGTGATGGATATACTCTTGGAAGGCCTGAAATGTCAGGCAGATGATAAATCAGTGGGTTTGAGACGGACCTGAACCTTTTATGAACCTTTTTAAAAAGAAGAACTGAAATGGCGGTTTATGGATTTAATGATTGAAGCAAATGACCATTAAATATAAGGGGTTGAAGAGATATCTGGAAGAGTTAAGAGGGAGGGGAGATGATAGGTTTGTTAACATCTATTGAAGAGGAAGTTGAAAGTCATTATATTTCATAACTTTAGTATTTTTCTTTCCCCTTTTTCTTTGTTTGCACCTATTTCTATCTATTTCTTTAGATTTACCTTTTACTTTATATAAAATCCACAGTAAATACAAATAAAAAAGGTTGAGATTAACTGGATGGCACATAAACAATAAATTAATTGATTGATTAAATTCCATATTAAGCGATTAGCCCTTTTCAGATTTCATTGATGAGAAAATTCTATCTCTTCATGTATTCTCAATGGTTCTGATCCTCAAGAAATTGATGAGTATGAAAGGAACATGTTTACCATCTATATTTCAAAACTTAAAACAGCTTGATTCAGATTCAAACTGAAAATCCAGGAGCGTTGCTAAAACACAACAGAATTTTGGACTGATGTCTGTATTCTTGTAGCCATTTCACACCTTCATAAAAGTTCCCTGAAAAGGTATACTATGCGTTTCACAAGCCATAATGAATAAAATCTTGACTTTATTTATTGTCATAAGAGAAAGACAGTTTGGTCTGTGACCTTACTGATCACATCTATGGGAATCTCACAATAAATATGAGTTGCTGAATGATTATTGTTCCCGAAATCAGCCAGGAATATGAAACAGGGACAAATGAGTATCTCTTTCTTCTATTTATTTCAGAGTAAGTAGGATGCCACTTTGAATAGTGAGATGGGTGGCAAACAAAAATAAATAAATAAATAAATAAATAAATAAATAAATAAATAAATAAATAAATAAGATTATATTGCTCTCTAAAGTTTCCAGTATACTTTGATCTTAAAAGTGCATGAACTTCCTGCTCTACATTTTACAAATTATAATTTCTGCCATATTATTGGTATGACAGATCCCAGGATTAGCCATGGAAAATAATAAAGGAATGTATTAGTCTGTTCTCCAAAGGATTGCAATAATCTAGATTTCTAATTGCACATTGATTGAAAAATAGATTTTGTGATTGGGATCCTATGATGGTGGTGTGAACAAATGTACTTGGGCAAAGAAATACGATTAAAGGAACCCAATTTCTCAGTATGGCACCAAAACCAGATTGCTAGCTGAAGCAATGATATATGAGTGAATTTTAGTCTTTGAGAAATGGCAAATTGAAACAATTCCTCCCCTACTCTAGTTTTAATGTATTTTGCACATTATTCGTTTTATTTATGTTAGTAGAAACTCTCCCCGTTCCAGGGGATTAAGTTGACTTTCTTTTCATTTCTTTTAATGTCAACCAGTTTCATCTCTCTCTCCAAGGAGAAATAAAACACTTGAAGAGTTTAGGTATATTACTAGCATTTTTAATACCTTTCTTAAACATTGGTTTCAAAACAATCATCTTGCTTTCATTAATTTTGTTTAGATATACTCCCAAACAAATATTAACAGCAACAGGAAGCTTGTTCTGAAAGAGAACTCTTTATATATATATATATATATATATGCATTATTCTGTAATCATTTTTTTAAAAAAATGGAAGACACTAGAAACCAAAGCTTTCTTTTTGAGTTTGATTTTCATTTCTTAAATGTCATTCTAGACTTCTAGAAAGGTGAAAGAAAGTAATAAGATCTTGGAAGCAATTTTAACATCAACATTCAGAAGTAGTGCCAAATAATACTGGTAGATGCATGAAATTATCTTGTTATGGTTGGTAAGGAGGCTTTGAGTATTAGGGCAATATACAACACTCCAGATGAGTAATCTAATCAATGTTTCAATTAATTTATACTCCATGTTCAAATAGGTTTTTTAAATTAATAAATCCTTCAAAGGGTATTACAATGCAGCTCTATGAACACTAGATCATTTGTCAACAGAAATAAAAAAGCAGAACGTCTCTTCAGTTTTTCAGAATATTTGGGAACTGAAACTGGATTATGTTGCAACCTCAGGTTATAAAAGTACAGTTAAGCATTATTGTAGACTTACTAGCAATTACAGTTCTGGCACTTTGGTAGAGACCAAGACAAGAATGAATCAGTTTGCAGAATCATGGAATCACAAAATAATTGTACTTGTATTTATCTATTTTATAAGACTCTGTCATATACAATTCATTTCACATCTGAAAGCAGGCAGTCTTATTACAACTGGTCACAAGAATTAACAAGAAATAGACAAAGAAAATTAAGAAAATGAAAAATCAGAGGTGACAGAGATCACCTAGCCCTCATTTGATAATCCATAATCCTCAAATACTGAAGTTTAACTTTAAAAAATAATAAATATATAGGTATTCTAGATAGTGAGACTTAAAGAAAATATAATCACAGTTATTCCCATTTTAAAAGAAAAGCTTGTTTATTTTTAGGTAATTCATATATGGTAATAGAAGTAATTGCTATATTCAATCTGGAGAAGGAAGTTTCTCACCTTACAGAAAAAATACAATTCTTTTTTAAATTATTCCTGATAGGAATTGATTGTTTTCCCGTTAAAAAATAATCAGAAATGCAGGATTTTGGTGCTAGTAAGGTTGGATAATATTGTCTTTACTCAGAAGAAAAGATAGGAGGAAAGAGAAAATATTGCAATACTTTTGGCTCAGTTATTGAAAAATTTCTAAATGTTGAAAAAAAATTGTCAACATATTCAGATAAAGCTAATCATTATATACAATTTGCTAAGAGTGGGAAAGAAGTCAAGACATTGAGAGAGAATTATGTTAGTTTACCAATGGAAGAACTGAAAGTTAAAATGGCATTTGATTCCATGCATTTATAGTACAGTGTTATTATCAAATATCCTTACATGGTGGCTTCTGTTTTGTTTTTTAAGAGAAAAATGGCATGTGCTTGTGGAAGTTAATTGTTGTCGTAGTGTCATCTATTAATTACTGGAGAGCGTTGTGACATAAGCATACAGAATGTTAACCAAAATTGTAAAGCTTTCTTTTTCGTTATACCAAGATGGATACAAATATTATTAGTGGCAGGTGGACCAAGACTGTCACAGAATGAATCCCACTTGATAAAAAGTGTCCATGAAAGAGACCTACAACAAGATGGATTGACGACATCAAGCAAGTATTGTGGATCCAATTAACAAAAGAAAGCTCAGGACCATATTGGTTGGAAACATGCAGAAGAGGCCTTCATCCTGCAGTGGATAGACAATGGCTAAAATGATGATGATTTATCAGTTAGCAATAGTTTAGTAGTTACTTTCTGTCATTCTTCATTATATACTTCTAACCATGATCATAGATTAGAATACTCAATAAGTCTCCAGTTGCACAAACATTCAGTTACAATGAAAGGCAATGCAAAATAAATGCAAGAAACATTAAAACAAGAAAAAGGTAGTTCTAAGATTCTGGCTTCAGTATTTTACCTGAAGAAATGGGCCTTGTCCTCAAATCCCACATATCCTGCTGCTTAAAACATTTTTGCACAAAATATACTGAATTTAATTCCATAGCTCCCGAGGACTGGAAATTGCAATGAAGCAGGATTCCCATGTGTCATGTTTTATGAGTGTTTTCCCCAAACCTTCTTTCAGATCTGCAGGCTAAAAGTATGGAAATAGGCCTTGCACGTACATTCCTGTATTTTTCTGATTTAGCCTTGCAAATGTTGTAGCAATTTTTCCTTATTGTATTCAGGGCTTTCTGAATTCCCCCCCCCCCTTTTTTTTATTCCAGCCTTTCTTGTTAAGAACATTTCAAAGTTCAAGTGAAACCATTCTGTCATCTTTCAATTCTACATGTTACCATTTAAAGGGGACAATTCATTCATCAAATAGAATGAAATTATATGACTGAAAGTCATCTTTGCCCCTTAAATATGGAACAGTATGATTTTCAGTCTCTGATTTTTGTTTGTGTGTGTCCTATTTATATTGTTAAACTCCAAGCCAATATAGCCAATTTCTAAAGAAAGTACTATGGCAGCTATACATTTACAAATAGAAGACAAACCAAAATCTACAAATGTTACTGGATAAATGGGAGTTTGGCAATAGAGTTAAGAGAAGAATAAGAAAGAAGAACCAAGGAGAGCTCCTTGGGGAGAGACTACTGACTGCTATTGCTACTGCTGATTAAAGGTTGCCAGTTGTTATTGATAGTTTAGTGAGTGCTATGGACTGATGGCAAATAGTGTTCTGATTATGGCTGATTGAAGAATTGCTCTTGCTGGCTTAGTTCAAGCAGTTTAAGGGATCAAAAAGGAAGTACAAAGAAGAATTTAGCATGGGAAATCAAAGATGAGGTCCTTCCTTCCTTCCTTCCTTCCTTCCTTCCTTCCTTCCTTCCTTCCTTCCTTCCTTCCTTCCTTCCTTCCTTTCTGTCCTGTCCTGTCTTCCTCTAGAAAGGCAAAACAGATTTGTGTGGAAACTCAAGAAATAGGCCGAGAGGGCTCCAAGCAACATGGATCATAAAGGAAGCATCCCTTGACCCCAAAAGTACATATAATCACATTCTTTTTATCTGAGAAGAACCTTTATGATACTTGCTGCAAAGTCAAGTTTATTTTCTTATTGCAGGAGCAAGTGAAGAGACTTGAGGGAAGAGTTGCTATATTGAAATACACCAGCAGAGATGAAAAGTTCATGAAAAGGGCAGCTGAAGTGTTCCAGGAGGCACTGAGAAGTGAAGAAGACATCAAACAGGAGAAAATAAATATGTGCCAGAGACAAACTCATGGAAAAATGTAATTCAAAAAACTCAACCAATCAAGGTCTCCCTTTAAAATCACCTAAATAAACCATGACACAGAAGATTTTAGAAGAAATTCCACCATTAGAAAGAAGAGCTACACTGAGAAATAAGAGGCATATCATGGTGGTGGATGAGTCCCTTCTAAGAGAAACTGATGTGGCTCTGTGCAGACCACAGATGATCTTTTAGGAATCTAGGATGAATGTTGTCTTCCAAGGGCTTGTACACAGCATGCGATAGAGGAGTTCAAATTCATCAACAACTATCATTTCCTGCAGTTCCGTGCAGAAATAAAGTACATAATTACAGAAGAAGCCTCAAAAGAATCTCTGAAGACTCTGAGGCCTTGCGTAGGAAGATGTAGATAAGGGAACAAAGGTAGACTTTTCCTCAGTCCTTCCAATTAAGGGCCACATGGCCAAAAGAGTGTTAGATCTTCAGGAAATCTGTCGTTTTTTGGGATTTAGCTTGGTGTAGAATACTTATTTTCCAGTTGAAATTATGGTTAAGTCTGTACATGTGTTGTGCAATTTGTGCACTGAGACGAATCAGCCAGCAACAGGCACATACAGATAAAAGACACCCACATACAGTGGTAGGATTCAGCTGGTTCGCACCACTTCGGCAGAACCAGTAGCTGATTTTGTTGCCCAGGCACAGAATGGACTTCTGGAAGTGGCATCCACCCAGATGACCACTTGTTCACATATTTGAATCCCATCACTGCCCACATACTATTTAAAAAAGGTAATCCAAAAGCCAGAAAGGAAACAAAAGTTCCAAAATATCTCATTGCCAGCAATCAACAGCCATATATGGAGGGATTAACACCAGGTTTAATATCAGACTAACAATCCAGCAGTAAACAATACCCCAATCAAGGAACTACCAACCCAGAGAAAGAATCAAGCACCAAAGGACAACCTAATCAAGGGTTTAATAAATCATGCATTGGCAGACTGAGTCTCTGATCATTGCTGAAAACAAAAGCCTCTAGGGAAATAACTGAAGTTATACAAAGGGGCAGGGAGGTTGTATGTGTGGGTTTGAATAGTTGTTGCGTGAGTAGCTATAATAATTTTTTTATAAAATCTATCCTGTAATTTATATATCTGTTGGGTTTCATCTTTTATTGACTTTGGATGGGAAATACTTTCTTTGAGTGTCATGTAGTTTGCCATATTTTTAAGTCATGTGAATTCAGGGGATTCTTGGAGCTGTAAAAGGGTCAAGGAGATGCATGCTTCATTCAGACCATGTGCTCCCATAAATATGATCATTCTCTGTTGTACAACCCCATCCAAACTCTTTATTGAACAGTGGATTGCCTGCTTAACATGGTTTCAGATTCAACTGGTAGACATACTAGTAGGTTTGTCTTACTTATTGTACATCCAGAAAGACCAAGTGCTGAAATGTTCTGCCTGCACACCCAACAAATCTTGCCTGTTCCCAATACCCAGTTAACATGGTAGGAAACTGACGTAGGTCATTTATTACTGACTTTCAATTGTCAGAGTTGCATTGCATCCATATAAATTCTTTAAACGAATTAAGCTACCGGTAGTAAGTAAGTATTAGTTTTCTGTCTATTCCTGAATGTGTTTTTGAGGTCTCTTTCATTTTTTAATATAATTGTTGTAAATGAGCATACTCCTTTCTAATTTGGAGTCAATCTTTTGGGAGAGAGAAAAAAGAGCAATGTTATCTGCATTGAGAATACATGGACCCAGTTATTTGGTGATTTATAATGGGATAAATTGGTGTCTATGGTGATTTGTATGCTGAATAATGATGACAAAAATACAGTGGAATGTCTGACATTTGTGCAGCAAACCCAGTGGCCCAATTCTGTCTGCAGTGGTGTACGCTAAATCTTTGGCCAAAGTTGCGTACATTGAGCATTAGTCTAACCCTTTATGTAAAACAGAGATGTATTAAAACTGGTCTAAAATAGGCAGATGTGTTGGAACACCCAAAGTTTTCAAGCTTACGATTTCCAATGTTTTAATTAGAGCTGATGAATGACTAATTTGCAGTGCATAATTTACTGAAGAAATCAAGGCTCTTTCTGCTTATATACTTGTGTAACAACTGCGAGCAGATTGCAGCTTCTTCCATTGAGCTCATTATTCAAATTTAATCCACCGTGGTTTTTTTTAATGGTGTGCTTTGATTGCAAACAGTTTGTTGTGACTGTTCAGTGTCTGATATTTGGTTGGCTGTTGGCATCTACATAAGACGCAGAGTATTACTTCTCTTCCCTAATTAGATTAAGAGGTCTCTTACAACACGAATGAGGTTTATAATAAATTGCAGAGAAACACATGTAAAAAAGAAAACACCAGCAATCTCTAGACTTTGAAACTATGTTGTTTTGTAATTACTTACTCTCATTCATTTTACATGTGCAAAGAACACAGAAGGTAATTCGTCTGAGTATACGGTACATTCTAATTATCTTTATTTACTTAAAACTGCTTATTTTTTGACATTGTCATTGCACTATTAGAAATATTACTTAATGATATATTTTTTAGCTTTGAATGTGAACCTTAAAAGTGGGTTTGCAAAGAAATTTTGCCATAGATTGGATGTACTATTTTTGCTAATGATGACTAGTATGAAACAAATATCAGATGGTGTTTGTCTTAGAAAAAAATCTGAAAATGTATCAGGTAGCTGAAGCTCTTACTTTCTTTTCACAGCAAACCTTGAATTCTTAGAAGCTCTTTTTTAAAAGCTTTCTGAAAGGATCATGAGGCCACACCAAAGCCTAAACACCTTAATCATTTCATTTATTTTCAACAGTGAGTACCCATCTTCCCAAAGTTGAATAATAAAATTTGTGTCAGTATCTATTTCCTTCCTTCCTTCCTTCCTTCCTTCCTTCCTTCCTTCCTTCCTTCCTTCCTTCCTTCCTTCCTTCCTTCCTTCCTTCCTTCCTTCCTTCCTTCCTTCCTTCCTTCCTTCCTTCCTTCCTTCCTTCCTTCCCCAAGTCTGATTAGCTGCCTCATTGTGGCAGGGGTTTTGTTAGTGGGAGTAAAGAGTAATGAATGCAGAGTTACTCAAGATGTAAATGTCATCCCAGTTGCCCAGCTTAAAAAAAAATGCACCTAAACTGGGTAGTAGCAATATAAAAAATGCTGACGGTCACTTGGTCACTTTGGTGACAATGACAAAGGCATCATTTGATACTGCATGGGAGGAGTACTGTATGGGAGGAGTAAACCACCTCTGTGTAATGAGGTTTAGGTGTGTTTAGGTTTACCTGTAAGGCTCAGATTAAGCAGTTAAAGTCTTAGAGTTTTAGAGATATGATTTTGATGATAGTTATCATATTTGTTATGTCTTCTGGCATCCTGGTTTGTTCTAATTGTTCCTTGAAGCTGTCAACGTTGTGCCAGATATTAAGTCTGGTTTTAGAAAAAGCCAAGGACCTCATTGCAGATGCCTGCTGGATAATTGAGGAATACAAATAATGCCCCCAAGAAGTGAATCTGTGCTTCCTTGACTATAAGGAAAGATATTGATTATATTAACCATTCTATCAGGCCGTGGAACGTGTTTAGATCTGATTGTTTCCATGCAAAAACCGGTAACATGTGACATAGTGAAACAGTTTGGTTCCAGGCTAGCCAAGGAGTAAGGCATGGCTATATGCTCTCTTCCTATTTATTTAGCCTGCATGCTAAATATATATCGAGTGAGGCTGGATTGGAAAAAGATGATCATGGTTTTAAAACCGGATGAAAAAAGCATCAATAATCTGCCCTAGGCTGATAATACTAATCTAACAGCTGAAAATACAAATCATCTGCAAGCTCTAGCAATGAAAATCTAGGAACACAGTGGGGGAAAAATGAGATAATGGTTAAATATTAAGAAAACCAAATTAAAGACCACAGGTACAGCACAACTGTCCATTTAACTAACATTGAAAATACTGAAGTGGTGACTAGCTTCTGCCTTTTAGGATCTATGTAGTTTCAAAGAACTGACACTGACTTGATGCCATGTAAAATCAAAGTAAAAATCTGTCCAACAAATAAGGCAGTGAAATATATTGGATTTTCCTTTATTTCTACCTCCCTGTATTACAACATAATTATTCTTCCATATGAGATAAACCTTAGGATCCTTACATTTTTCCCTACCTTGGATTTTAATTTGTACTTATAGAATGATTTTACTAAGGCTTCCAACAAAGCACAATATATATATGTGTGTGTGTGTGTGTGTGTGTGTGTGTGTGTGTTACTGGTCTACCTGCCCAGGTTGACCATATTGCTTCTAATAGTCTTGCATCTGTCTGTATACTTGTAAGCTCGGGGATCATCGCGATTTTGGTCTTGCAAAGGCTGCACCTGTTGCACTCATGAGTTATTACGCTGTTGTTCCCACTTCCTTAGTGCCTGATAAGCAAGCAGTAACTCTATGTGGTGATTAATTGAGTGCTCATCCAACAGCCAAGCCTCCTTCAGTAACCGGCCGCCCTTGGTGACATCCTGGACAATGGCCTCCGCTCCGGCAAGGTCGAATGCATGATTGTTGCTGGCCATATGGACCACACCTGTGAGCATTGCTCATGTCATCTAATGGCCAGCTCGTGTTCGTGGATCCTAGTTCCAAGCCGTATGGTCGTCTTCCCAATGTAATTGCAGTGACAGTCCTTACATTTCACTCTATATATCACTGAAGATCTTTCTTCATTGGAGAGCAGTTCCTTGGGATGCATTATTTTGGTACAAAGGGTTTGATTTGGTTTATAGGCAATACTAATGTTATATGGAGCCAATATCCATGCCGTCGCCTCTGACACCCCATTGACATACGGTAGAGTTGTCCATGCCATAGCGGTGCCTGTGTGTTGCATTCTGTGAGGCTTGTACAGTCTGCTGTACCATCTGATGAAATCAACTGGGTAGCCGTTTCGCCTGCAAACACTTCAAATTTTACATGGGAGAAAACCCGAATAACCAAAGACCTGCATACAAACACCCGCAAAAACCTCAGAAAACACACACACACACACACACACATTGTGTGTGTGTGTGTGTGTGTGTATGTATGTATAAACTGAAAACTGTCCTAAAATTTTGAGCACATGAAAAGCACTGAACAAAAACTAGAATCTGATTGTATTTCATTGAAAGTGCCTGTTGGACTTTGTAGCTTTCAGTCTATTTGGAGTTGTGTTTCTATCATACTATGCACACTAATCTCATATGTCAATAGGATAAGATCAGCAATTATTGCATAAATGTTCCAGGTTACAATTTATCTGCCCTTTACATGCACTGCTCAGTTCCAATGCAAATAGCCCCAGGACATCCACAGTTAACCCCACTGCTTTCTTGATGGAATAAGCAGAGAAACAAGTGTCCTGTCAAAAGAAAACTGTTAAGATTGTGTCTTATTTTCCTCTTTGTTTCATGTCTGAATACTCAGGTGAGGACAACTGCAAACAGCTCAGGAAAACCAACAAAACTGTTTAGCCAATCTTCACTGATTAATGCCTAGAGTATTTTTGCTCTTGTGTTGCTTGCGTAACCATAATCTCCTCCTGGGTTGACAGGTTATTAGCCTTCCTCCGCCTTTGGGTTCATGGAGATGGGTTGTCTCCTTTCCTGTGATTCTTATTCATGTATCACATTAGTGTTCCAGCAGTAAAACAATCCCAGGAGATCAATTGGGCTGAGAGAGAAGCTGGCCGAACGTTAGTTACCCTGTAAATTTATATGTTAATCCAAATGTAGTCCAAAACTTTGACTACCATATCATTTTTGTGTCTATTTTAAAAAATTATATATTAAATAAAAAATCTTATATCATTATTCAAATGTATTTTTGTGATTATCACCATTGCCTTAACAGAGCCTAACATTTTGAACCTGTTTTCAAAAAGTTGTAGATTGAATTGATTTCTGCCAATATGTTCTACCTTGTAAGCCTAGACTTCTTTTTCTAGTTTTGTGCACTCATTATTTGATTGCCATAAACATTGTGGGTTTTTTTACATTAGCCAATCTAACAAATTCCTAACTCAAAATCTTTTGCTCCCTTCCTTCTTACTGAAAAAAAACCATTGTTTTTTTTTAATTTCTTCCATTCACAACAAGCTGCTTTGTGCTTGGTGCTCAAAGATTCTTTGAGTATACCATCTTTCTAGGGTCCGATTAAGAATGTAACCATCATTTTTAAGTTTACTGGTACAATAAACTGGTATGAAAGGCTTTGTTCATCTTTGCTTTTCATCTATTTGTTTATCTTGTATATGGTTCCCTCCTTCCAGAGTTTCTGGTAACTGGTATTCACAATAATGCTGTTAATGCTGCTTGAGTAAGTCCTGAAAATCAAGAGTTTCTTGAAGAGCCCTGGAGCTCACAAGCCATAATAATATGAATAACTGACAGAGAGAATGCAGTAAAGTTTGGCCATATAATCTTTGTTCATCTCTGTGGGAAGTAGTGTGGCAGCGAGAAAAGGGAAAGTGGAAAGTCAAAAAGCTTGTGTGATGAAGCCTAATGATCCAAAAACTGTCTTCTCTCCAACAGTGAAGTCATACCTCTGTACCTTTTGAGTGTCTAGCTCAAGGGGCTGGGTTTGAATGCTTTGATATACTACAGGGCTGGAATTCGATTGTTGCATGATAGGCTTGAAAACGTTCATAGCATCAAATGTTTCAGGTTGTATAATGCTTTAATTAAAGTCACTAGCACCCAAAGTACCAACTAAACAGGTTTTAATAGAAATGAATCAGAAATTGTGAAAGAGGGAACAGTAATATATATCCACTAATCAGTTTTAATAACAAAGCTGTCTTATCCTATTATCCTACATAATAAATCTTAAACCCTATTCACTTAGCCTACTTGCAGGATAATACCATGTGTGAGTAGAAGCTCTGTAAAAATGATTGTGACCTCTGCTGTATTTACTATTCCAAGAATATATATACACATGGACAATCATGAGCTCTGGTCATATTTTCCTTTAATAGATTTTTGATAAGTAGATGTGGGCTTGGCACTTTAATGTAATTGTATTTAAAGGAAAGAAATTTAGATGTTATTCATTATCCTCTCTGTTGTTATCTTCTTAAGGTAATCTTAATGTAGATTAGATTGAGAAATTGTCACTTGTCAATTACCTTCAGGTTCTCGGTATATAAAAATGTGGTCCCATATTGTTTGGATATTATTTACACAAGGTTTATATTGGCCCCATCAGTCAACTCTGAACAGCTAACAATACAACATCACAATCCATAGTGAAATTCAGCACCTTCAAACCAACCTAAAATAGCTAAAATAGCTACCTTGTCACCATCAGCTCAGATCCAACTCCCATTTCAAAAGGGGAGCTTTTAAAGATTTCACAATTTTATATATCTTGAACTGACTTAGAACAGAATAGATTAGAGTCAAAAAGGACTGTGCAGGTCTTCTAGTCCAGCCCCCTGCTCAAGCAAGAGAACCTATACCATTTCAGACAAGTGACTGTCTAGCTTCTTCTTAAAAATCTCCAGTGATGGAGTGCCCACAATTTCTGGAGGTAAGCTGTTCCGCTGGTTAATGGTCCTCACTGTTAGGAAGTTTCTCCTTAATTCCAGGTTGCTTCTCTCTTTGGTAGGTTTCCAACCATTGTTTCTTGTCTTGCCCTCTGGTGCTTTGGAGAATAGTTTGATGTCCTCTTCTTTGTGGCAGCCCCTCAAATACTGGAATACTGCTATCATGTTGCCCATGTTTCTTCTTCTCTTTAGACTAGCCAGACCCAAGTCCTCCAGCCGTTCTTCATATGTCTTAGTCTCCAGGCCTTTGATCATCTTAGTTGTTCATCTCTGAAGTCTCAACATCTTTTTTGTAGTATGTTTACCAAAATTGATTGCAGTATTCCAGGTGTGGTCTTACTAGGGTTTTATAAAACGGTATTAATACTTTGCGTGATCTTGATTCTATGCCTCTGTTTATACCACTGAGGATTGTATTAGCTTTTTTGGCTGCTGCTGCACACTGCTGGCTCATAGTCAAGTGATCTTGCACTAGGACTCCAAGGTCCCTCTTACAGTTACTGTTTTTGAGCTTAATATTTCTTATAAATGCTGAGATTGTGTTGCTGCACTTCAGACTAAAACCTAAGCTTTTATAAATCTGTCTCAAATTCCCTTTAACTTAATTCTTGTCCTTAGTAGTCAGTGTATTTTTCTTTCCCCTCGTCTTCTCTTCTCGTCCTTTCCTTTTTTAAATTGGTATTTCTGTTGTTTCCTCTTCACATAATAGTTCTTCTACTGATTAAACTCTTTCTCAAGTTCAACACAACTTATAATAGCTGAGAATTTGCCACCAGATTCAACTCTGAATTCTAGGTCTTTTAAAGAGAGTTTAAAATATTGAATTCTGTCTCAGGTATATCTACATGGGATTGTTTCTCTTCCTTATTTTATCCTATTACTTTATGCATTCCCCAAAACTTTCAAACAAACAAAAAAAATTCCCAAAACAAAAACAAAACAAATTTAAAAAAAAATTCTAGGACGATAAGACTAGAAGAGATGTCAAAGTATCACAATAATGGTCATTTTTGTATTGATGGTTACAAGGGCTTGCAGGATGAGCAATGTAGTCTAATGTACATACCTTTAGATATTTGGGAAACATTAACTTACTTGTGATCCTGTGTGTGTGGAAACTAACCAGTTTTTCCCAAATTTTAGTGTAACATGCATTGATGTTCTTACGACTCTTTATGTTTACTCTGAAGTCAAAAACAAGTTGGAAAAGCAATGTTTAACCACAATATCTTCATATATTTAATACCGATCATTTTAAAAAAAATAATATGATTGCTGATTTCAGAATACAACTAGTCCTTGACTTACAGTCACAACTGTGTTCTAAATTTCTGTTGTTAAACAAGACCTTTGTTAAATGAATTTTGCCCCATTTTATGACCGTTCTTGTCACAGTTAAAGAGAATCACTGCAGTTGTTAAGTTAGTAACATGGTTGATGAATATGAGTCAGTTGCCAAGTGCCTGAATTTTGATCACGTGATCATAGGGGAGGCTGCAACAGTCGTAAGTTTGAAAAATGGTCATAAGTCATTTTTGTCAGGGCCATTGTAACTTCGAATAGTCACTAAGCAAACTGTTGTAAGTCGAGAAGTACCTGTACTGACCATTTTTAGAAACAATGTAATTGCTAATAAGCAGAGAGTGACTGGAAAATAAGTGCAAAATCATAGCTTTAATTTAGATTTTTAGTCCTTTATAAATAACTTTTTCTGCTATGGGAAGAACATTGTCGCCCTCACTAAATAGAACAGACCAGGAAATCAACTCCACAGGAGGTAGAACTACCTTTATCGAAACTGATTATAATAACAGAATATTGCAAGTCAGATTGTGCTGTGTGCCACCCAGCCCCTTCCCTGCTGTGAATCAGGGAACTCTCTGAACTGCTTCGAACATGACCTTGTTTTCCAGGGCTTAATAATATTTCATCCCCCTTTGCCTACATAATTGTTCTTTCATATTTCTCTCATGGTCGTATTTTCTACTTTCTGCACGTATAAGAGATAGAATGAATCTTGCTTAAATGATTCTGTCATTTAAAATGCACAGAATTGGCATGTTTGGTTTTTAAACTTTAAATGCAGAATTATCCTTCAAAGGGTATTTTGCTTGTATGTTGCAGAGTACATCACCCGGATGGAAAAAATGAGTAAGATTGGTCAACTAGTGGAAAACAGTAATACTTAGGGCAGTATTGTCATTGTAAATCAAATAATAGAAAGATTAATTTATATCAATAAAATATTTCAGTTTAGATTAGATTAGATGGCACTGGTAAACATTTTTATTTTTCTTGGATTTTCTCACTTTCATAGTTTCGTTTTGAGTGAAACAACAACAACAACCACCCAGAAGTACAAACCACAGAAGATCTATGTAATGATTGTCTAGTCTAGTTTGACCCCCAAATCAAATATTAAAATATGCTTGGATTGCGGTTGTTGTCATCATCAGTTTAAGAATTTCAATACTAAATCCAATATTAGAAATGCAATATTTTGCTATCCAGTTTGGCAGCTCAGCAATCCTGCTCTCAGAAAAAACTGACACACTGCCTTTGAGATTACATGATTTTCTTGAAATTAAGGTCAGGATTCACATTAAGGTTAAGCCCCGTTCTTTTAGAAAACGTGTGATGGGATCTTTACTTCCACATGAACAGCCACCAGAGAAAGGTGGAAAGGACCTCCATGTAGCATTTTTGCTGAAGACAGCATGCAATTATTAATAATGTACAGGATGAGAAAGCAGACTTTTTGTGAGTGAGACCCAGAGCAACAGAGGCAGCAGGTCTTTGAAATGTAAAGGCACAGATGAGAACAGCATTCTCAAAAGTCTGGCAAATAGTGGTATATGCCTATACCCACATGAAAGCCACAAGGGGCTAGCTACCTATTATTCGTATCTACTCCTGGATCATACAAAGTTTTTATGGCCATGCAAATGTCTTGTCATTTCTTTAAAAAAATAGAATTTTGTCTATTTTTGGATTTTGACTTTTGGTTAATAAGCTAAATAGACTTCTATCCTCCAATATAAAATGTCATCAGGGGTTATGTTGGGGATTAAGAGGTGCAAGCTGGGTACAAACTGAGTGTCAGTGTAGTTGTCAGAGATGGGAAGTTCTTAATATTCCAGAAAGAGATCTTCTTGTGATTTAGGATTGTAAATGGTGAGATTATCCAAACAATGAAGGAAGGTACGGTCAAAGTTTCCCAAGAAGAAAATGCTGTATGGTGATAAACATCATTTCCCTAAACTAGCAGATGACAGAAAAGGCAAAATGCTTGTCCTCATCATGAATTTTGCATGAGAATGAGCCTCTTTTCTTGATGAGCAAAGGTAGTCTTTGTCTTTCTCTACCCAGAAGGGAAAAGTAAATGTCTGATGTGGCAGTATTTATCAACAAAGTTGGGAATCATTGCACTGAAAACTATTAGGCAGATACTCACATGTGGGACGAGGAGGAGAAGGAGGAAGAGGTATTTAGCAGATTAATTTGGTGATAAGAGTGATTTGGATAATTAAGCATAATTTTAAATATCTAAGGAAGGACATATATTAATGGGCTATGGGATATGCACACAGAAACAAACATGCAGACAAAAAACACAAAATTCTCCATACATTCTCCATTTTCTCTCCTGTCCCAAGCTGATCTCATTGTACAATCTTCTTCTAGCTGATTGATACTTGAACCAATTTTCTTGACAGCAGTCACCTGAGCGGTGGAGCTGCATCCGGTTTAAATGGACTGGAAGTGCTCAGAGGTGATCTCTCCACATCATAATTAAGTTTTCAAACTAGCTGCTTGGCAAGGTTGGGTGGAACATTTATGTTATTTATATTAATTTCTCTGGTGTTATGTACCAATGTTACATCATTTTATAAAAATTTTCTTTAGAATCAATATGTCATATAAATTTCAATCCTTTTGACTACATATTTTCCCAATGATTCATCTGTATATTATAACCAAAATACTTAGCCTACTTCTTTAGCCTATTCTTCCGTTTCAAATTTCAACAAAACTTTACACATTTGAGCAATTAAATGTTCATCACTGGTATAATTACATTTCAAATTCTGATCTTCTTTGAGCCATACCATAAGTCTTTTTAAACATTTTAACCATTCTGATAACCATAAATGAGAAAAGCATGGACAACTGTACACTACTGCCTTTAGATGGTCTCTTAATTCAATTTTATACTCCCCTTGGTGATTTTCCAATAATTTGTGGTACATTATTCATTTCTTTTTCCCCTGTTGTTCTCTGCTGTAAAATGCCTCTTGTGCTGAGATTCATAGGGGTGTTTATGACCGCAGCCTGAGTTTATATCTATTCATTTTCTCAATATGGCCCATCTAATAATATGAGTTTTAAAATCCACATTAACTTTATTGTACCATACTGTAAAATATTCACACCATCCAAACTTCAAGTCACGATTTTCTAGCTCTAAAAGACTTTTATGTCTCATTTTTTTTCTCCAAACCAAACAAGCTACAAAATACAATCTCAAATTCAGTAAGCCCAATCTTCCTTTTTTTCTTTGCATCTTGTAATATTTTATATTTAACTTGTGTTTTTCCCCCTTGCCATACAAATTTAGAAATATCTTTGCCACTGCTTGAATGGTACATCAGTTGCCAAACAGCTATTGTCTGAAACAAAAACTAGGTAAAACATTAATTTTTAATCATAGAAATTCTCTCCACCAGTGACAGTTTTAATTTCTTCCATCTAAACATGTCCTTCTTAATTTCATTCCATGCCATAACATAATTATTTTGAAATAACATACAATTCATATTTTTCATAATAATACCAAAGTATTTTACTTTTTTCTCAATCTTAAAACTCCATCAGTTCCATTTGATCTTTTATTTTCATATTTTTAACTAACATCATCTTCTAATTCCATTTTTATGACCCTATAATCCCTTAATTCTAATTATTACTCTTAAAACCTGCTAGTATAACAAAGCCCTTGCCATTAATGTCTTTACTCCCCCTAATAATTTCTCCCAAACTATCACAAACTTGTCAGCAAATGCCCTTAACTTATATGTTTCCTTTTAAATTTTTTCTTCCTCAATTCTTTTATCTTGTCTTATGTCTCTATTTAGTATCTCAAGAACTAAAATGAACAAGTGTGGAAACAGCAGGTACTTTTGTGTTGTCCTCTTTTGAATCTCATAAGGTTGTGTTAATTGTCCATTAATAATTGTTTTTGCTTTCTTTGAGGCCCTTGATGTCTTTATTAATGGTACATTAATGTATTCATGTACATATGCCACCCATCTTGAATCATTGTTCTGTTTCCAGCTGTAAGGCTAGCAGACTATCTGGGCCAGGTGCCTTTCCTGGGTTCGTCTTTTTTAGTAACTTTACAAACTTCCCATATTGTTATAAGTCCATTCAAAATTTATTTCTGATTTTTGTGATCTTCAGCAAATGCTGTTTATTGCAATATTCATCCACTTTTTCCAAGGAAATTTCTTGACTTTATATAAAATGAAATAACACCGGCGAATCATTTTTTTTGCATATTTGCATTATCTGTTAATAGTGTTAGTCTTTCCTTCTTGTAATTTTAATATTACTTTTCTTTTTCCTTTTGCACCTTATATGTTAACTGTTTCCCCTATTTATTTGCAGATTTAAAATTTTGATTTGCATAGTTCATCTTTATTTCCATCTCTCTCACTGTTAACATACATAAGGTTGACTCAGGTTTCCATCCTTCCGGGGTCAATAAAATGAGGGCCAAGATTGTTGGGGGCAATAGGCTGACTGCTTAGAGGGTATATAGTATATATTATACTATATAATATAGCATATAATATACTATATAGGATACTATATAATAAGTTTAAGTGCTATTGGTAATTGCCTTTGTAGAAACTTAAGTTGTGGGAACTTTTTAAAACTCTTTTTCATTTTTTTTAATCTCATCCAAACTTTTATTTTTAAATTCACTGAAATGTCCTCTTATGCAAACTTTAACCATTCTTACTTCTGTACCTTCTGTAATGTTATTCTCAAAAAATTCCAGAGAAAATTTTGTCAGTCAGAATTTGCTGTCTCACTGATCTTTCCTCGAATGACATCCTTGCTCATAGAGAAGCTCAGAGTGATGTTTAATCCATGATAGTTTACATTTGGAAGCAAAAAATGTTCTATCTAAGTTAATCATTTCAGTAACTTAATAATCTGCTGAAAAAGTTTCAGCCATTGAATTGGGTAGATGAATAATAAATAGCAATAGCACTTAGACTTATATACCGCTTCACAGTGCTTTATAGCCCACTCTAAGTGGTTTGCAGAGTCAGCATATTGCTCCAAACAATCTGGGTCCTCATTTTACCCACCTCAGGAGGATGGAAGGCTGAGTCAACCTTGAGACAGTCAGGATCCTGGCAGAGGGTAAGTTAGCCTCAAATACTGTATTCTAATCATTGTGCCACCACAGCTCTTAAGTGCACATATAAGAATTGTTTGTTTAAAATATTTTCCCTTACTCAGTCATACTCCTTTCCTGAACAGATATGCTATGAAAGTCATACTGATCTCCTTGAGATTTATTTCTGATTGATATGTTTGGAATTTTCTTGACATTCTATTTTTATTGTTAACCATCTATGTTGGGTAGCTATTAGCTAACATTAAGGTTTAATATTTGCTACTCTTTTAAATGATACATACTTTGAATACATATAATATTCAGTTACAGTATATTAGCCATGATACAGCACTTTGATGTAGACTCATGCATTAAATTGTAATGTTCATAGTCAAGTATTTCTAAATAAGTAGGAACAAGTAGTGTATAATTTGATATCTGCAGCATTTATTAATATTTATAATTAAATTGCATGATCTTTGCTGTCATGGTCACACTGAAAACTCTGCTTGTCACATTCTTTTGTTTAATTATAAGGACTATGTGATTTCAGGTTATGCTGATTAAAGCAATTAATAAAGCATTAAACAAGTACTTTACAGAACATATGTATAATTCTGCAAAGCTATGAAAACTGGGAACTTGTTAGTGTTCTTTCAATTATACCAGTTATTTTTCACACAGGAAAGTTTGATTAGAATATACTGCCAGTTACTACATTAGAAAGCAAAATAATTTCAAACATGATTTGGTGGAATGTAGTCTGGATTCCCAGGAGGGAGGGGCTGAATTCCAAAGGAGAAAGAGATAGCAAATTTTAAATAGTTTGGTTGGGAGAGCTCCTTCCTAGCGATTCTCAAACTGTAGCTTGAATGATGCAAGTAGTTTGCTTTAGTTTGTCAAGATTTCTGTCTGTGGTAGTAGTAGGTCTCTTATGAGACTTCATTATTATTTCTAATTTACACCAGTATGAAATTAAACAACAACAACAAAAAAAAACAAGAACAGGGCTTGTGAATTCTATTTTTCACATACAAAAGAATAAAAAACATGGTGAGCAGTAAAGCTGCTTCCTAGAATTTTTTTTTTGAAGGAATTATGTTAATGGGCCCACTGACTAATACTGGTCACATAATAAAGCATCCTTTTCCAAAGTTATGATCAATTGTGTCATCAGAACCATTGCCTGAAAAAAATGTCTAATCCCTGAAGCAATGGACAAAGAGCTTATCCTTTTTTTTAGGAAGCCCAGTGCTCCCAGGCTTTTAAAAAGGAAAAGAAAAAAGAAAAAAAAATGACTCAACTTTGATTTTTTTTTCCTAAGAAAAATAAAACATTACCTGAATTTTGTACCGCTATGGATTTAATGCAGGAATCCCCCCAATTATTCCCAATGACGTATTTCTAAAATTCTAAACTAAAAACAGATTTGATATACTCACTGTATCTATACATCTATCTCCAATAATTCACCAGCAACTGCCCAATTTTGTACTGACAAAATATGACAGCCCTCCGGAGTTGACATTTTAATTAATTTCTTAATTGTTCGTATGACACATACGAATCACTGTAATCATTAAACCTTACTATAATGATAAGGATCCTCACTATTATATCATTATATATTATTAGATTTGTATGAAATCGCCAGTGTTATTCATGTTCTGAACTTTTAGAGAAGTGTCACTTAACTTGCATGTCAAGGATCTTCCTGTATTTTAGTAGAATGTGGGATATATTATGAAGTTCACTGAGAAGAGAGTGGTGGAATGGTTTCTGAGCAGATCCTCCCACACAATTTCCATAACATGCCTTTGAAAAATTGTTGCTTTCAATATTGTTGACAATGATCATCTTCTGAACCCACCTTGTGGAGATTAGCTCTGCAGACCCAGCATTAAGTACACTTGTGCAAATCTTTTGGAAGAGGTATTTCGGAATATGTAGGAGTTATACAAAACATATTGCTCTGAACTGCTATAGTGTGGGTTATGTGGATTGCTGCAACTATACCTCTCTTAAACAATTTGGAATTAGATTTATCTGAAGGATGCTTGGATTCACATAATTGATTCTTGCTCTAACCTAATAAGGCAAGAAGATAGCATACCAGGTACAAAGCCATTTTTTATGAAGATCAGAATATCCTCTCCAGATAAGTGTGCAAAGCTACAACTTTGTCAGTTTTGAGGAAAACAGTAAATACGTATTTATTGCCATTCATCAATTGTTCATCTAAAGTAAACAATAAATGGATTACAGAATACATCAGCCTTGAGCACTTACTCAAGTTACAAATGACTATGCTTAAATTATTCTATTTTGTGCACATTATGTAAAGGGTCTCCTGTACCCCCTCAGTCACTCCTGGATGGTCACTTAATGATCCATCTGATCACTTAAGGCCTGCAATGAGGAGACCTGAGATTGCAGTCACTGAGTCAATGACTGCAATAACTTACAATGAAAATTCCAGACCCAAATGTAGTCGCAAGTCAAGGACTATCTGTGTATATTGATTGTATCAAATTAGTATCTTAGCAACCACATAGAGATTTCCGACAGAATGATCTGACCCCAAGTTGCCATTCATGTGTCCATTGCCATTATAATTGAGTCAACCCACCTTGACGTGTATATCTTCTTTTTCTCTTTTGTTCCACTTTCTCAGAATTAATGATTTCTCAAGGGAACATTCAGGTGTGGTGGGGCACGGAGAAGCCCCATGTACTGGCAGCCCTAGCCAGCCAAGGCCTCCTGATCTAGGTGGACCTAGCCAACTGAGACCTCCTGGTTTATGGTGGTGGGAGTTGCAATGGTCTCACTGTCATAAGGGTAGGCAGGTAGCTAAGCACCCAAATTTTGATCATGTGACTGTAGGGGAACTACAACAGTTGAAGCTTTGGGCAGGCGTCATTGGTCCCTTTATTCAGTATTGTGGTAATTTTGAACTGTTCCAGAATTAACAGTCATACATTAAGGATTATCTGTACATAATTTCATTGCTTAGTTGTGCTGTTTGTGATAGTTACTTGTACATCAGAGTAGAATATTAGTTATTCTAATATTTCTAAAGAAAACTTCTTTAGCAATAATCTTACTTGTATTCTTATTGAGGAATATGTAATATCATGTTCAAGGGGCACTATAATTTCTGTGTACATAAAAACACAATTCATTCTGTTCCTGTCATATTGTGACAGGATGGTTACTTGATACTATTAAGAAACAAAAACTAGCTTTGCATACTCACAAAAATAGCTGTATTTGGTGCTACCTCTGAAGTAAACTAGGCTTGTAAATGCCCAGTCTTAATAGGGAGAAAAAGCGTAGATTAATTTTTTTTCTGGAATATAACAAGGGCCCTGTCAGTCCATATTTCATATCAGATAATTGAGCTAATAATTATGCTCCAGAACTGCAAAACTCTTTGAACTGTATTTTTTTATCTTTCTTGTTCAATTTACAGTTCATGAGTTTTCTTTGATCATTTATTTCATGTCCTTCCCTAACATGACAGATTAAGTTAAAATTCACATATTATGAATTTGCTATGAATGATTTTGGCAAGATCCAGTCTGAGGTTAATAGTGGGTAGAAATCATTTTAATGTGAAAAGCAGAGAAGATTTGTGGTTAAAACTGGAAAGCCTCAAATTATGTTGAGAAAGCAAGTATGAAGAGGCAAATATCAAGAATAATAAATTCAAGTAAATTTACTTAATTCAGAAAACCAAATATTAATTCACACATGGTTGTATGAATCCTGAAAAATCCACTTCATTGTATCACCCACATTTTCCTTATTTTTTTAAAATGTTTTTAACTTGTAGAAAAAAGACTGCAAAACCAACTGATGATTGATAAAGATTTGACTTTTGAAGACTAAGAACTCCTCCATTTTTGTTTTTAAAGAAATGTCCAAGGCATTTACAGGAAAATGTTCTTCCCTTTTTTGATGGTTCCTGAAATAATTGTATGGCCATTTTACATGATCTTCTGGGAAGCTTTGAAGAGGGAAATAATTATTTCCGCTAAGTGTCTGGTGCTGCTTTAGGTGTACTGAAGATTTTATAAATTAAATAAAGCTGGAAGAACTTAATTCACCATCTAGCATATTATTAAGTATATGCAACCCTAAGCTACTATTGATTTTTATTCATTTGTTTATTTTCTTAAGGACAGATAAGGGCAAATGTTAGCCAAATTTCACTAGCACTTGTTTCATCATGGATTCCTAGTAAAGAGCAGGATGCATTAATTACTGAAAATGCTCTCAGGTTGAACTGTGCAAACATCACAATCCAACTTTTTAACGGTATTTCATCATCATAAAATTACAGCACTTCAAATTATGAGGATGTAAGAATATAATCAAGACACAAATTACATTGTAGAGAAAAAGCTTTATTTTATTTATTAAGTTTATATCGCCACAAGAAGTGACTCTGGATAGTGTACAACAAAGATATAAAACAATGAAATATGTCAAAAAAATCAATATTAAAATGCTTAAAAATCATATCACACACAAAATTCGGGAAGGAACCACCTCATGAACTCACCAATTTAATTTTACATTAAAATCCCAACAAAGATAATGAATGGCATATGCACACAGATTTAGGAAGAGCAAGGAGCATCACCTACTTGCCCTTGATGGATCTTGGGGAAAAAAATTAATTGTGCCTAGATAGAAAACTACCAGGAGATCCCAAGACTGTAGTATAGTCTGAGGGAAAAAAATCACCCCAAGTTAAGCCAATGGCAAATCACCTATACAATAGTACCAAGAAAAATATACAGAGATATAGTTATTACTCAAGGTAACCTTTAGCTTTTATTTATACAAAAGCAAATAAACCTAACTTTGAAGGCAATTCCCTTCCAAAGTAATAGTGGACTAAAAAAATGCAATTCCCAAAACTGGCTTCCCCAGATTGTTAGCAAATGGGTGCAAATTCTACCTAAAACTATCCTAAATATTCCCACTCATCCATTAAACATGTGGACATAGTTACATGTGTACAATATATACAGTACTCATATGAGCATACGGTATACACAGGGCACATATGCATGTGTACATACAAATCAGTAGGCTTTAAGATTGGCTAAGAGAAATGGATAACTGCAGTGGGAGGGGAAGGAAAGAAAAGGGTAGCTGAAGAAATGGGAAATGGATGGAGAAGGAAAGTGATGAATGGACAGGGAAAAAGAAAAGATGCTTTTAAGGTGCAGTATACCAAAGTTAAACAAGCAAACCTCTATTCCCAAGCAGCAATTTAAGCTTCAGGCTACTTTACAAAGGCACCTTTCTACCATTTGCACCTTCTGTATTTGGGATGCCAAGGTGGTTGGGATGGGGAATGACTACACCTGAGTGATGTTATGCCATTGTTACAACCTAACCATTTGCATCACTCAGACACAGAAATAGATAATGATGGCATTTACTTGACCTTACTACACACATGCCATCTTGGCCATCACCAAAATGCAGTTTGCTCTGGATGCCACTGACCTTCTGACTAATCTTTCCTCAAAAACCCTTCTATTTTTACAAGAGAACAATCGCTCCCAATTATTTGACTTCCCGTAAGGTATATGCAATGCACCCTTTTTAACAAATGTTTCACAAAGGAAGTAAATTGGGCTTTGACAGAGTATAATCTTGTTTGCCACCTTATTTTACTTATCCCATTCAGCCCGTTCACACATTTTCCCTTCAACAGGTATTACCCATTTATCGGGATTCAGGGTTTTATTTAGAATGGGGTGGGGTCTTTTCCTGTCCCTGCCTACAAATATAAATACAGAGCAGGGGTGTCAAACTCGCAACATCATATGACATGTCGCAGCAATGGGGTGGGGGTGGTTTTGCTATGATGCATCCGGCCCACGGGCCAGCAGTTTGACACCCCTGATATAGAGCATGACTGATTGCAGGAAGTAAAAGTTTGGAGAAACATTGCATATGGGATATACCTTCAAATAACCATTATTATTTGACAATGAGTAGGACATTACCTACATACCTGACAATTCATCTACCTTTATTTATTTATTTATTTATTTATTTATTTATTTATTTATTTATTTATTTATTAAATTTCTATACCGCCCCTCTCCCGTAGGACTCGGGGCGGTTTACAGCCCAATTAAAACAGATAATAATAATAAATATTTAAAAATAAATTAAATTAAGTTAATACATGGCTGTTACTAAAACCTGTTAAAATCCCAATTCTAAAACCCGAACAACCTTGTTTTAAAAAAAAAATTACATAGAAATTTACATAAAACTCGAGGAGGTCTAGGCCAGGCCGGCTTGATTGAAGAGATGAGTCTTCAATTCTCTTCTGAAGGTGCGGAGATCATGACATGTCCGGAGTTCTGGGGGGAGCTCGTTCTTGTGGGTTTTTGTGGCCTATCCTAGGTTATCTGTGCGATATCAGCTGGAGAACACTTAAAGCTTACACTATTCTATTCATTATACATCTTAGAGTCATTGCATTCCTATTCATACATTTGTTTTCACTTATGCCTCTGTGATTCTTAGGGTCACTTCATACTTCAGTAAACACTTAAACATGTAAAGAGTGAATGCTCGACAATGTTTGGTTGTATGATCGTGCTCATTAGCCCAACCTCCCTTGGGAAATGGCTTTATTAATAAGCTGAAGTGTGATCTAATTTGAACACTTCAAAAAGCATCCATGCTCCGTTTAAGCAAACGTGTTAAAAATGCTGTCTGGAACATTTAAGGTTTCCCATAAATTTCCCAAATTTTAATTTAAAAGTACTACATTGAAAGAGAGCAATGCCCCGTCCCCCCAAAATTCCTCCTTTATGTATTAAAGATACAGCTTACTTGCTTTCACTTAAAGCTGATATTTTCTGCCAGCATAACATTATTTTGTTTGATTTAACAGAGTCTAATAGGGAAGGCCTTGGAGGACTTTCAAATGGCTTCAAGTGTGAACCAGAGCTGCTAAAGCCGTAAGGTAACAGATATAATGAGGACACTGCTACATCTGTACTCTCAATCTGAATCACACCACAAAGATACTTAAAATTAGCCTAGGAATGAAAGGCTGTGCTTAAATAAATGGCAGAGAATGATCTCATTGGAGGTGCAAACAACTAACAAACAAAGCTTTAAAGATCCAAGCATAGCAAAGCATTACCTATAAAATCCTACATGGTATAGGCTTTGATTATGCAAGGCACTGCCTATCTCCCATAACTTTGCCTGGCTTACTCTATCCTGCAGAGCTGTGCCTGTCTTCTGGAACTTGATTCCTCCTGAGACCTGGATGGTCCATGTTCTGCTGCTGTTGAGAAGAGTAGTGAAGACCTGGTTCTTCAGCCAGGCCTTTGATGATGGAAAATGTTTACACAATGTCTTCATTGTGTTTACCACCTTTTAACTTTAGCTTTTATGCTTTATTGATTTTATTATATATATATTTATTGTTGTGAGTCACCTAAACTCACTGACAGTCAAATGGCGTCCTTAATGAAGTATGATTGGTTATACAGTCAGCCAGATATTTAGACTGTATTGGCATTTTATCCATCTATCCAATCCTTCCCAAGGGCTGGGCAGTTTTAAAGGTATTGTTTCAGGATGTAAACTGTTCCAAGTAAAGTTGCCTTTTGCAATTGACTGATGGGAATTTTGTTAGTGCTGATGGTGTTCAATGGTGCTCCACATTGTTTTGGGATTGCACCCAAGGTGCCTATTACTATTGGTACTGTATTTGTTTTCTTTTGGTACATTTTCTTTACTTCTATTTGCAGATCTTTGTGTTTTATGATTTTCTTGTCAGCAATTGTTAAGGCTGGGGTAGTATGTGGTAGGTGTTTGTCTCTTTGAATTCTAAAATCTCAGAGCACTTTAGCATCTTCATTTTCTATTACTTTCTCTATTTTATGGTCCTACCAGCTCTTGCTTGCAGGCAAGTGGCATTTCTTGCAGATATTCCAATACACCATTGTTGCTACTTTGTCATGCCTTCTGAGCAATCTTCTTTAATATGATTATTATGGTTGGTCATGCAGATGTTTAGACCAGGGTTGTAGTTATTCCTCCCTTATCCTTTAATAAAGCGGTTCTCAACCTTTTCCGGGGCTCGACCCCGGCCCGCATCATGCATGCGCGGTGCAACGGGGCGCATCACGCATGCACGGTGCAATGGCCCGCATCGCAAAGGGGAAAAAAATGGCCGACCAAAAAAAAATGGCCGACCAAAATAAAAAAAAATGGCGGGCCCGCATCGCACATGCGCGGTGCGATGGCCCGCATTGCAAAGGGGAAAAAAATGGCCGACCAAAAAAAATGGCCGACCCAAAAAAAATAAAAAAATGGCGGGCCCGCATCACGCATGCACGGCGCGACGGCCCGCATCGCAAAGGGGAAAAATGGCCGACCCAAAAAAATGGCCGACCAAAAAATAATGGCGGACTGCGGTGTTTGGCGACCCCCCGTGAAATGGTCGCTCGACCCCAAATGGGGTCGCGACCCACAGGTTGAGAACCGCTGCTTTAATATCATTATTTAAATGTTGAAATTGCACTATTTATTCCTTTATTTAAACAGCCAGTAATGAGGGTTCCCTGAGCAGTTTACAAAAGATAAGGAATACTCTTAAAAATAAGATATATTAATAAATAGCCAGGGAAAATAAATAAAATGAAATATATAACATTTTATATTTTAGTGCAGTGTAAATATTTTAAGATAAAGTGAAAACAAAAGTATCATAATTTTTGGATAATTGAAATGTCATCTTTTTAATAGAAATCTTCCAATAGAACCAAACTTCAATGAGAGAATTTTATCACATAAGAAACCATAATTTTTGAAATGTACTATGAGTGGAGTGCTTTATGGATCCCTGAGCATTATCTCAAAGTCCTAAATACCATATATTCAGACTGACAAAATCTAATGGAGAATGGGCACATCTGTTATCTTGAGACCATGACACTTTCCTAAATGTTCATTTATAAAATAATGTTGGTTAGTGCCTAGTTAAATATGAGCTGGGTGGTATGGCAGTAATGTGGAATTAGGCATGATTGTCAGAACCCATGTGTTGGGAGGGGGCTTTCTTTTCTGTGGACTCCTTTCTGATTCTATTTTTTTCCTGAGGGTTCTGTCATTCTCTTGGGGGGAGGGGGGAACTGTGGGAACTATAATGTATTTTCTTCACTTTGTATCAGCTGCTACAATGTATCCTCTCTGTTTCCTCTGTTTGCTTGCTCTTTGAACTGTTTCCCCTTGATGCCAACCTGGGGGTGAGAAAAGAATGGGCCTCCGGCCATCTGGCTTATCTCTCGCTGCGGAGGACTAGGTGTGAAGACCTAACAACAGTTTCACAGCCTTGGGAATGGCGCCTTATCAGCCCTGTTCCCACAGCAGATTCAACACCTGGCCCATTTGAACTGAACGGATGGACTATTGGGGTGGGGTTTGCTTCTTGCTCTTTAACCTATCAATTTGTGCAGGAACCCCTCAGATCCTGCCTTCTATGCCTGCTGTCAACTTCTCCTAATAAAAGATCCTTTTGGGATGAAATCGTTCCAAGAGTCCTGCTTTCTTGGGAGGACATTTTGAAGCGGGTCCTTACAATGATACCTGGTTGGGTGATTTTTTCAGAACAAAAATGGGACTCAAGGAATGTTCATTCTTCATTCTTCATCAAACAGGAGTGAAATATTGAGTGAGGAAGCCATAAGACTCAGTCTTGGACCATGTCCTCTTCACTATTTTTATTGATAACTTTAATGATGAATTCATTAGTTTGTTTGATTATTTATTTATTTATGTATGTATTTATGTATTTATTTATTTATAAACTCCTAATTTCCCCACAGCAACAACCCAAGGAGATGAGTTGGGCTGAAAGAGAGGGATTGATGAAAAATAACCAGGTATCACACCTAAGGCAGGAGAGAACTCACAGGCTCCTGGTTTGTAGTCCGTTGAATTAAGCATTAGAGAAAACTGGAAGGAAGGTTTATTGGGTTTCTGATGACAAAAACAACGTGACTTAGAATGAAATAATATTCAAAGTGATCTTTATAGTCAGAAAAGGCGCTGAATGCAACAGAATGAATTTCTAACAGAAAAAGACATGGAGCTCCTCATTTAGGAACAACAACAACAAAAATCAAATGCATGCATAGCTAGGGATAAACATTTAGTTTAGTAAAAATATTTGGAACTCCTATTAACCAGAATAGTAATAATAATAATAATAATAATAATAATAATAATAATAATAATAATAATAATAATAATAATAATAATAATAATAATAATAATAAAGTTGGAAGGGACCTTGGAGTTCATCTAGTCCAACCCCCTGCTCAGGCAGGAAACCCTATACCATTTTGGACAAATGGCTGTCCAGTTTCTCCTTAAAAACTTCCAGTGTTGGAGCATTCACTGCTTCTGGAGGCAGGTTGTTCCACTGGTTAATTGTTCTGTCAGGAAGTTTCTCCTTAGTTCTAGGTTGCTTCTCTCTTTGGTTAGTTTCCCCCCTTTACTTTTTGACTTGCCTTCAGGCACTTTGGAAAATAGCTTGACTCCTTCTTTTCTGTGGCAGCCCCTGAGATATTGGAACACAGCTATCATATCCCCCCTCGTCCTTCTCTTCGTTAAACTAGACATACCCAATTCCAGCAACCGTTCCTTATATGTTTTAGCCTCCAGTCCCCTAATCATCTTTGTTGCTCTTCTCTGTACTCTTTCTAGAGTCTCAACATCTTTTTTACATCATGGTGACCAAAACTGGATGCAGTATTCCAAGTGTGGCCTTACCAAGGCATTGTAAAGTGGTATTAATACTTCGTGTGATGTTGATTCTATCCCTCTGTTAATGCAGCCTAGCACTGTGTTGGCTTTTTTGGCACCTGCAGCACACTGCTGGCTCATATTTAAATGATTGTCCACTAGGACTCCGAGATCCCTCTCACAGTTACTACTATTGAGCAAGGTACCCCCTACACTATACCTATACATTTGGTTTTTCTTGCCTAAATGTAGAACCTTACTTTTTTCACCATTGAATTTCATTTTGTTAGATAGCGCCCAGTGTTCAAGTCTGCCCAGATCCTCCTGTATCCTAAGCCTGTCTTCTGGAGTGTTGGCTATTCCTGCTAGCTTGGTGTTGTCTGCAAATTTGATGAGTTCCCCATCTATCCCCTTGTCCAAATCATTGATGAAGATGTTGAGGAGCACTGGGCTCAGAACAGAGCCCTGGGGCACCCCACTACACACTTCCCTCCATGTAGATGTGGTTCCATTGAGGACCACACACTGAGTACGGCCGGTCAGCCAGCTATGGATCCATCTGGTGGTGATGCTGTCTAACCCGCATTTTTCTATCTTATCAAGTAGTAGGTTGTGATCTACTTTGTCAAATGCCTTACTGAAGTCCAAGTAAATTATATCCACAGCATTCCTCTGGTCCACTAATTTTGTCACTTGGTCAAAGAATGCAATAAGGTTTGTCTGGCGTGATTTGTTTTTAACAAACCCGTGTTGGCTTTTAGTAATGACTTGGTTTGCCTGTAGGTTTTCGCTGATTCGTTGTTTGATTATCTTTTCCAGAACCTTCTCCAGTATTGAGGTCAGGCTGATAGGTCTGTAATTTCCTAGGTCCATTTTTTCCCCTTTTTTGAAGATGGGAACTACATCAGCTCTTTTCCAGTTCTCTGGTAGTTCCCCAGTGCACCAGGATCTTTGAAAAATATAGTTCAGTGGTTCTGAGATCACATCTGCCAGTTCCTTGAGAACCTTGGGATGTAATCCATCTGGTCCTGATGATTTGAACTCGTCTAGGCTGCACAGGTGCTCACTTACCATTTTCTTGCCTATCTTAATTTGTGTTTCTATTCTGTTTTTTATGGCATTATTTTTATAGGTTGGTCTGCTTTTTCCCTTTGTGTAAAGACAGATGCGAAAAATGAGTTAAATAGTTCTGCTTTCTCCCTGTTGCTTGTCACCTTCTTGCCACTTTCACCCACTAATGGACCAATCATTTCCTTCACTTTTTTCTTGTTTTTTACATGTTGAAAGAAGCTTTTTTTGTTATTTTTGACTTTGGTCGCAAGCCTTAGTTCATTTTGAGCCTTAGCTTTCCTCACTTCATCTTTGCAGGCTCAGGCTATTTGCTGATATTCTGACTTAGTTATGTGTCCCTCTTTCCACTTTCTATACTTGTCCTTTTTATCTTTAAAAGATAAAGCATCCCATGGGGATGCTGCAATGGTCTTGTGGAAAACAGCCCTAAGACATTTTTTGAGTGCCATTGTAACATCAAACAGTCACTAAAGGAATGGTCCTAAGTCGAGAACTACCTGTACTATACAGCTGATCCTATCAGGACTTCAGAACAAGGGTGGGAGGCACTATAGAACAAGAAGGGAGCACAATAGTGGAATACGGTGTACCTTCAATTTGGATGGAATCTGTATGAAACTGTTTACTTCACTGATCTGTGCAAGTAAGAAAATGTCCAAAAGACTTAGCATCCAGCATCTTAGACAGTAATGTAAATAGGAAAAGTGTGACAGAAAGTCAGATTTGGCCCCAAATGCCAATGGGGTGATGTTTGTGGCAGTGACAATCAGCAGAACACTTACAGGCAGTAAGATTCAGTTGATCCTTGTGTACCATAGCAAATCAGAGTGGGCAGCTGGTAGTTCCTTGGAGAAAATAAAACAGTCTTCCAGAATAAGAGCACGTGGCAAAATATATAAGGGAAAACCATAGATGGCTTGAAATGGTGATGTCTGGGTAGAGAAATTAACTGAGCAATAAAAGAACTTCAAGACTTTTTTTTAAATTAGATTAAATGTCCTGCTGGCATTTTGCATGTAATAGGGGCATTGCTATAAACTGGTATTTGTTCTTACAATTTCACCATCTGACTGTGGATGTTGAGGAGATGTTTGGCAGAGTGTCACATTCAGTTTGAAACAGAGTAGTGCTAAATGTGCTTAATAATATTTTAATAGAATAGAATAGAATGGAATGGAATGGAAGTATGTCAGGGTTGAATTGGTTCATGAAAACTTGTTAAATGGATGGATGAGTTATTTTATACACAGAAGAGGGGCCACAATAGGCAATAAAATACATTAACTTAGAAAAGAGAGAGACTACAACCAGAATGCTATCCTCATCTATGATAACCAATAATATAGCTTAAGAAAAATATTACCCAAGGTCTCTGTCAGGAGAGGATGCTAGAATTCAACCTGGCCTGTTGAGAAGTTTGACAAGAAGAAACATAAGGCCTTTAGTGCGATGTCATAAAAAGAAGGAAAGAGGTAAGTTGCTTTAAATACAATATTGTAAACTATTCAGCCTGCATGCTGTCATGGCAGAAAATTTATTTCCTGAAGGAAAGAGGAACATATACCCAGACATTCATTTCAAGAAAAGAAGAAAGAAGATGTAGACATGTTGAGATGTCTGTTTTCCATTACATAGTCCTTCAAACTTTGGTACTATAATCCCTATGTTAAGTTAGACAGATATGTTTTCGATTTCCCTCTGTTGAACTATTTAGGCTACCATGCTGCCATATCTCTTTAAAAGTAATTCAAATGGATCTACTTAATGTATGAACTATTCTGTCTTAGAAAGTCCCTTATTATCAGGGGCGTGAAGTATATCCTGGATTTTATTAATTTGTATGATAAGTTTGCTCCTAATTTTGTTTGTCCGATAAATAACCAAAATGGTCTTTAAAAAAAACTTTAAACTTAGAGACATCAAAGATGTATTCATAATACCACAAGATACTATGTATTCAAACTTCCCATAGTGAGAATCTGTCAGATGTCTGTACCCCTTGATTCACATTAATCTGATGGCAGCTTCCTCCAAAACTGAATCTGGCAAAACATATGCCTTTTGCAGCTATTCTAAGAGTCAGAAATTAAGGGAAGAATGTAGTAATTTCTAATAAAGTTGCTAATCAAGGATTACATATATACACCATCATTCTTTTAAACAGAGGGATAGAATCAAGATCATGTGAAGTGTTAATACCACTTTACAATGCCTTGGTAAGGCCATACTTGGAATACTGCATCCAGTTTTGGTCACTGCAATGTAAAAAAGATGTTGAGACTCTAGAAAGAGTACAGAGAAGAGCAACAAGGATGATTACAGGACTGGAGGCTAAAGCATATAAGGAACGGTTGCTGGAATTGGGTATGTCTAGTTTAATGAAGAGAAGGACGAGGGAGGACATGATAGCAGTGTTCCAATATCTCAGGGGTTGCCACAAAGAAGAGGGAGGCAAGCTATTTTCCAAGGTGCCTGAAGGCAGGAAAAGAAGCAATGGGTGGAAACTAAGCAAGGAGAGAAGCAATCTAGAACTAAGGAGAAACTTCCTGACAGTTAGAACAATTAACCAGTGGAACAATCTGCCACCAGAAGCAGTGAATGGTCCAACACTGGAGGTTTTTAAGAAGAGACTGGATAGCCATTTGTCCGAAATGGTATAGGGTTTCCTGCCTGAGCAAGGGGTTGGACTAGATAACTTCCAAGGTCCCTTCCAACTTTATTATTATTATTATTATTATTATTATTATTATTATTATTATTATTATTATTATTATTATTATTATTATTATTATTATTATTATTATTATTATTATTATTATTATTATTATTATTATTACAACAAAAATAGGGACATAAACCAAGAAGAAAGAGAAATAGGTAAATTCTTTCTATAAGCCTTCATTCATAAATGCTGTATTTTTAATATTTGGCCTCTATATTTTTGCAGAAATCTGAACTCTAGGAATCATATTAATAATATGCAGTAGTTATAAAATAAGGGAATCACTTTCCCCTTTCCAAGCGCACACTCACAGTCTGCATATTGACAAGCAAGACAGGAGGGAATTCCACCTAAGTCAGGGGTGTCAAACTGGGCCCACGGGCCGGATGCATCATGCTGAAACCGTGCTCACCCCATTGCCAACAATGGAAAAAAAGTCACGATACGTCGCAACACGTCATGCAATGTTGCAAGTTTGACACCCCTGTCCTAAGTGATAGGATTTTCTTTTTTGTTGTGACAGGACCAAATCTTAATTGTTTGGGATATGGGCATTTTTTTAAAACCAATCAGGCTGCAAAACTGTAGAAGTTCCTATCCCTGGGCAGAGTGAGGCAACCAGCCCAGGCAGCAGCTATGAAAGGGAACAAAAATGCTTCATTATTGTTATTGCATTTTTGCTTCAGAGGCGAAGAATTTGTGTGATTTTTTTTCAGGTTCGAAAATGGAAAACCTGGGACACTTTTGTTGAGGGCCAGGTAGTCTGGCATTTGCTCTGTATGGAATTTATATCTTCTTCCACTGCCTTTCTCTGGCTGATGAAGAATTTTTATTCCAGCAAGCTTTCATATATGTATATCTGGTAAAGTGTTAGGGTGCATGCATGTATCAATTGATCCCATGTTCCTTTTAAAATTAAATTGTCTACTGAAAAGAACTCTTCTCTTTTTATATTTGTACATTTTATGAACTTCTTCCACTGTTTTTATCTATTTTATCATCCGTTCAGAATGATCAATTCCAGCAAAAAAATGGAATCTAAAATTAAGTAATAAATAATAAATCAGGCTACTTTGAATGTGACGTACATGGAATGGAAAGTCATTCTATCATATGTCTGTTCGTCTTCCAGACACCGTGCCCTAAATGTTGACCTAAGATTTAACAATGATTTTAAAACTTTTTCTTTTTAACAAAGTTAAATGAATTGGATGACAAGCCTATATGTGTCACAAATTTTCAATTGGTAGATAAGAACAACCTGGAAAGAAAAGGCTCCTGGGTGCTATTGAATGAAGAGATAATTATAAGGTAGTTAAATGTAAAGTTAAATTCAGCTACTGAAATGTACATAATGAACAACTATTATTGTTTTCATGCTTCAACTGCTTACAAAATTATCACACAAGACAGCTGCAGGAAGGCGATAGTTATATCATCCCGACTCACGCCTGCACCAAAGTAACCCCAATAGAATCCTAGCATTGTGCTGTCAGTTGTTAGTTTGTACCTTGAAAAACAGAAAATTGATTTTGTTGTATAATACATTATGAAACCTCAAGGTAAGAGAGCAGGTTAAGAAACCATTGAGCAGAATAAGTAGATATGACTTGGTGAGACTGAGAAAGACAATAGAAACTAAGGAACCAGACCAGCATCAGAGGCTTTATAAAGTCTTATTTAGTTCTTGTATTATTTCACAACTGCTGAATAAGAACCTACATGCCATCTTCTGCAGAAGATCCAGAAATAACATTGGAGTAATTCTTTCTCCCAATAAGAAGACATGGAAAGTTAGAACGAAAGATTCATGAATCTGGGTTAGAAATAATAGCCTACTACTTTACAATAATACCATAGCATAAATTATTACATTGCTTGGATTCAGTTATAGAATCTAATAAAACTATTATTATTCCTCCATAGTCTTTCTTTATGATCAACAATCCCTATTTCTTTTTTTAAAAAAATCATATACATTAATAAAATAGCACTTCACTGTGGTTTTCATAATTTAATACTCCATTTTCACTGTGATTTCACAAACATTAGTCTATAGGCAATGGATTTTTTTGTATCAGAAAGAAGATAACTTAACAAACACCCATTTTGCTTTAGGAATTTAGGGGAAATGAATATATAGTTCATAGAAATCATAGGTTTTTTTTAATTTTTAGGTAAGCTTTACACTCCTGCTTTTCTACTCAAAGATTCAGTCGACATTTATTCAGATATTCCACACAATTTAGCCTTGGAATTAAACTGTTCCTATTCAATGAAAATAAGGAATTCTACTAAAAACCTCTATGATATTAGTTTTCATTAAATTGGTGTTTTCAGTAGTGCTCATCTGCCAGAACATAGGACAGTGATGGTGAATCTTTTGGGCTCAGCATGTCAAAAATTAATAAAATGCCTAACTTGACTCTACTTGACTCTACGCAAATACACACCAACAAACAAAAGAGAAACAATTCTTTATACATTCATTTATCTTTAAAAATATCAGACAAATTTTGAAGGGACTTCAAAAAATGCTCTTCTGCAGCCTTCAAAAACCTCACAAAAGCACACTCCATTCTTGTACTGCTTCTGCAGCCTCCAGAAATCACATGAGACCAGGGTGTGCTTTTGAAAATAGATTTGGGTGTTGGTGAATACTGATGTGTCACCCAAAACATCACCTTTGATGCATGTATCATAAGTATACCACCATTGGCTTGGGCAATAAAACTGTGGAGAAGAATTTACTATTAAGTCAATAGTTGATAATGTCCTTCTAAGCCATCACTTAGATGTCAGGCATTCCAGTTTCCAGTGATACATTGGATGCATGCCTACACACAGCAAGACAAACCTTCAAGGATTTTGTTCACACTGTTTCAGTTGTAATTTTTGCATAAAATCCCACTTGGGCACTATAGAAAATTTGGACTAAGGGTTTGTTCTCAAAACCTTTAATGCTGTGCTATTAATTATTTACCTTTAATTAAGAATGTATTGATGGTTCTTGAGGATTTTAATGCCAGCTGGGTTATATATTCATGGTATTCTTTCTAAATTCCCATAAAATGGAATATCAGCCCCAGGTTTTAGAAGCACATACCTCTGCAATTCCAATCCATCCTTGCTTGTTTTTTTTTTTCAGCAAATAACAATTTTTTTTAAAAAAAGTAGAAATTGATAAATAGTTTGTTTGGGGTCACTTTTTTCAATGGGCATTGTTATTGTGAATGTGAACTAAACAAATAGTTGTAAACTGAGGACTACCTGTATTGTTATTTTGGCTGCTGTTTCCATCTGTTGCCCAAGGCCTCACTCTGCTCAAGGGAAAGCCCTCAGTCCTGTAGGTCATGCTGCACATCTAGTATATATTTGAATGCTTATGCCAGCATGTCAATTGTAAATACAATACAATACCTGCCTAAAGGTAAAAATAATTTCTCTTTCTTTGACTCCCTGTAAGAAGGGAATTTAGTAATAGTTCTCCATGCTGTATGCTTCAAAATTCCATTTCTTTAAAAGGTCTTTTTTTTAAAAAAAAATCAACCTGGAGTGTAATTATATGTTAGTTTTGCCACTGTGACAAATGCTGTTACCTCAAAGAAGTGTTTTTAACCTCATATTTGTTAACCAATGCTATTCACATCCTTTCTGTAATAGGATCTAAATCTAGCTGTAAGAAAGGCAATCATGTCCACAGAGTTAAGGACTGTCAGTGCTCCTACTACAATCTATAGCCCCACAATAAAAATGTACTTGAAACTCCAAATTCACAAACACGTTTCAAATAAATAGTCTCCCTCCCCCCACCCCACTCTGTTTTAAAATACAGTAGTTCACTCGGTCCCTCTATGTTTCCGTGATGCTTTTGCAAAGAAAGGAAGGCAAATTTGTTTACGGCAGGAAAAAGTAAAGTACTGCATTTTTCTGTGTATAAGACACTGGTTTTTTCCTGCAGACACCCTGTTCTAAAATCAGCTGCGTCTTATACAAGTGCAGCATCTTATACAAGAAAAAATAATGGTAACCTCCGCAGCCCAGGCCATGCCTGGGTGGGTTCTTTACATGCCGCTGCCATGCCGCCTGGTGCAGGTGTCAAGCCCCTGTGGGCTTGCCACTAACGGGAGGAGGGAGGGGGCAAGATCATTGGATGGTGGCATCCGGAGGCAGCGGATGGGACCAGCAGCATGGATGGCAGTGACAGCCCTTTCCCTCCCTCATACTCCAGGGACCTTGTGGAACGCAGCTGTGAGGCCATCCTGCTCGATAATAGTGACCGGCCGAACTTCTGGATTTGCCGGCTCAGCTGATTGGCACAGAGAAATGGCGGGGAGTTTAAAACCTGCCTTCACTTCCCTTGCCTTGCTGTCATGCCAGTGCTCACACTGGTTTGTTTGCCAGGGTCAGACGGCTGCTGCTGTGAACTGATTATGCATGCTCATTGTGCCGGATGCTGGTTAGGTGGGTGGGGGTTGGGGCCAAACTGGAGGCATCTATTTAAAGCACTGGGAGGCGGTTGCTGCCAGTGCTGTGCTGTCTTTGTTTGCTGTAAGCTTGGAACTCGCATGCCAGAGCGTCTTATACAAGGATTTGTCTTATACACGGAAAAATACGGTAGTATTTCCCAGAAATCCAGTCTATCCAAAATAGGTTTTGCAATTATGTCTAATTGAACACAGTGGAAAGGAATTTCATACACATCCAGTTCAATCCAGTAGTCTGATTCTATAATAAGAAACCATAGGATTGCATCTGGCTGTGAAAAGCTATCATTAGGACCCGGGTCTTCAAACTAGCTAACTTTAAGACTTGTGGACTTCAACTCCCAGAATTCCTCAGCCAGGCAGGGCTGGCTGAGGAATTCTGGGAGTTGGAGTCCGCAAGTCTTAAAGTTGCCAAGTTTGGAGACCCCTGCATTAGGAGAACAATGGAGCAGGCAACTTTTAAAATCCAACTGTCCTTTCTTAACCAAGACAGTTTCTGTTTCTCTCTTTTTTCTCCCATTTTCTTTCCAAATGCCATCCATCTGTTAAAACCTTTGGGAAGCTATTAAATCATCCAGTTCAAGGATGGATAAACTCAATCCTAAAACCATATGAGAGAATGAAGGGATTTACTGGATCCAAAATTATCTTTCATGGATCCCAGGTATTTTTCTAGATTGTATTGAGTACATCTCTGTTTCAATTGTCCCTTTCCTGTGTTTAAAGGAAGGGTACTTCCACATCAAAACAGACATATGAGGGAGTAGAATTATGTTATATAACATACAACAAATTGCAACCGCATTGATTTCAATTGGATTAAGATTTAATTAACTGCTACTTTATTATCCCCATATTGCATTTTCTACAGAAAGAAAATAGTTTATAGAATATTAAGTTATTAATGGAGTCCTTTCAAAGGAAGATGAAAAAACCCACTCTTTTCATTAAAATATGTCTATATTTTTTCCGCTAATAGCAAAGAAAAATGTTTTACTTTCTGTCTGAGATATTTGTATATCAGCCATAAAAGAACCATTGATTTTTTCTAGAAAACAGGCTATTGCCTCTGCCCAATAGCTAACTTTTCATTAAAAAAAATATGATTCTTCTAGTAACTGCAGTGCTAAAAAGGCATCGCTAAGGTCCAGTATTGTGTCATAAACTATCTCCTTCCCCCTAAAGATGGAAATATCAGCATTTACTTAATAGATGTTACAGAGGTTTGAAGGTCAGTGATCCGTGAACTAAATATCCCTGAATATTTTACTTGATAAGTAAAATAAGTTTATCGAGCAGATAATCGCATATTTATATAATGGGCTATAATGGAAATTACAGTCTGTTATGCAAACTCTCAGAAATGTACATGATGGGTAGTTTTGTTTTGTTTTTTTTAAAAAAGCCAGTCTTAAAAGGATGTTATGAGTCTTGTCTGGCCTTTTGATCTGAAAGGCAATGACTCAGCTGCTTGTTTTACAAAACACTGTACCAATAAGAAGAAGAATAAAAAATTAGGGAACATAGAAAAATATGCTGAAGTCTTCTGACCTACTGTTCCATTAAGACATACTCACATGGATTTACCAATATTCATCAGCTTTAGTACTGTGAACAACACCTACTGGTATCCTTGGGGCATTCTTACAAGTAGTCCTCGAATTACAACAGTTCATTTAGTGACCCTTCAACAGCACTGAAAAAAGGGACTTGCGACTGCTTTTCACACTTATGACCATTGCGGCATCCCCATAGCCACGTGAAAAAATTCAGATGCTTGGCAGCTGGCTCATATTTATGATGGTTGCAGTGTCCCGGGGTCATGTGAACAACTTTTGCAACCTTCTGACAAGCAAAGTCAATAGAGAACCAAGTTTCACTTAACAACCAACTTAACTTAACAGCTGCTGTGATTCTATTAACAACTGCAGCAAGAAAAGTCATTAAAATGACTTAACAAATACAACAGAAATATTAGGCTCAGTCGTGGTTGTAAGCCAAGGACTATCTGTATTTGTTTTATTTCTCCTGGAGGAACCCAAAGTGGATTAAAATAAGATATATATATTTTTTTAAAAAGTAAAAGCATTGCAATAAAAGCGTCAAACAATCAGTGCCAGAATTACAACAAGTGTCACGTTTGAAACAAGAACAAGATAAAAGCAAAACAGGTAGCAAGCAACTTTAAAGCCATTTTAGTTCTGGAGAACTGATGATCTCATAATGCATGGATCTATACATCTGTTTCCATTCATATTTGTCACTGCCTATTTCACATGGATAATCTAGGGCAGGGGTAGGCAACCTTGGCTCTTTTATGACTCAGGGACTTCAACTCCCAGAATTCCTGAGCCAGCTGGCTCAGGAATTCTGGGAGTTGAAGTCCAAGAGTCATAAAAGAGCCAAGGTTGCCTACCCAATCTAGGGAATAGAAAAAGACAATGTTGCCATGTGTTTGTTTGTGAGTTTTATACTCCATGTTTCATTCCAGGTCTCTAGGCAGCAGACATACTTTTCTCCACAACAACCCAGTGAGGTAGATCAAGCTGACAGAGAAAGATTGGCCAGGTCACAGAGTGAGCTTTTTAGTTAAAAAAGACAATAACTTGGGAGTCACTGTTCCTACTTTCCTATAAGATTAGCCAAAGATTTGGAAAATAAGGCTGCAGACGTACACATGGCTTTGTGAGATGATATTCACATTAAGCTCAGATTCTGATTAGATAGATAAAAGATTTATCTGCAAAGAACACTACTCTTGGTCCAGAATGTTTAAATATTAGTTTTTTGTGAATTAAAATTAACTGGAAAGTTCAAGATCTTCTTAGTAGAGTGTCCACCTGCCCATCAACACCTGGAACGGATAGTCTTTGTAATACAGTCTTATGAGAATGATGAAATCTATAAAAGGCCAGCTGCTACCATTTTCATCTAATGCTTTTCAAACGTTTGAAAAGCATCAGCTAATTTATAACATGGATGGCCCACTGCAGGTGCCACTGCCTCCAATCTAAAGTTTCCAGCTTTCAATAATGGCTTGCTGAGCACGAGACTACTGCAGAATGGAAAAAAAGATGACTGTTTTCCTGCTGTTTTTCCACTGTCCATACCACAGTTGCAGAGAAGGGTAGTCTTCAAAGGTTGCCACTATAAACACTGTAATCAATAAGGCTACATAAGAACAGTGGACCTAACAAGCTAACATCAAATGCAACATTTCAGGGAAAAATAAACTTTAAAATGCAATGATTTAGATTACAGCTCAAAACGAACATTTGATTCTGGCAGTCGGCAAAGAAACTTCTGCAGACACCAGTAAATACATTTCTGAATAAATGTTCACAGCCATACATGTGAATTCACATTGACAGATTAGACCAAAAGTGGAGAGTTGGATCAAATGTGACAATTTAATTAATTAAAGAGAGACTTTAAGTGAAATGAATGAACTGTATCTATGTGACAAACTGATAGCCATAGCTTGCCATATCTCCCAAGGAAACCTCAGCCCTCATAGGTGTGGGGAAAAATCAACAAGAACTTAGTCAATAGAGGTAATTTATAACTGATAATTTGAAGTGAATCATCAGTATTCAGGTAATACTGAACTGACTTTTTAGTTAGAATTAATTAGAAGCAAGAGGCCATCCATTGACTCTACCCTTGAGGTTCCCAGATATACAAATACATAAAAATTTATAAAGTTTCATGAATGCAACTTATTTCAGAGATTCAAATTGAGGATCCATTAATTTTGGAGCTGGTGTATTATGGACTGCTTTAAAGTCCTCTGGGTAATTCATGTTGCAGGTTTGCAAAATAAAATGAGCATTGAATAACATCATTAAATTTAATTTTGTTGTACTTACATACAGGATATGTAATCCCAGGTATGCTTGGACTATTGTAGCACTTACCCTTTTATATGTTATTTTATATATCATATAAAAATATGACTGTAATTCAGGTTAGCCTTTGCCCATTATTACTTACTTCAGACTCAAATATTTTCTGTTCCTAAATAGTTAAATGCTGCAGAAATAAAGAGAATCACGTTTAGCAAGGGGAAAAAAAATCTCCATTCTTATACTGGTTTAAATCACTTAAGCATACGTGATGTTTGCTGCTGACAGTATTATTCCTAAGAGATTAGACAAAAGTGTATTGCTTGTTATTACCTCTTCAAGAATTCCTCTGCAGACCTTACTTTCTGGAATGGTTCCAAGAGCAGCCTTATAGACTATGTAATTGTATCTGGAAATCTTCTACAGTTTCTTGATCATTTTAAAGTTTCCCCCACGTTGACAATGCTCACTCTAAATTTATTAGCCTTACTTTGACAAATCCCCATCAAATTAATGCACCAGTATAATATTTTCCCAACTAATGATGATACAGTAATCCTCTTGAGGATATCCATTGGACTCAAGAGAGCTTTGGACACTTTTGCTCATCATTGTGAAGAAAACCATCTGGACGTCAACTACACTAAAACTAAAACAATGGCATTTGCAAATCAACCCCCAAAGCACTCCTGGTCTATTAGCAACCATGCCACTCAACAAGTGCAATGTTATATATGCTTGGGGGTATTCTCCAGGCTAAAGGAAATAAAAGGGCCCATGCTAAAGAGGCTTCACAAAATGCACACAGGAGTACAGCAGTTATTTTAAGGTTTCATCATTCCAGAGGGTGTCAATATATACTTGTAGCCACTAAGTTCTCTGAGGCCCAGCCCTTAGCATAATTACTACAAGGCAAACACCACTTGGATCCCCACATCCCAGACATCTAGGACTTTTAAAGATCAATTTTCCAAATTTCACAGTGTCCCCATGGAGGGGGGAATGGAGGCTGGAATGGTGAGAGACAAGACTAGAATATGGTAGGCTGTGTTACATGCCTGGCTGAAGCCAGCATGTTTCCCTATAGGCTTAGTTCCACTGACATTAGGGAAAGATTTTAAGTAGGTAGAAACAAGCAGTTTAATGGGTGGAAACAAGATCTCCCAGGACTTTTCCCCACTTATTGTCTCAATGAGCAAGCAAGAGCCATATTCACACTACATTTGTTCAACGTAGACTGTCAAACAGATACTGGTAATATCACTTAGCTTCCCATGGGAGACAGCCTGAGATGCAATCTGGCACCAGCTATATGTCTCCATACAGCTTACTACAGGGAATCAGACCTTTACCTTAGCCCAGTATAATGATGTTCCTTTAGCACGTTTGACTGGATAATGCAAAAAAGACACCATATCCCATGATAAATATATCCCTGAGATTCAGGATAAGTTGAAATTATTGAACGTATCCTTCTGTATTGTCAGTTTTATTTAAAAATATTCTAATTACACTATTCCTGACCAGCAAATCAGAATTTGCTGATTAACAGTTTAAAGCAATTTCTACTTTACACTATCAACCCTAACATAACATAGAAGGTAGCCAGGTTTTGTGTGGTGGCCTGCAAAATCAGGCAAAGAATAAGTAAGAACATTTGAATCTGCCTGAGTATTGCTAATCACAAAGACTCGGGCTTAGCATTAACCATGTGTAACTTTTTAATTTCTTGAGGGTGTTGATGCTTTGGTGTATACTTGCCATGTCAGCTGTTGTAATATATTCTTATCAGGTTTGAAAGAGATTTGTAAGGGATGTTTATAACCCTCAAATCCCATCTGGATAATTTTATTGCTTTATATATCATTGTTCTGTATTTTATGCTATAATTTTAAATTTTAATCTCTTTCCTCTTTTTTCAAACATATGTAGCAGGCAACTTAGCATTCTTTAATATTGTTTTTAGACAAAATTCTTTCTATGTATTTTTTCTAATTCTGATACAGTAGTCCTTGACATATGATCAGTTGTTTAATGACCATTTGAAGTTATGATGGTCTCAGAAAGCGTGTTTTAAAGTCTATAAAGCACTTCTGGCCATCATAAAACATTGTGTTGTCCCCCAGGGCAGGGGTAGGCAACCTTGACTCTTTTATGACTCGTGGACTTCAACTCCCAGAATTCCTGAGCCAGCATGGCTGGCTCAGGAATTCTGGGAGTTGAAGTCCACGAGTCATAAAAGAGGCAAGGTTGCCTATCCGTGCCCCAGGGTCACATGACTTTAATTTGGGTGCTTGCACTTACAACCAGTTACTGGAACCCACAGTCATGTGACCAAGATTTGCAATGTTTTATAACCAGTCTCTGGTATTTTTTCAGTTTCAGCAAAAAATACATTTAGGAGAATGGATTCACTTAACATCTCCTTCATTCAGACTTACAACCATTTGATTCATTTAATGACTGCCATAAAAACTGTTTAAAAAGTTGGATCCATTCATGGGGGGGGGCTTTGGCTTATGACTGCAGGGTGCTTTGCTTATGACTGTAATGACATATTTTGGAAATTCTGATCCAAATTGTGGTTGTAAGTAGAGAACTACCTGTATTATCAAATCAGTTTGGATATTTGCATACCAATTTCCTTGTGCTGATTAATGACTATAATACAGTTTTTCAGCTTTCAGAATTCTTATAGACACACTGCCTGATTCATTCACTACAGCTATCTCTCTTTATCTTTCTTTCTCTTCTCTTTCTCTCTCTCTCTTTTCACATACACATAGACACACGCAAAAACATAAATTTCCAAATGAATTATCTTTTTTTTTATTCTAATTTTTATTAGTTTTTTAGACAAACATAAGTCATTCAATAGTTGGTAAACAGTGTGGTGTCTGGGTTACATTTGTAAAAACAGTCTTTAACAATTAATTTCTACAGTCTGTATTTCATGTATTAAATTTTGTTTACTTTCCTCTGTCCCTAAAAACATCTTTTTTTTGCAAACATTGCGTTAATACAATTCTTATTGTTTTAATAACTGACAATTTAGTATATATTTTTTTCAATATTCCTAAAAAATAATCATCATATTAATACATTTCTTTTCTTTCCATTCAATTTCCAAATGAATTATCATTCACCACATTAATGGACATTCTGCACAGACTATATACTTTAAACATTTTAACAGTGCAAAGAAATGGATAATTTTATTAGAAGAGCTTTATTGAATATTAGTCCATCCAGCTCACCTTTCCCCCTTACTAACAATTATGAGATGCTACATTCAGATTCAATAGTGTATTATGGCATGATTGTGATGCATTATGGATTCCCATGCTGTCATCCATGATATAGATTTTATCTGAACATCTGAATTTTGGCAAGTTCAAACCCTAACTGTTAGGGATTAACAGATATTTCAGAAACAATTTTAAGGTGTGATAGTTGCTTAAAGAAATAACCTCATTTTTGTGGTTTCAATGCAAATTAATTTTTTCCTCCTTGGTTCGTGTTGAAAATAGTTCAACAGGAGATGAGGATGGAATAGTCCAAATTAACCTGAAGTTCAAAATCATATCACAAAAAGAATTATTATATTATTTCTCCACACAAATTATATTATCTTCCATGCCTTTATTCCTGCACTGAAGACCCATCCAAAATCTACCATACAAAAATCCTCATTTTTTTAACCTTATGCTAATTGTGGTTATTAAAAAACATTATGTTTTATAGTTATTTGTTATGAATTGCCTACCATTTCTATTTTTTGGCAATCTCAGAACAAATAGCTAAATTAAAGCTCGGATGGTTCAGCAAAATAATGGGAAATTATTTGCTGTTTTCAACATTTACCTGACATGAATAAATATGCTGACCCTAGAATACTTCCACTTGTCCTGTTCTGAACACCTATAGTTTGTAGGAAAATAGAACAGTTGGGTCTTTGTCAACCAATCTCTGAAACACATTGAATAATTAATGGGTCTCTTTTGTTTCCTCAATCATTTCATTGATAACAAACAATATTGTTATCAAAAGATTTCACTGCACTCTTAGAGGGAAGCATCAGAGAATGGACTATTTTTCTGCCTTTGGAGAATGAGGGATCCATTAAATTCTATTTCCCATGGGAAATTTCCCGAAGGAAACAATATTGTCGCCTAAGCCCGATTAATTATTATTTCCATTTTTGGAAAAGGCATTATATCCTATTGAAATTAACAGGAGTATTACAGACAAAACTATATCTTGGAAGTCAACTATTTATTGTATTAACTGAAGCTCAAAGTGTTAAATAATTAAATCATGTAATATGTGTTGTACAATCTGCCTAGGGTAAGCTTTTTAATAAATATAGTTACACAGATCTAATTTTTTTTCAACACATGAAGCCCAAGAGACTCCGTCATCAAGTCAAATGTTATTTTTAAAGGCTCTTTTTGTTGCTTTTTTCAGATTGAGTTTGATATTTTAAGATAAAGATAAAATTATTTTTCTTCTGAAGTACTGAATATTTTTCTTATGCACAGAAGTGCAATTAACTGACTTAGTTTATACAAATAGTTACACAAATGAATGAAGTTACATAAATGCTTGGTTAAACATATATGAGAGACAATTTGGTGTAGTGTTTAAGATGCTGGCCTATAAACCAGGAGACTGTAAGTTTTAGGCCTGGATGACGTTGGGTCAGTCACTTTCTCTCAGACTAAGTCATGTGACCAGGTTGTTGCTATGGGGAAAATAGGTGAGAGTATTAGGCATGTTCATCTCCCTAAGTTTACCAAATATTAAAGAAAAAAGTGGGATAAAAATTTAATAAGGGAAAGAACTAGAGAAGGTAATAAAATACAAAGTGGTCTTTCTATTATTACTATTATTACTATTATTATTACTATTATTAAATTATTAAATCCCACAGATAGAAATAGAACAACTGTAGTAACAGAAAGCAAAGGTTATAAAAAACAAATTATTAATAGGTGCCATGAGTGCAATCCCAAAACAGCTGAAGCACCACTTGAACCCCATCGGCACTGACAAATTCACCATCAGCCAATTGCAAAAGGCAGCTTTACTAGGAACAGCTTACACATCCTGCAACAAAATGTCTTGGCAATGTTTCGACGAAGTCCCATTCGTCATCTTCAGGTTGGTGTTTTCGGCTTCGTGCTCCTAGAAGCATGAAGCCAAAAACACCAGCCTGAAGATGACGAATGGGACTTCATCGAAACGTCACCAAGACACTTCCAATTTTACGCAGGAGAAAACCCGAATAACCAAAGACATATATATATTTCTTTTACTTATAACCCACAATTCCAAACCAGCCTACCCCCCCCCAATCACAGGATTGCCTGTCATGCCCTTGGCAACAGGGCTTCATTTATGGCCATTTCCGGTGTCCTGCAGTCACATGACTGCCTTTTACAACTTTTTGTCGAAACCACTATTTACTTCTGGTTTTCAGCAAAAATGGCACATAGCAAATAACGGGTTCACTTTACAACTGCAGCACTCATTTTATGACTGCTGAAAAAGAGGTGATAGAAACAAGTCCAGTCACATGGTGATCCATTTTATGACTGTCCCAATTTACAGCTATAATGGGCAGCCTCTGTTACAACTGTAAGTCTAGGTCTAGCTGTATGCCCAGACACGAGGATTCACAGGGGGGATGTTCAATAAATCAAGATGGCAACCATACGATTTATATGTGTGCATATATAAAAGGAGACAGGACTGCAATTGTATACTTGCGGCAATCATTTTTACTTTTCTGACTCCTTCCCGTAGACTCCTCTTTGCACATTCAGCCCTACCAATAGAGCAGAATGAGACGGCTAACTTTGGGATGTCATGAAATGTTATTTTAGTTCTTATTGTTCTTTACCAGCTTATCTCAGATGCTAAAACAATCTGCCAGATCTCAAGTATTGTGCATTCAGACATGTTCACAATCCAGGACATAAAGGAGTAACAATTACTATCCAACTTTAGGCCACAAAAATATCTTGGCCCACTTCTATCTTTATCCAAAAGGAAACTATTTCTTCCTTTTTCCTAAATTGCTTTAGACAGAAATTTCCCCTGGTTTCTACCAGAAGATTATGAACATAAAATTACACCAGAGAAAGTCATACATCTTAAACTGGGTGTATTTGAAATTTTGGGGGTGGGGGAAATTTTGAGGATTCTTTTACAACAGGACTATAGACGTGGGGACATACTTAAAGGTGTGTGCGACTAGGGTTTTTTTTTTTTTTTTTTTTTTGCAAAACAATTTTCAGCCTTCCTAGCTTGGATCATTGGTCACACAAGCATTTTTGCGTTTTAGCAAATACCCTTCCTAACAGAGCTCATAAAAATGCATCACTCGACATAAGATTACTGCATGCAGACGTGTTGAACTTAATTTTCTTCTAACTTGGAGGCATGGAATACAAGAATCCTTAAAAGTGAAAGAGCACTTCAGCTGGAAATTCACACATTTGACACTTCACTTCTCTCCAGTCACACATGCCCTTGTGTGCTGCTGGCAACGTTCCAGCCTTTGCATCCCACACAGCCTTCCTATACTTTACTGATTTCAAAAATTTGCAAGAAAAGATGCAGCTCTGAAAAATGGCTACTTTTCATGAATGTTTTTTTCCCCCTCCTTAACTAATCTAGGATGCTTTTAATGCGATCCTGTCCCTTCAGTGCCGTTTTCAAAACTCATTCATGTAGCAAGCCAAGGGGATGGGAAGTGGGGGAAACCTGTTAACAATTATAACTGTTTCCAACAGTGATATAGTTACTGCCATAATTATCAACAAGGGAGCACATAAATCCGGCTAGATAGGGCTCCTTATTGACCAGTATAAAAACACATGGACAAAATGTCAACTCTGAAAACCCATTCGCAGGCCCAGATTTAATCTTTAAATACTGCTTGCTGATATTGAGCCAATGGCCTCTTTCTACTACTTCTCCTTGTTCTACTACTACTTTTTTTTTCTACCATTTCTCTTTTTCTGTTGCTTCCCTTTGGGAAGAGGTTTCGAAGTATTTCCAGCAGGACTACCAGATTTTGTAACAGCTTTGTTTCCTATGCCATCCATCTGGTAAATTGGCCAGATTCGTTTTTCTCACCATGTACATGTATACATCTGAACTAGACTATTTTGTTTCTCTGGGTCATAGAATATATGTGGGCATGTTAGTATATGCAATTTTTTTGTCATATTTATGTAGTGTATATTGGAAGTGGTGACCCTTTGAGAGCTGTATGCAACAAAATTTCATTTTAAGGTATGCTAATTAGTGTATATTTAAAGTGATAATAAAGTTCTTCTCTCCTCTCCTCTCCTCTCCTCTCCTCTTCCCTTCCCTTCCCTTCCCTTCCCTTCCCTTCCCTTCCCTTCTCTTCTCTTCTCTTCTCTTCTCTTCTGCTCTCTTCTATTCTATTCTATTAATCAAGAACTATCTCTTGAAAGAGATCCAGCATATTCAGCCTACCTCACCCTATCTTGCTTACCTTACCTATGAAAACCATAACAGTTAATTATACCCATCACATCTTCTCTGAAAGTAGAAAACAACCGGTGTATTACATTTGAATTTTGAAAAAGTGTACAAAAAAGTAGCCATAATACTACATCATTTACATTCATAGCAATTCTTCATAGTACAGGTAAGCCTTGATTAGTGTGGTTAATGAATCCCATGAAATGATCACATTATTCAAATATGCATTATTCAAAGTGATTCTTATGGAAAACATGGCAATTGGTTCTAGCTTGATGGAAATAGGTAATGAAAAAATTAAACATGTTTACTGTATAGGTATATTAATAAAATATTACTGTAAAGGATAACAGCAATAGTCCTCTACTTTCCATTTAACTTTCCCTTTTAAAAATTGGATTTGAACCTTCCAGGAGTCTATGATTTGAAAAACAATTCCAAGATATTTGAAAATCTGAAGCTGTTTGATGGAATTCCCATTCACTTTATATCTAAAGGGTCTCTTTGAAAATATCCTAATTTTAACTTTTTTTAATAATCAATACCAAGGCATAATCCATGCAATAGGAGGTAATTGTTGGCGGCTTTTGAGGGAGGTATAGTGAACTGAAGTGAGCTCTATGAGAGCAGATCTGATGACTGCAGCAAAGGAATCGGTGAGTAGAGCTGTTCCTTGCAAACTCTCTGGATAGGGAGAGGTCAGGGGATCACCCACATGTGCTCCAGATGGCTGCTCTTCATGGAGTCCTTAGGACACTAAATTTGCAAGCCTCATTTTCTAATCACTTTCATGTTAAGGTAGTATAAAATTCAATATGTTCCACCACATATTTTTCCACTGTTTCAGCTCTATATTCTAACCAACATTTTTATTCCACTTTACCATATTTCATTATTTTTTCTGTTTCAAATTTCAGTAAAAGTTTATATATTTACATGTTCATCATTTATATACAATACTATTTTAAATTCAGTCTTACAATGTTCAAAAAAAATTTGTCTACTTTTTAATAACTGTAAATAAATAAATAACCCTTGGCAACTATACCCTTAGGTTCTCTTCTTCTCAGTTATATTTTACCTTCCCTTTGACAAAATTCTAGTATCTCACAATAAGTTAGCCATTTGGGTTTGCCTATTATTTTTCACCTATAAATTGCTTCTTATGCTGAGGGTCATAAAAATGTTTTTGGGCACAATCTGCATTTGTATCTATTCCATATTCTTAATATGGCACATCTAACATGATGATTCAATATAATGAAAACCCATATTAACCTTGACTTCCTAATGGTTAGATGGATGAATGGATTTATATAGAGAGAAATACTATGCTGGATATTATGTTTACAATACCTATACCAATATTCTAAAAAGCGATAGATACTAAATCATCTTTTTAAAAATGTTTATTAATTTTTTTACAAGATAAAAACAATACAAATTCTAGAAAAGAAATGAATAAGGATCTTCCTGATCTGTATAGCTAATGTCCTAAACAATGAGACTGAAAGCACGCAATTTCCAATGACTGATAATGCCAGTTTAGGAAATGCTACTTGTCAAATATTAAAGGCGACAGCACATATTAAAGGCTGTCTTAGCGTGACTTTAATCGTCTGGTAAAGGATATAGCAAATGTGAATACAATGAAGAGTATGTAACAAACTGCCATTTAGATATTAAACCATAATCAGACTTTGTAAAAAAAAATACAAAAAGAAGAAAAACAATACATAAGTACACTTGTTCAGTTTTGGGAGAATCTGAACAAGAATCAGACCTAAAATGTTGAGTGAGGTGGTTTATCATACATAAACATCCTGTTTCAGAGTTCTTGTTTAGATAATGTAGTGTACCTGATTATTCCTGCAATAAAATGTCAGACTACTTCCATTCTGCTATAAAGCCAGTTTGGTATACTGGTGAGGGTACCTACCTAGAAACCTACCTAGACTGTGAATTCTACTCCTTCCTTAAGAATGAAAGCTGGGTGGGTGACTTTGGGCCACCCACCAACCCACATCATAGGGAAAAGTAGGAGGAAGAAGGAGTATTATGCATGTTTTCCACCTTGACAGGATATATATCTAATGGGTAAATAGACACCGGTAGTAAATATTGTCCTAGAGTAGACACTTCCTTATAGGGAAACTGTCTTTTTATGAACTTGTAGCCTCTATTTCAGGTAGAGTCAAAGCGACTGGATGGAGCTGAGCATTTACTGGCTGGGTATCCTTCCTCATGCCTATGCAAGTTCATAGCAGATATTTTTTCTTTGCTCCCTGAGAAAGAAACATCTCCTGCTACCTAGGACTGAACTTTCAACTTTCTGAGTGGGAGGAGAGTGTCTTCACCACTGGGCCACCATGCCACTCATACTTCCTTATAAGAAAGATGGGGCCAAAATCCAAATTGAGGGCAGAAATATGAGGAGGAGAAGAGATGGAGTTGGCAGCTGGAGACAGTACAAAGAAAGCAAAAAGGAGACAATGAGTATAAATAGTTTTTTTTTAAAAGAACAAAACAAACTAGGCAAACTGGTGGCCCTTTTAACAATTATCTAAGTAATGAGCCACAATATATAATCCCAGCCCCCAATCAGAAATACTCCATTACAGGAAATGAGCTGCAGGAGAGGAGACAAAAACTCTCCAGTTTCCAATCTGAAGTGGTAGCAGTGAAATCTATATTTATGTATGTTCCAAAATAAATTACGGCACTTTTGACTAAACAAATTGGTTTTGCTATATTTCCCATTAACATTCAGAAGCACATTTTATACAACAATGGGTTCCGAGTTAGAAGGGTATTTAACAGAAGATAAATTCTCTTACTGCTCTCAAAGTAATTACGGAAGTGGCCAAGGATATGAAATAATCACGAAAATAGATATCACTGAGTACAATGAAAAAGCAAAACTCTGGCACAAACTTATCATTTTAGAATATGTTCCTTGGCCTGCAATCAGGACAACAAAAGGCCTTCTTCATTAGGGTTTCCCAGATTATGAGATATATTTCCCTTGAGGAGATGCAGACACAGTCCAGGAGAGGTAAAATGTATGTTTTAATTACATTGTTACAATCAATCCACCTTTCTCAAAGTTTTGTTGTATTGTTTTCATTGTCCATGTTGGTATCTGAATTTTTAGGGGAGATGTATACATTAAAATTACACTGTGAAGGAAGAAGGTGTGATGGCATTCCTTCGGACATGGAGCCACTCCTTTTCTCCATATTCCATTTAGACCATCATGACATCATGTTCCATCTATGGCTTCCTTTCCTATGGAAAGCTTTGTCATAAAGACAATGAGATATTCTGGGATTCCCATTTTCCTATGTACATTCCATAGTTTGATATGGACAACAGAATTAAAGACTTTTCTGTAATGAATGAAGCAGACATTATTTTTTTTAGTATTTTTTTTCACTTTGCCAAATACACAGCATTGCATCAGCCATAATGTTTCTTTTTCCTATCTCTGCCTTTTCTAAAAATGACTTGAATATTTGTCTGCTTCCTTTCCATGTAGAGTTCGAAACTTCACTGGATGATTCTAGGCATTGTTTTTCTAACATATGGAATCAGATTATTGTGCAACAGGTTGCACACCATTTCAATTTGATGATGGTTAAGATATAAAGCTAAAGAAAAAGCTTTCCCCTATCCAGTCATGTCTAGGGGGTAATGCTCACCTCCGTTTCCTAGCTGAAGGAGCCAACATTGTCTAAAGATGGACATATGGGGTCATATGGCCAGCATGACTATATTCCAAGGTGCAAGGGCACTACTTACATTCATTATGTTGAATCATTATGTTAGATGTGCCATATTAAGAATATGGAATAGATACAAATGCAGGTTGTTACCTTCCCACCAAAGTAATACCTATTTATCTACTTGCATTTTCATGCTTTTGAATTGCTAGGTTGGCAGGAGCTGGGGTGAGGACAGGAGCTCACCCTATCACCTGGTGCTTGGATCTTGAACTGCCAGCCTTCTGGTCAACAAGCCCAGCATCTTAATGGCTAGGCCCCCCTGCCCCCATGTTGCTTAAGATATAAATGTATGGTTGATTTATTTTATCTTTCACTGTGTTGCACCTTTCCATATTCATGCTTCTTATATTCTGTGTTCCTACCACATTTCTGTCTTTACAACATTGCAAGGTAAAGTATTTGCAAAGTACAGTATTCTTTTCCTGCAGAGTAACATCAACCACTGCTGTAGATACATGAAAGATTTTAATCTAGCTATGTCATAAACCCAAATAGTTCTCTGAAAGATCCTCAGCAATTTTTCAGTAGCACGAAGAATGTTGAGTGACATCCAATTTAAGAGCTCATCACCTGACTCTGTTTAGTCAATCACTTTATCTTGTCTATCATAGAGGGCATAAAAAATAGCCTTGAAGGACAGGAGGAAGGACCAAGGCAATGGTCAGATAAGAAACGTTTGAAACCAAGCCAAGAAAATAACTTGAGAAGATCTCAGACAAGCCCCTCCTTATCAACAGTAGTTCACACAAAGATAAGCACATTTGAACTTGCAAGATTCTGTTGCTACAGATGTTACAATAACAGTAATCCTAACTTATGCAACATTTGTTTTTAAGTCTGGTCTAACTTGCTGGGTGGTATTGATATCTACAGTTTTCTTAGCAAAGCACAGGACTGGTTTACTACTGTCTTATCCCTTCCAGTATTGACAGGATGCTCTTGCTAATCGCCCTCTTCAATTTTACCTGGGTTTCTGGAATCACCTTGATGACTTGAGCAACCCTACTAATAATATATAACTGAACTCTCTGTGTTCTTCAGTTAACCATCCCAGGAGCACATAATAAGGCAGCAGAGAAGGACTTAGAGGAATTCCCATTATTAGGTAGCCATGAATTTTTAAATTTTACTTTTCCAAAAAGTCTCCATTTGCTGAAACTGCATGCCTGATCATCATCAATTAGACTACAGTGGCTCATATAGTGAGAGCTTTGATTTTAGTGATAATGAACCAAGCAAAACTAAAAATCTAAATTACTATAAGGAATTGAGTTAGTCAATTCCTGAAAATCACACAAATTAAATAGAGAATAACAGAGAGAATGGAAAGAGAAGCTGGAAATAGCTGAGGACAACTCCAGTGGCAGCAGCGGCTCCCCCACCCTGGGAGACACCCTGCCCTGGAACCTGCCCAAGCACCAGCGCACCAAGCAGACCAAGGCAGCCGCGGCCTTTACAACTATTGCTTTTACAATTACTCCTGCTTTTACAACTACTCCTGTTTTTGCAACTACTACTGTTTTTACAACTATTCCTATTGTGGGCTTTAGTTTTGGACTCTTTAGCTTGAAGCCTACTACAGGTTCCATCTTAGGAGGGATTAACACAGGGATAGTTATAACTATCTCGGCAGGATTGACATTTGGCACGCCTGTTTGCATTATTTCTTCTACTACAGGCCTTAGTTTGGGTTTTAGTAACCGTGCTGGATTAGCCACCCCAATTGTTCCAGCTTTTATATTTGGGAGGCATTACGGCTCCAGCTATAACATTATACATAGGACTTCTTTGAGGGGAGCCCGGACTGGTTTAGGAGGAATGTGTTTTTTTTTATTTTTATGTAAATTTTAATTATTAATGTCTTAATATTGTTAAATTTTAAGATTGTTTAGTTTAATTTAATTTTAATTATTGTTTAATCTTAATATTGTTTAGTTTTTATTTTTTAACTATGAATGATGTGGGGGGGGATTGACTGTGGAATGAATCGGGTTGAATGGATGGGTGGCTGTGGACCTGGTGAATGGACAGGCCTGCCGAGCTTGAGGGAGGACGGGGCTGGGGGGATGCAGACTCCGGGGTCACTGAGGGTTGGAATATACCGGTCATTCAGGGAAGAGGCAGATATGGCGGGAGCAGGAGGGTAGGCCGCACTCGGGGAACTCAGTCCTGCTGTCTCGTAGCAGTTCCTTGTTCTGGCCCTTCTGAAAAACCTAGCTCACCCCATGTCCCTGGTGATGAGCATAGCTCGGGCCCTGGGCTCAGACTGTTGCTGCTCAATGCCAGGTCGGTTAATAATAAGGCTTCCCTCATTCATGATCTTTTCATGGATGAGGAGACCGACCTGGCGTGTGTAACTGAGACTTGGTTGGGCCCTGAGGGGGGAGTTCCCCTCTCGGATATGTGCCCACCAGGTTATCAAGTATGGCACCAGCCACGACCCCAGGGAAGGGGGGAGGAGTGGCTTTTTTGGCCCGGGAGAACCTCAGCCTACGCAGGCTCACTGTTTCCGATATTCCGGATTGCGAGTCCATTTTTATGACGCTGGACCTCGGGGTTCAGGTGGGCGTATTGCTTACATACCTGCCTCCCAGCTGCATGGCATCTGCCCTGCCTGTGCTACTCGAGGAGGTTGCTGGATTGGCGGTGGAGTTCCCCAGGCTTATGGTCTTGGGGGACTTTAATCTTCCGTCACTCGGCAAGTCCTCGGGGTTGGCACAGGAGTTCATGGTCACCATGGCGACCATGGACCTGACCCAAGTAGTGCAGGGTCTGACGCATGAGGGTGGGCACACTCCAGATATGGTTTTCCTTTCGAAACAGTTGGGTAATGATCTGGTTTTAAGGGGCTTAGATATCTTGCCTTTGTCATGGACTGATCATTTTCTGCTACGACTGAATTTTACAGCCCCAATCCTTCCCCGCAGGGAGGCGGAACCGATTAGGTGGTTCCGCCCCAGATGCCTGATGGATCCAATTGGTTTTCAGACGGCGCTTGGGGAATTACCGAGCTCATTCATCCACAATTCGGCGGAGTCCCTGGTAGCGGCATGGAATTCGGCCGCAAAGGGGGCTATTGACCGGATTTCACCTTTGCGACCTCTCCGTGGTACTGGCCCCAGGAGGTCTCCTTGGTTTACCAAGGAGCTCAGGGGGATGAAGCGCCATAAGAGACGTCTAGAGAAGCGATGGAGATGAAGTATCGAACCAGATTGAGCTCATTTATTAGAGCTTATTTGAAGGCGATTAAGGCGGCAAGATCTTAATCCAAGGGGTCCAGGGCCTCCCTTGCAGGGTAGCGCTGAGGACTTTAACAACTGTTTCGCATACAAAGTAGCTCAGATCCGGGCTGACCTAGACTCCAATTGTATAGCAGAGTCAACTGATAATGATTCAGTCGAGGGGACAGGGGCATGCTCTTGTCCGGTCATCTGGGGCGAGTTTGAGACTGTTACTCCTGATGATGTGGACAGGGCCATTGGAGCTGTGAGTTCCGCCACCTGTTTGTTGGACCCGTGTCCCTCCTGGCTGGTTTCTGCTAGCAGGGAGGTGACACGTACCTGGATCCAGGAGATTGTCAACGCTTCTTTGAGGGAGGGGTCCTTCCCAGCTCCTTTGAAGGAGGCACTCATGCGCCCCCTCCTCAAGAAGCCTTCCCTGGATCCAGCAATTCTCACTAACTATCGTCCGGTCTCTAACCTCCCCTTTGTGGGGAAGGTTATTGAGAAGGTGGTGGCACTTCAACTCCAGCGGTCTCTGGAGGAAGCCGATTATCTGGGGCCTCTGCAGTCCGTGTTAAGGCCTGGCTACAGCACCGAAACTGCTTTGGTTGCTCTGATGGATGATCTCTGGTGGGCCCGGGATGGAGGCCAGTCCTCTGTCCTGGTGCTTCTTGACCTCTCAGTGGCATTCGATACCATCGACCATGGTATCCTTCTGCGACGGCTGGGGGGAATAGGAGTGGGGGCACCGTGTTACGGTGGTTCTCCTCCTATCTCTCTGGTCGGTCGCAGTCGGTGTTAGTGGGGGGTCAGAAGTCCACCTCTAGATCACTCCCTTGTGGGGTGCCTCAGGGGTTGGTTCTCTCCCCCCTACTTTTTAACATCTACATGAAACCACTGGGAGAGATCATTCATCGGCATGGAGTGAGATACCATCAGTATGCTGACGATACTCAGCTGTACATTTCCACTCCTGCCCAAATCAATGAAGCGGTTGAGGTGATGTGCCAGTGTCTGGAGGCTGTGAAGGTCTGGATGGGTGCTTACAGATTGAGGCTCAACCCTGACAAGACAGAGTGGCTGTGGGTGATGCCTCCCACGGACATTTCAATCTGTCCCTCCATTATCCTGGGGGTAAAGTTATAGACCCCTCGGAGAAGGTGCGCAACTTGGGAGTCCTCCTCGATCCACGGCTGACATTGGAACATCATTTGTCGGCTGTGGCGAGGGGGGCATTTGCCCAGGTTCGCCTGGTTCACCAGTTGCGCTCTTATTTGGATCGGGAGTCTCTACTCACAGTCACACATGCCCTTGTCACCTTGAGGATCGACTACTGCAATGCTCTCTACATGGGGCTACCCTTGAAGAGTGTTCGGAGACTACAATTAGTGTAAAATGCAGCTGCACAAGCGGTTGTGGGCCTGCCCCGTCGTGCCCACATTTCGTCAACTCTCCACATGCTGCATTGGCTGCCTATTGGTCTCTGAGCACAATTCAAAGTGTTGGTTATTACCTATAAAGCCCTTTATGGCATTGGACCAGGATACTTACGGGACCATCTTCTGCCACATACTTCCCTTCAACCAGTGAGAGCGCACAGGGTCGGCCTCCTCCGGGTCCCGTCAGCGAAACAATGCCGTCTGGCGGGTCCTAGGGGGAGGTCCTTCTCTGTTGCGGTGCCCACCCTCTGGAACCAACTGCCCCCTGAAGTCCGCGTTTCCCCCACTTTCCCGGCCTTCCGGAAGAAACTAAAAACTTATCTATGCCGGCAGGCCTGGGGATGACTGTGATTGTGTGTGCATGATGAATGTGTTTGGGGGGTCTTTTAAATGCTTTGTAGATTTGGTTTTTGGTTTTTTTTTTAAATGCTGTGATGTTGTTTTTGTTCATGCTGTTAGCCGTTCCGAGTCCTTTGGAGAGGAGCGGCATAAAAATCTAATTAAAATAAATAAATAAAATAAGTAAATAAATTAAATAGAGAATAACAGAGAGTTTACAAAAGTGATTTCTGGTAAATCACCTGCACAAAGCATATACACAAAGTGGCCCTGGTTGCATAATAATTGGACAGACATCCTAAGAAACTTTTATGTAATAGCATATCCATCAGAAAGCAAGACTGTACAACATGCATGACAATTTCCAAAATCAGAAATGTAGTAAAAATATATTACATATGTGCATATGTATTAAACATTGTATTTGCATTCTGTGACAGTCATATACATATTGACATCTATATCAATATAGGTTTTTGGATAGGATTAAAAAAACTAAGAATTAATGTCACCCTTGTTTTGGGTGTAGTTGCTACAGTCTACAGTCTATTCTATTCTATTAGGAATTGCATGTCTACAGTATAACAAAGCCCACTTAGACTATAATGCAACTTGAAATTGATTAGTCAAACAATTTACATTTACACGGAAAAACAAAACATACTGAATGCACTTAAACTACCTCTAAGTGAATGACATAGTTCCTGAAGCAAAATAGCTGTAACGATGGAAAATAGAGAGATGAAACATACACAACATAATTCTTTTAAGAGTCCCAGCTTCTCTGTTAACAATAAGTACATGTAATTAAATTTAAAAGGGAAGAGGCTCATACTGTGTATGCAAAAGATCCTATCCTCTCAGTATATTACCTGAACAAGGATAGAATTTTCATCTCTTTCCCTGTTCCAAGTGCCATTAGCTTTGTTTGTAACCTAGCACTCTTTAAAATGTGGTGGTAATTTGGATTGGAATGCTCATCACTAAGCAATGCAATAATAAAACATGGCTTCACATGACCACTTTACTTAGTGAAAGCAATCCTGGAAATCCTTACTGCCATCATTCAGTGAGAATTGTAGGTCATTAAATGGGGAACATCCTCGCAGCTTCTTGACAAACAGAGTCAACAAGGAAGCAATCAGGAAGTCACAAAGATATCCTGGGCTCGGCTGGCTGCTGTTGGTGACAGGAGAGTGCACAAGGGGTTACCACAATCTGGCACAAAGCTGCAAGTTCCCTGGCACAACAGCACAGTGTGAGACTCCAGTCACCCCAGCATCATATTCCAGTGCAAAGCTATAGCTGCCCCTGTCCAACAGTATGGGGTGAAACACCAGCCCCAGCCACCCAACCATCTTATACTCTGAGGCCCCTGCTATTCTGCACTCCACTGCCCCAGCTGACCATCAACTTCTTGTTCCCTTTGCTGCTGAGATGTGCCAGGCCTGGTCCTTTCTGAGGCAGCTGCTGGCCCTGGTCCTTTCTGAGGCAGTGCTTTCTTCCTCTCATCAGCAGTGGGAACACGAAGTTGGCTAAGGTCAACTAAGGGCAGAGACCATAGAGCATCAGAAGCTGAAGAGTCCGGGGAGCTAAAGGGGGGGAGAGGATAGAAATGGGGAGAGATAGGCAGGTGGGGAGTTGTGAAGCACACCCTCCAGTTTAAATATGGCTTGGTTACTAGGTTCCCAAATTTTAATCAATGACTACAGGCATGCTCGCTCCAACAGCCATTACTTTGAGGACTGTGCATAAGTACCACTCATTCAGCACTATTGTAATTCTGAACAGTCATTGAACAAATGGTCATTAAGCAAGGACCCCTGCATGTGAATGCATACTTGTGCACCTCTATTTTTCTTAGCAGGTATTTTTCTTGGAAGAGCACAATTACGTGTAGTAATTAGATGAATCTTTTCCTCCAAGCTAAAGACAGGAATCCTGCTGAGACTAGGCATTTTTATGTCAGATTTCTACTCAAGTGGAGAATACTGAATGGCATGGACTGCTTCTGGGGAACTCTTGAATTTATTACAACCTAGTTGTTTAGGGTATTGCTTTGTTTAGCAGAGAACTGTGCCTGACTAAATGCAGGAAGTCTACAAGTCTATAAGTCAGTGGTGGACTAGGGTTTTGATGACTAAAATCTACACTCAGTGATTGGGAGGAGCCCAAAGCTCACCATGAGCAGGTTGAGGATGCAAATAAATGGAACCAGGAAATTTGGGAGGTTTTTTTTTTTCCGTTTTCCTAGATTTGGGGGACAACTTTTAAATAAATATTTTTCTAAGAAGGCAGTTTTAGTCTCATGTGTCTCCTGCCTCAAAGAAGTAGAAGAGTTTGGATTTGATTTTCAAAAGGTTCTTTGGAGCACATGAGGGACATGAATGTAACACCCTTTTTTCAGATAGAACAGTTTCAGACTCTTACACACACTAAATGTATTTTGGAGATGTACAGTCCTAGCTAAAACCTCACCCCAAAGGTCGATTCATTATAGACAGAGGATGTTTTAAAGGCTACAAAAAAGGACCTTGGAGATCATATGTAATTTACTTGCCTACAGGTTGCCTTCCTCAGTTCTAGGTCCATGCGTGGGCATATTTGATCCAGCTTCAGCTTCTTATAGAAAAAACCCTTCAAGGGCTTGTCTGTACATAACACGTGAAATGGTTTGTTGTTTTTTTAAATATTCTTAAAATTATTCCTACTTGCATAAGATAAATTAGTCCTGTTTGACTAGACTTTTCTCCATCATTCCTGTACAATTTATGCAAGAGTAGTATATTTTGATATTTAAGTATTCTATCAAGTGTAACTTAACAGGGCCCACCTGCCCGCTAAAATGTTTGTAGATTACCGCTGAGTAGATAAACTGAAAATATATTGCATCTCTAAAGGACTGTTCTCATAAACATGCTTTACTGTGAGACTTCAATGCAGCCATTGCATTCATAATCACTACATCATCATATGCATAGATATAATGTTATAAAATATATAGGCAAGTATCCTATCCCATCTGTGATTACATGGTTTTGAAAGAAGTTGGGTTTTCTTTTAACTTGCTTCAATCAGTTTTGCTAACTTCAAAATATAAAGGATTTTAAAACATTTACTCAGGTACATTAGCAAGATAGGAATTAATGCTGTGTCTCTTAATGGCTGTGGACCTCACTCTTATTTGGAGCACAATTCTCGTGATCTCCAGTCATGATGGCCAATTCTCACAATTCTCACAATCTCCAGCTGTGATGTCCATGACACAGTTGTTACAAGCTCTGGCCAATGCCACTAACTGAAGAACACTTTGGGCGTCAAAACAAGAAACTACTATTCTATTGTATTAAGGAATCCCTCTGATGTATAATTCACCATAAGACTTGTATAAGTGGTCTCTTTGCTATAAAAATGAAGACGCCATGATAATAGCTTGATTACTCTAAAAATCAATAAATCAGAATAGAGCTGGAAGGGACCTTGGAGTCTAGTCCAACCCTACAGGAGGAGACCCGATACCATTTCCGACAGGTGGTTGTCCAGTCTTTTCTTAAAAACCTCCAGTTATGAAGCACCTACAACTTCTGAAGACAAGCTGTTCCACTGGTTAATTGTTCTCATTGTTAGGAAATTTCTCTTTAATTTCAGGTTGCTTCTCTCCTTGATTAGTTTCAATCCATTGTTTTTTGTCCTGCCTTTTGGTACTTTGGAAAATAAGTTGACCTCCTCTTCTTTGTGGCAGCAAATATTGGAATACTGCTATCATGTCACTCCTAGTACTTCTTTTCTATAGACCAGCCATACCCAGTTCCTGCACCATTCTTCATGTGTTTTTGTCTCCAGGCCTTTAATCATCTTATTTGTTCTTCTTTGCACTTTTTTTTTTAAAGTCTCAACATTTCATCAAATTTGCAGATGACACCAAGCTGGCAGGAATAGCCAACACCCCAGAAGACAGGCTTAAGATACAGAAGGATCCTGAGAGACTTGAACACTGGGCGCTATCTAACAAAATGTAATTCAATGGTGAAAAAAGTAAAGTTCTACATTTAGGCAAGAAAAACTAAATGCACAGGTATAGTATAGGAGGTACCTTGCTCAACAGTAGTAACTGTGAGAGGGATCTTGGAGTCCTAGTGGACAATCACTTAAATTAAGTATGCTGCAGCTGCCAAAAAAGCCAACACAGTGCTAGGCTGCATTAACAGAGGGATAGGATCAAGATCACGTGAAGTGTTAATACCACTTTACAGTGCCTTGGTAAGGCCACACTTGGAATACTGCATCCAGTATTCACGATGTAGAAAAGATGTTGAGACTCTGGAAAGAGTACAGAGAAAAGCAACAAAGATGATTAGGGGACTGGCAGCTAAAACATACAGTACAAGGAATGGCTGCTGGAATTGGATATGTCTAGTTTAATGAAGAAAAGAACGAGAGATGACATGATAGTAGTATTCCAATATCTCAGGGGTTGCCACAAAGAAGAGGGAGACAAGCTATTCTCCAAAGCACCTGAAGGCAGGGCAAGAAGCAATGGATGGAAACTAACCAAAGAGAGAAGCAACCTAGAACTAAGGAGAAACTTCCTGACAGTTAGAACAATTAATCAGTGGAACAACTTGCCTCCAGAAGTTGTGAATGCTCCAACACTGGAAGTGTTTAAGAAGAGATTGGACAGCCATTTGTCTGAAATGGTATAGGATTTCTTGCTTGAGCAGGGGGTTGGACTCGATGACCTCCAAGGTCCCTTCCAAATTATTATTATTATTATTATTATTATTATTATTATTATTATTATTATTATTATTATTATTATTATTATTATTATTATTATTAATAATAATAATAATAATAATAATAATAATAATAATAATAATAATAATAATAATAATAATAATAATAATCATCATCATCATCATCGCACAGTCAGCCAGACGTTCAGACTGGATTTGGCATTTTTGTCTACCTATCGAGTCCTTACCAAGGACCTGGGATAGGCAGATGGATGTTTGATGGTATTACAGATATCATCACAGGATGGAAGCAGTTCCTAGTAAGGCTGCCTTTTGCAATTGACTAATGGCAAGTTTGTCAATGCCAATGTGTTCAAGTGGTGCTCCAGTTGTTTTGGGATTGCACCCAAGGCGATTATTACTATTGGTACTACCCTTGCTTGCTTTGCCACAATCTTTCTATTTCTATTTGTAGGTCTTTGTATTTTGTTATCTTCTCCAGTTCTTTCTCGTCTATTCTGCTGTCTCCAGGCATTGCCACATCCACTATCCAGACTTTTTTGTCTTTCTTATTGACAATTGTTAAGTCCAGGGTGTTATGTTGCGGGTGCTTGTCTGCTTGAATGCTGAAGTCCCAGAGCAGTTTAATTTTATCATTTTCTATGACTTTCTCTATTTTATGATCCCACCAGTTCTTGCTTACAGGCAAATGATATTTCTTGCAGATCTTCCAATGTACCATTGTTGCTACTTTGTCATGCCGCTGCTTGTAGTCAGTCTGTGCGATCTTCTTGCAGCAGCTTACCAGGTGGTCCACTGTTTCTTCAGCTTCTTTGCATAGGCGGCACTTACTGTCTGTTGCTGTCTTCTCAATTTTGACATTTGTCCTTAAGGCTTGGTCTTGTGCAGCCAGAATTAGTCCCTTGGTCTCTTTCTTCAATTTCTTGCCCTTAGCCATTACCAGGTCTTGTTATTATCTGCTTTCCCAGCTATTTTATTAATGTACTGGCCATGTAGTGCTTTGTCTTCCCATGCTTCTATTCTGTTCTTAATTTGGTCTTTCTTGTGGCCAGTTTGGTCTCTCCAGTAGTCAGTAAGCCTTCCTGATATACTAATTTCGGTGTATCTTCATCATTGTCCTTCAGATATTCTTTCAAAGCCATTTTTTTATTCTTCAACCATCTGATGTACTTGCAGCATTCCACGTCCACCTATTTGCTTTGGTAGATAAAGTCTGTCAATGTCGCTGCGTGGATGAAGGGCATGATTCATTGTCATTATTTTTCTGGTCTTCCTATCCATTGCTTTTAGTTCTGCTTGAATCCAATCCACTATTCCAGCTGTGTATCTAATGACCAGAGTTGCCCAGGTGTTGATTGCCTTCATGGTATTTCCTCCATTGAGTTTGGACTTTAAAATCTTCTTCACTCTCTTGAAGTATTCACCTCTAATCTTTTTCTTGATTTCAATGTGCTTGATGTTGTCAGCTTGAAGGATACCCAAGTATTTGTAGTAATCTTCTTCATCCAGACTCTTAATGTTATTTTCATGGGGCATCTTGATTCCTTCAGTTTTCACTATTTTTCCTTGTTTGAGAGTAAGTGTGGCATATTTGTCCAAGCCAAACTCCATTGCAATATCTTGGCTACATATGACAGTGTTGAGCAGCGATTTTATTTCGGATGATGTTTTTCCATACAGCTTCAGATCATCCATGTAAAGGAGGTGGAATAGTCTGGCAAATGTTTTTGATGTTTGATAGCCATGTCCTGAGTTATTCAGTATTGTTGACAGAGGAAACAGTGCAATAACAAATAGTAATGGTGATAATGAATCTCCTTGAAATATTCCTCTCTTGATGTTAACCTCTCCCAGTCTCTCACCATTGATCTGCAACTGTGTCTTCCATTGTGCCATCTATCTTTGCACAAATTTTCTGATGTTTCTACTGACTCCTGTTATTTCTAGGCACCTGATTATTCAGTCATGTGGCAGAGAGTCAAATGCCATTTTGTAGTCAATCCATGCCACATTCAGGTTGGTCTTCCTTTTCTTGCAGTTTTCCAAGATCATTTTGTCTATTAGGAGTTGATCTTTTGTTCCTCTGCTATTGGGCAGTTTCCTTTCTGCTCAGGTGGAAAGAGATTGTTTTCAATTAGATGCTGTTGTACATCAGCTACCACACCAGTTAGCAATTTGAAAGTTGTTGGTAAGCAGGTAATTGGCCTGTAGTTGCCTGGTGTTGCCCCTTTTGCTGGATTTTTCATTATGAGATAGGTTTTCCCAGTTGTTAGCCACTTTTCAATTTCTCCTCCTTGTAGTATATTGTTGAACTGTTTGGCAATAAGTGGATGTATAACAGTTAGATGTTTCAACCAAAACCCATGCAGTTCATCTTCACCTGGTTCTGACCAATTTTTGATCTTCCTTGCTCTTTTTTCTACCATTTTTGTTGTTATTACTAGTTCTTTCATTTCAACTTCTGTTTTATTTGCATCCACCTCTTTTAACCAAGCCGCATCCTTGTTGTATTTCTTTGGGTTATCCCATATCTGCTTCCAGAACTGCACTGTTTCTTCCTTGTCATGTACTGACTGATTCATTGCAGTTTCTCCATTGATGGATTGGTAGAAACGTTTCTGATTGGATTGAAATTGGAGGTTCTGCCTATAGTTTGCAATTCGAGCTTCATATCTACTGATTTTCCTGGCTATCTGCAATGGGTAAACACTTTTTCTTCCAGTAGTTCTGCAGCTGCTGGCCCTGGTTGCTCAGCCAACAGTCCTGAGTCCTGCAACCCATTTTTCACCAGATATCCAGGAACTCCAATATCTAGCGCAGACCTTGTTAACCGGGGTGACGTCTGAGCCGGTATGGCTTTCTGAAATTTACGTCTCACCATATTTTTTATGGGAGAGACACTCTTTGTCTGACTCCTCTGATGAGACCTGTCCAGTATGGTTGAACCTCTGGCATAGCTCTCATCTTCCTCAAAGTACACAAGTCCCACAACCACGTCAAGGTAGTAGTAGTAGTCAAGGTAGTAGTAGTAGTAGTAGTAGTAGTAGTTATTATTATTATTGTTATTATTATTATTATTATTATTATTATTATTATTATTATTATTTTGAAATGTGGTGACCAAAACTGAATGCAATATTCCAGGTGTGGTCTTACTAAGGATTTATAAAGCAGTACTAATACTTCACATGATTTTGATTATTTGCCTTTATTTATAGAAACAAGGATTGTATTAGTGTGAACATCAACCTGTTGAGGACCCAAGGTCATAATATGGCACTTCTGTGCCACTATGAGAAAAAGCTTATCTTGTTTTATCAGGTCTGCTGTGACCTAAAGGACAGCTTTCTTTGCTCTGCTTTTTAAATACTTCCGGATCTTGAAATCTATCCTTTTGCTGAACAGAAAATAAGCAGTTAGTCGGATTTCAACTCCTTTACCATTACCAATGTTTATTTCATTATAAAATGGCTTTTATATGTAAAAGTTAACTAGAAGATAAAGTTAATTAACATCTGCACTTGATTGCCATGCCAAGTTAAGCCATTTGGGGTTCCTTGACATAGAATCTTATCCTAATGGTGCTCTTTGAATCAGTGAAACTTTGAGCTAGAATGCCAGATGATTTGTGGCAAATGATAACTTCATTGCAATCTGGGACCATTAGATGAAAAAAACAAACAAACCAGTAAAAATGGAGGAAGAATCCATGGGAAAAAATACTTATTATGCTAATTAAGAAGCCAAGCAAAGCAATCTGTTGTACTTTGTGTGACTCTGTCCCTCCTGTAAACAGGCCTGATTCTTTCCCATCATGGGGATTCCAAAATTTTAGCAGCTGAAGGCTAGCTAATTATGATATTATGTGCTTGATGGGATTTACTCCATCTAGATTCTTTCTTTTAAATAACATCTATGGAATTGGAAATACACACTATGAAAATTAGAACAAAACGGAGCTTTTTATTTATATTTTTATATATATTACAATAGCAGTTTTAATATTTGGACTATGTCCTATGTTCCAAATTGGTATGATCAGCAGCAAACAGCAATTTTGGCAGATGCAGTGATATCAACGTGCAAGTACTTATGTCCTGAAGTCTGACTCAAGTATTTAGGTTATGGAATTAGTGTGATAAATTCATTACACATATTGTAATTTCCCTTGTCTGATGACTATAGTTGAACAAGAATTAATTTTTTTTCTTCTCCTTTCGATTTTATTTTCTTATAGATAATGGTGGCCAGGGGGGAAATTCTCTAGATCAAACAAGTAGATATGTTCCCAAATTATTCAGTGCAGGAAATAAAATCCACTGTTTTCTTTTAGTGAGCGGTTAGGCCAGCACTAGACAGATGAAGAACAGCTAACTAGAAGCCCCAAAGCTGATCCAAATGTAGGCCATTACAATGCTAGCACAAGTATGGCCACAGTACTTCTTTCCTGCTTCCACTGCTATCCTCCACCCTCCAAATAAGGACAGAAAATCCATATTTCTGCTAATCAGCTTGATGATGATGATGCTCTAGCAATTTTTGTACACACCTTTGTCTGAAATTCTAAGCGTATCTATAAAGAAATCAGCCCTGGAAAATTTGGCTGGGACATTATTCCTTCTGTGCCTGAGTAGCTTCATTTCCATTGATGTGCTCTTTATTAATTATGTATTGCTTTATTATAGCTATGCAGACAGTCCACTCATTTAGTGACCGTTTGAGGTTACAATGGCACTGAAAAAAGTAACTTATGATTGTTTCTCACAGTTACGACCGTTTGCAGCATCCCCGTTATATGTGATCAAAATTTGGATGCTTGGCAACTGGTTCATATTTATGACAGTTGCAGTGTCCCGGGGGATCATGTGATCCTCTTTTGTGACCTTCTGATCAGCAAAATCAATAGGGAAGCAATCATTCATTCACTTAGCAACTATATTGCTAATTTAACAACTGCAGAGCTTGATTTAACAGTTGTGGAAAGAAAGGTCGTAGAATGGGGCAAAACGCACTTAACCAATGTCTATCTTAGCAACACAAATTTTGGGTTCAATTGTGGTCATAACTCGAGGACTATCTTTATATATTATATATATATTTCCTGATTCTGTCAAAGAGAGTAACAACAACAGCAACAATAACAGCAACAACAACAACAACAATGATGATGATGATGATGATAATAATAATAATAATAATAATAATAATAATAATAATAATAATAATAATAATAATAATAATAATAATAATAATTGGAGGTCATCTAGTCCAACCCCCTGCTCAGGCAGAAAACCCTATACCATTTCGGACAAATGGCTGTCCAGTTTCTTCTTAAAAACTTCCAGTGCTGGAGCATTCACCGCTTTTGGAGATAGGTTGTTCCACTGGTTAATTGTTCTAACTGTCAGGAAGTTTCTCCTTAGTTCTAGGTTGCTTCTCTCTCCTTGATTAGTTTCCACCCATTGATATTCTAACTCACTCCCATGCTATACTCATAATAACCCTGTAAAGTTGAGATACTGTGTTTGGCCCCATCTCCAACACGGCTGAATGTGCATCTTACCCTATTTTATCGTTGCTATTTCTAGTAGGTCATCCTGGATCATATTGAGGGGAAAAGTAAAACAGCACTTCCTTTAAAATACAATTAAGATACTGGCAGAGTTTTCAGAGGGCAGTTTGATACACCCACTATATTTTTAAGATAAAGAATGACATTCTGAAATGTTTATGTAAGCTGAAGAAAATCATTCAGCTAAAAAAAAGGAGGCAATGAACCTTTAGCATTTCAAATTTTTACAATTATTTTTAAGTCCATTAAGACTGTGAAAAAAACTGTGAACATATAAGTTATAAATTCATAAAACCGAGCAGGAATGGACTGCAAAATTCTCTGAAACAAGAAATTACATGGTATTCTATCATTATGGATCTCTTGGCAGCAGCATGTAATTGGTCCCTAATGTCAAACTTTTTTTTTTTTTTTAAATAGCAGTACTATTCACTATATAGAGATTACTGGTCACTGTACATACACCCAAATGCCCATATGCACACACAGAGAGAAACACACACACACACACACACACGTAAGCAAATGCAGGTTCATTGCTGTGCCAAGTGTTTATCTGGTGGAAAAGAAGAAATAAAATATACATTCCACAACATCTGTCTAGCTTTCATTTAACTGCATATTTGAACATGCTCTTTAGAGAACCGCTGAAAAATCTCCTTTCATTGATTTTTTTTAAACAAACACCAAGAGCCGTATGGAAACAAAACTATTTGATGGAAAGGCAAGCATGGTATTTTCACATTTTTATAATTTGGGGAAGAGGATTAAACCATCAATAAGCCTTTTGAATTCAGGTTATTCAATGTATTGCCAGCTTATCCACAATTAGGCAAGTAACATCACACCATCATGCAAATGTCACAAATTGTATCCTGTACATTCATGTAACAAAATGACTAATACAAATTACACAAGGCAGCTCATTTGTCTGGGGCACTATACATCCTGTTCACAACCTGTTTTCCTTGTTACCTTCTGGGAGGAGGCTCCGTGGTATCCGAAGCAGAACGTCTAGATTCGGCCACAGTTTTGTTCCATACAGTATTAACCTTGTGAACTCTAAAGCTTCCTCCTTCTGTTATATATTCAAGATGGACAATGATTAAGATGTATATGTTACTTATACGTAGAGGTATAGGTCTATACATATGTTGTATATAGTATGTTTAAATGTATGTTATGTATGTGTACACTTTGAGAGCAAGCAACTAAATTTCATTTTTAATGTGTGCCATTGTGCCCGCAGTAAAAAATGACAATAAAGGTTGTCTGTCTGTCTGCCTGCCTGCCTGCCTGTCTATCTGTCTATCGTGCATGTTCTATTGATTACCTATGTATATATCATTCAAAATGATCAAAACTGGAGACACCCTATTAGTGCAAGACAGTTTACAGTTACAATGGCTGTCAGATGTGCATCTTATGAGGAAACATGTATTTAGCAATCTAAATTTCTGCCAGCATTTCACAAGTATGGTTATAGTGAATTCTAGATGGAGCAAATATAAATTACGGCACTCAAAGACACACATTCCATTGTGGAAGTGTTCAAAGAGACATTTTAAAAACAAATTTATTTATTTATTTGGTTATTTGATTTGACTTTATGCCGCCCTATTCCGAAGAACTCAGGGCGGCTCACAACATAAATAGAAATCACCAGTTAAAATACATATATAAAAACCCCTAAGTTAAAAGAAAACCAATCATTCAACAAACATACACACAAACATACACTGGCTAGGGGCAAGATGTTAACTGCCCCAGGCAGAGGTGTGTTTTAAGCAGTTTACGAAAGGCGGAGAGGGTGGGGACGATATGGACCTCCGGGGGAGTTGGTTCCAGAGGTCCGGGGCCGCAACAGAGAAGGCTCTTCCCCTAGGCTCCGCCAGACGACACTGTCTGGCTGACGGGACCTGGAGAAGGCCGACTCTGTGGGCCCTAACTAGCCGCTGGGATTCATGGGGCAGCAGACGGTCCCGTAAGTAACCTGGTCCGATGCCATGTAGGGCTTTTTAGGTCATAACCAACACTTTGAATTGGGTTCGGAGACCAATTGGCAGCCAATGCAGCTCGCGGAGTGATGCCAAAATGTGGGCATTTCTGGGCAAGCCCAACACTGCTCGCGCGGCTGCATTCTGCATTACCTGAAGTCTCCGAACGTTTTTCAAAGGTAGCCCCATGTAGAGAGCATTGCAGTAGTCGAGCCTTGAGGTGATAAGGGCATGAGTGACTGTGAGAAGAGACTCCCAGTCCAAATAGGGCCGCAACTGGTGCACCAGGTGAACCTGGGCAAATGTCCTCCTCGCCACAGCCGAAAAATGATGTTCCAAATTTAGCTGTGGATCGAGGAGGATGCCCAAGTTGTGGACCTTCTCCGAGGGGGTCAAAAGCTCCCCCCAGGCTGATGGATGGATAGATTGAGTTATCTTTGGGAGGCAGAACCCATAGCCACTCCGTCTTGTTGGGGTTGAGTTTGAGCCTGTTGGCACCCATCCAAACCCTAACAGCCTCCAGACATCGGCACATCACTTCCGCTGCTTCACTGAAATGACACGGAGTAGAGATGTAAAGCTGGGTATCATCAGCATACTGATGACATCTCACCCCGTGTTGTCGGATGATCTCACCCAGTGGTTTCATGTAGATATTAAACAGCAGAGGGGAGAGGACCGATCCCTGAGGGACCCCACAAGGGAGGAACCTAGGGGTTGACCTCTGACCCCCCACCAACACCGACTGTGACTGACCAGTGAGGTAGGAGGTGAACCACTGCAAAACAGTGCCCCCAACCCCCAACCCCTCCAGTTGGTGCAAAAGGATACCATGGTCAATGGTATCGAAAGCTGCTGAGAGGTCAAGTAGCACCAGGATAGTGGAAAGTCCCCTATCCTGGGCCCGCCATAGATCATCCGTCAGCGCGACCAAAGCAGTTTCCATGGAGTAGCCGAGCATGAATCCTGACTGTTGAGGGCTCAGATAATCGGCCTCATCCAAGGACCATTGGAGCTGGAGTGACACCACCTTCTCAACAACCTTCCCTATAAAGGGAAGATTTACTTTATTTTACTTTACTTTACTTTATTTTGACTTATATGCCGCCCTTCTCCTCAGACTCAGGGGGGCTCACAGCAAATAATACAAGTACAAAATATAAATTAGTTAAAATAATAATATACAATATAAAAAACAATAAAAACTATACCCACTCATACAACATACAGTCCCAATCAAAGGCCAAGGGGCAGAGTGCAGCTCACAAGTCCCAAGCCTGTCTGCATAGATGTGTTTTTAAAAGTTTTCGGAAAGCTAGGAGGGAAGGAGCAGTACGAACCTCTGAGGGAAGTTGATTCCAGAGGGCTGGGGCAGCAACAGAGAAGGCCCTAGCCCTAGGTCCTGCCAAATGACATTGTGTAACAGACGGGACCCGTAGCAGGCCAACCCTATGTGCCCTAACCAGTCACTGGGATTTATGAGGCAGAAGACGGTCCCGCAAGTATCCTGGCCCATTGCCATATAGGGCTTTATAGGTCATAACCAACACTTTGAATTGTGTTCGGAGACCAATTGGCAGCCAGTGCAGCTCACGGAGGGCTGGAGTGACATGAGCATGTCTTGGGAGACCCAAGACGGCTCGCGCAGCCGCATTCTGAACCACCTGCAGTCTCCGGACATTCTTCAAAGGTTGCCCCATGTAGAGAGCATTACAGTAGTCGAGTCTCGAGGTGACAAGGGCATGGGTGACTGTGAGGAGTGATTCCCGGTCCAAATAGGGCCGCAACTGGCGCACCAGGCGAACCTGGGTCAATGCCCCCCTCGCCACAGCCGAAAGATGGTATTCTAAACTTAGCTGTGGATCGAGGAGGACACCCAAGTTGCGAACCCTCTCCGACAGGGACAAGACTTCCCCGCCCAGGGTAATGGATGGACAGATGGAATTGTCCTTGGGAGGCAGAACCCACAGCCACTCCATCTTGTCGGGATTGTGTCTGAGCCTATTAGCACCCATCCAGACCCCAACAGCCTCCAGGCACCGGTTCATCACTTCCACTGCTTCACTGTAATGATTGGAGACAGGACGGTAGTTGTTTAATACAGCTGGGTCCAGGGAAGGCTTCTTGAGGAGGGGGCACACAATTGCCTCCTTGCAGGGAGCCAGAAAGGACCCCTCCCTCAAAGAGGCATTAACAATCTCCTGAACCCAGCCCCGCGTCACCTCCCTGCTGGCCGAAATCAGCCAGGAGGGGCACAGGTCCAATAAACAGGTGGCGGAACTCACAGCTCCAATTGCCTTGTCTACTTCATCGGGTGCTACAGGGTCAAACTCCGTCCACACAACAGGATCAAGATGAGTCCCTGTCATCTCAACTGACTCATTGTCAGCCGACACTACATTCCAATTGGAGTCAAGGTCCATCCGAATCTGGGCGATTTTATCCGCGAAAAACGTATTAAAATCCTCAGCACTACCCTGCACGGGTGCATCAACCCCCCCTGATTAAGGAGGGAGCGAGTCACCCTAAACAGGGCGGCTGGGCGGGATTCCGCAGATGCAATCAAGGCGGAATGATACGCGCATCTTGCCGCCTTGAGCGCCACCTGATAAGTCTTAATATAAGATCTTAATAGTGTTTGGTCAGATATAGGTTTACTTTTCCTCCATCGCTTCTCTAGACGTCTCTTCTGGCGCTTCATCCCCATGAGTTCCTCAGTAAACCAAGGAGATCTCCTGGGTCTGCTACCACAGAGAGGTCGCAGCGGCGTGATCCGGTCAAGAGCCCCCTTCGCAGCCATATTCCAGGCCGTAACCAGGGACTCTGCGGAACCGAGAATGAGAGAATCCGGTATTTCCCCAAGCGTCCTCTGAAAGCTCTCTGGGTCCACCAGACGCCTGGGGTGGAACCACCTAATCGGTTCTGCCTCCCTGCAGGGGAGGATTGGAGCCTTGAAAACAAGCTGTAACAGAAAATGGTCTGACCATGACATAGGCAAGATATCTAAGCCCCTTAAATTCAGATCATTGCTCAACTGTTCTGAGAGGAATACCATGTCGGGAGTGTGTCCACTCTCGTGAGTCGGTCCCTGAACTACTTGAGTCAGGTTCATGGTTGCCATGGCGGCCATGAACTCCTGCGCCAACCCAGAGGATTCGCTGAGCGACGGAAGATTTAAGTCCCCCAAGACAATAAGCCTGGGGAACTCAACCGCCAGCCCAGCAACCTCCTCAAGTAGCGCAGGCAGGGCTGTTGACACGCAGCTGGGAGGCAGGTACGCGAGCAACAAGCCCACCTGAACCCCTAGGTCCAACTTCACAAGGAGCAACTCACAACCCGCAATCTCAGAAACAGCGAGTCTGCGTAGGCTAAAGGTCTTCTTGGCTATAATAGCCACTCCTCCCCCCTTCCCTGGGGTCGTGGCTGATGCCATACCTGAAACTCGGCTGAGCACATCTCAGAGAGAGGAACTCCTCCCTCCGGGCCCAGCCAGGTCTCGGTCACACATGCGAGGTGAGTGTGAGTGCAGCTTGCTTTGGTGACTGGTAGACGCGCTGATAAATTCATGATTTGCTCTTTTGAGAGTCACAATTAGTATGAATGAGTTATTTGAGAGGGGAAAAAATGATCATGCTGATTTTCACCTAATTATACTATATTCATTTTCTGCACACAATAGCTGACAATCAGAACTGCAGGAAATCAATAGTCCTTAACAAATATAATTGTGTGCATGTTTTGTCTGTTTTCTTGCAAACAACAATTTAATGTCAACATTTTTTTCAACTTACAGTATCTTCACAATATTCCAGTAATGTACAATATTCCAGTTTTCTTTTTCCCTTTATATTTTTTTATTAATTAGGTAAAATAAAGAATAAAAAAGCAAAAATCCATATACGTACAGTGCAGAACACAAATGTTACACTATGTTGGAAATAAACATATATAATATAATTAATAATTTATTAAGCTTGTATGATTATGATGATTTAAATAATACTGGGGGTAGGCATAGCAAGCTAAGGAGAGCAGAAGAAGTGACAGCAGCAAAGAATGAAGAACTAATGAATAGCTTTTAGGGAACCAAGCTTATTTTGTCTACTGTAAATCAAAGCAGAGATTAGGAACTAGAGATAAGATTTAAATTGGGCAGTAGATGAGATAAAAGTTCTAGGCAAAAAGGAAAAAAAGTGTAAACCTGCTTTTGGTTTTGATCTGTACTGAGGTTTACAAAATAACACAAAATGCTATAATATTTGAAATACTGAAGGAGATCTTTGAAGAATGGGGCCAGAAATTAGTACCCACAATATCAAAAATAATTAGTAACATTATCAATGTCTGCTTCTAGGGATAGTCTATGTTTAAAAGACGTCAGTGAAGGAATGTCAGATGTAAAACAAATCTTGCTGGATCCAAAAAGAGAATCAGAAATGTTGGATTGAAAAATGTATAAATTTCAAGACAAATGAAAGGAAATTAAAGTGGAAATATAAGTGACAGGCCAAAAGAATGACCAAGAGAAGGACTCTTTATTACAGGGCTTTTCAACCTTTTCACCCATTGTACTACTTTTAGGATATGGCAATATCCGAGTACCACCAGTAGCCTAGCAAGGTGTCAAAAACTTGATGACCAAAAAAAAAAAAAAGGAAAAAAGTGATGAAGTACAGGTAGTCCTCAACTTACAACAGTTTGCTTAGTGATTGTTTGAAGTTACAATGGCGCTCTTCCGAGGTTTTCATTGTTGTGAACATTTCTGTTGAGGATTGGCAGCAGGGGTGGGGGTGTTTGGTTTTTATTCCCCCCATCTGCTGGGTGGCTACAGCAGGTTTTGGTCACTTCACATGACCCTGGGACACTGTGACTGTTAGATTCGCAGGCCCAAGGCATTACAAGAAGACGACTCCTGTAACAACACAGCTTCTTTATTGAACACTCCACACACTCAATAGCAGAAAAAATGGTGCGCAGGCCTTTTATAGTGTCTATGTTCCGGACAACGTCAGCCAATGAAAACTAGGTTGTTTTTGTGCCTTGCACATGCGCGCAAGGTTGGAGACAGCCAGTCTGGTCCCGGGCAGCCTTTGGATTGCCTATGACCTTTTGCAACATTTCTGAGCCTGCTGAAAGCTTCAGCAGGCTCAGGACATAACACCCCTCCCCCTTGGATGAAACAATAATACCCTCATTATTATAGCAGCACAGGTACAGGTGTTCAGTTGACAGGATGTTATTGTGAAGTACAATATGCCTGCACACAGGCAGATCAATCTTACATTTGTAATTGGACAAAAGAAAATACAACAAAATAATACACTGCAATTTAACACCCCTACACCTGAGTGTTTGTTCTACTTTTTGTTTAAAGAACTAGCAAGTTTCCCTTGGCTTGACAGAAACTTCACATAATCCAGAAGGTGTTTGGGTGGACCTTTGGTCCTCTGTGACCTTCTGATGGCCAGTGTGTTTGCCTGCCAGGCTAGGCAGACCAGGACTTTGGTGCCCCAAAGACCCAGGTGACCACCCAGCTGCTGACTGGCTGGATCCTCTGAATCCAAGCCAGGCTTCCTTGGGGGGGGGTGGAATCCCCCAAGTCCACAATGGACTCCTCTTGGGAGCACTGTCCCTCAAGCCCAAGACCAGCAGCTGGAGTGGCCTGAGTGGCTGATGTGCCCCAATAACCCATGGCTCCCGTGTATGTGTCGGAGGTGCCAGAGTCAGGAGCCGCCTCCATGGCAAACCCCCTTTCTGGGGACTCCCTGTCTGGAGCAATAGCTGAATGCCCCCTTTCTGCCACTGTAATGTGTGGCAGCTTGTGAATGCCCCCTTTCTGCCACTGTAAAGTGTGGCAACTTGTGAATAACTGCTGGAGCGGGGAGGCTGTGGTCCAGAATTGTGATTCTGGTCCTCCTCCCCCCTGAAAGCAGAGCCAGGAGCAGAAGTGTGGCTGGGAAGCCTCCAGTGTAGTTGGTCTATGTGATGTTGGATGTCGAGCCCATAATCCAAGGCCACTTCATATGACAGCGGCCCAGAGACCTTGCATACCCAGAGATGTCCAGGTCCATAGTTCCTTGCCCAGACCAGATCGCCTACCTGTAGTCTCCTAGGTGCTCACAGCTGTGAAGCCAGCTGGTCTGGGTGCAACCTGTCCAGTTTTGTGATGAGGCAGCGACCCCAGCAGAGTTATGCTGGGCTCTTCCCTGTGACTGTGCAAGGTATGGTGCAGTGTGCAAGAAGGAAATCAGCTAACCTCTGATGCCAGCTGCCATAAGTGATTCTCTTGAGAGCATCTTTGGTAATGCGCACCATCCTCTCAACATGGCCATTGGAAGATGGGTGGAATGGAGCTGAAGTTGCATGCCAGGTCAGGTTGGCCTGGAGAAAAGCCTGAAACTCAGAAGAAGTGAATTGGGGGCCATTATCTGAGACCAGGACATCTGGAAGTCCATGAGAAGCGAAGATTCCTCTCAACACCTGGATGGTCCTAGCAGTAGTAGTGGAGGAGACAGGTACAACCTCTAGCCGCTTGGAATGGCTGTCAACAAGGAGAAGGAAGAATTGCCCCTGAAAGGGCCCAGCGTAATCTATATGTACCCTCAATCAAAGGGTTTGTGTCTCCTCCCACCTGTGTACAGGGGCCTGAGGCATTTCAGACCTTAACTGTTGGCACACTTGGCACCTGTGAACCTGGGCCTCAATGTCATTATCAAACCCAGGCTATCAGAGATGGCTGCGCGCAAGCGCTTTCATCTGGTCTATACCCGGATGTCCCTCATGCAGAGAGATCAAGATTCTAGTCCTCAATGAGGCTGGAATGACTACCCTACTACCCCATAACAGGCACCCTTTGAATGTGGAAAGCTCGTGTTTCCTTTGCCAGAAGCTTTGAAACGCAGTACTTGGACACGTGTCAGGCCATCCTGACAACACCATGTCAGCACGCGTGTAAACATGTGATTTGTGGCGGTTTCTGCAGCCACGTCCCTAGCACTGAGGGGAGATTCAGGCAACTCCTGAATGGAGAGAATGTTAATAGCAGGAGCAGGATGTGCCTCTATTTGTTTTAGAGGTAATCTGCTGAGGCCCATTTCTTTTCCAGGTTTGTGAATCAAAGTGTAATCATATGCTGACAGGAAGATTGACCAGGCATGGGATATGCATGCTGTTGCAGCGCTTTGTTCAATGTACATTTATAGTCTGCACAAATTCGGACTTCTCCATTAGCCTTTAGAGGCATTACAATGGGGGTTTCCCATGGACTAGAGTCCAGCTCTGCATCAATTTTTCCTTTTAGAGCAAAAGGCACCCTTCTAGGCTTAATTCTAATGGGTGTGATAGTTGGGTCTAAGCATAGGCCAATGGGAGGCTCCTTGTATGAACCAAGCTCTGTGCTAAACACATCAGCAAACTCCTTGCAGACTTCTGCAAGGCCTAACGTTTTCAAGCTGTCCAGTCCAGTCACTTGGATTCCAAGGGCCTCGAACCAATCGAGTCCAATGAGACTCGTGCGATCACCCCCAACTACCACCACATCTAGTAGGCCTTCGAAAGCCCTATGCTGCACCTTGAGCGTGGTCTCCCCCTTCACACTGACTGTGGAATTCTGAAAGTCAGTGAGAATTAAGTTCAATGTCCTGAGTTTGACTCGAAGGCCACTACTGCTGCAAATTCATTTGAAGGTGTCATGTGAAATGATTGATAGAGCGGACACTTTGTCCAACTCCATCAATAAGGGAACCCTTTTCAGCTTCACATCAATGTGAAGTTTTTTCTTAAGGGGCTTGTGTGTCCTTGTCTTCAAAATGCTCCTGCGCGATGCTGGGGACCCTGGTACCTTTCTGAAGCAATTCTTCCCGAGGTTGGACCTTCTGGCGACCCAAACAGATGGAGGCAATGTGGCCTTGCCTGCCACATGCCCAGCAAATGGCGGATCGGAATCTGCAGTCAATGCGCTTGTGGCGTCCCTCACACCTGAAACACTGAGGAGATGCTGGAGCCTTGTCTGGACGCTCCTTCGGCCTTCTCTCTGCCGACTGGTGCAGCCTATCCACCTCCTCTTCAGGATCCTGTTCTGGATCTTCTCTAGCGACCTCTTGATGGACAGTAACAGTGGCTGGAGGATTTCTGGTGAGCCGCAAGGCCTTCACAGCACCACCCGCTGCTTCTTCAGCTGCAACCTCTCTCTCTCTTTTTATATATATATATATATTATTAGTTTTATAATTATAAACAAAGAATCAAATTAAATACAACTCAACTGCATACAATCTTTTTCAACTTTCTCCCAGACAAAACAAAAGATACATTCTTTTAAAAACTTACGTAAAATACTTAAAATAACTATGGGTGTTGCTCGGCAGCACCCCCTCAACCACATCCCCCTCTTCCTTCCTCCCTATCTCGTACTTCCCTCCCCCTCCCCTCTCTCCCTCCCTCCCTCTCCACCCTCCTCTCCTACAACCTTCCTACACTCCTTCACTCCTCACTCTCCACCCCCACCAGATGTAGTCCAGAGGTACTGCCCAAGCAACCCCTCTTATATCAATAAATATATCATTCTTATATATTGCAAGTATTACAGTTGAGTACATTATTAGACCCCCCCAGCCCACCCACCCCCGACTTCCCAAAGCAAATACAGGGTAAAACAGAAGAAAACCCACTAAATTAAACAAAATTATTATATAAATCCTAATAAAACTTAACTATAAGCTAAATACAATTTCTTAGATTGATATTTCCCTTGAATATAGTCTATCCATTTTTTCCAGTCCAACATATATTTTTCATTTGAATGATCTTTCAAATATGCAGATACTTTAGTCATTTCCGCCAAGTTTATGACTTTCAAAGTCCATTCCTCGATGGATGGTAATTCTGCCTTCTTCCAATATTGTCCAACCAACAGTCTCACTGCTGTAATCAAGTTCAAAATTAAGTTTGTCTCTATGGTGGTGCAATCTTTTATAATACCTAATAAAAACAACTGTGGTGAAAATTCAATACATTTTTTCAAAATATTTTGAAGTATCCACCATATTTTTATCCAAAAAGCCTTGATTTTTCTACAAGTCCACCATACATGAAAATAAGTAGCATCCATACATTCACATCTCCAACACTTAGGTTGTAAATTAGGGTACATACATGATAATTTCTTCAGATCCAAATGCCATCTATAAAACATTTTATAAAAATTTTCTCTTAAATGTTGCGCTTGTGTAAATTTTACATTTTTCACCCAGATCCTCTCCCAAGTTTCCATCATAATTGGTTGTCCGAAATTTTATCCCCACTTTATCATACAGTCCTTAACTAATTCAGTTTCTGAATCAATTTCTATCAATACATTATACAATCTTTTAATATGCATTGACCTTTGGTCTCTAATTTGTTTAATTAATTTTTTACCTATTTGAGATAAACCCATCTTCAGGTCTTTTTTCCATCTAGTCTGCAATTGTAGATATTGAAACCAAGTAAGGGTTATTCCTTCCTCTCTTAAAATATTCAAGGACTTCAATAATAAAAGATTCCCTTCTTTAATTAGGAGTTTCTCATAAGGCACCACATCTTGTAATTGTACTCTATTTATATTCTCTATTGCGTGTCTGGGAACCGTCCAAACAGGAATCTTATCATTTAATTTATACTGATATTTTTTCCAAACACGCAGCAGAGCATTTCTCAATAGGTGCTCTTTGAAACTCCTATCGACCTTTTTATCATAAACTAGATATGCATGCCAACTATATAATAACCCATACCCTTCAATATTCAATATTCTATCATTAGTTAAATTGACCCAATCACTTATCGCTACTAAAACAGCAGCGTGATAATATAACTTAAAATGAGGCATTTTCAAACCACCTCTTTCCCTTGTATCCTGAATAATTTTTAATTTGACCCTCGGTTTCTTGCCATTCCACATAAATCTATTAATACCCTTCTGCCACTCCTCCAAGTTCGCATCCTTTTTAAGTATAGGTAACATTTGAAAAAGAAATAAAAATTTAGGCAATACATTCATTTTAACTGTTGCTATCCTACCCAACATAGATAATTGTAATTTCTTCCATTTCTCCAACTCTATTTGTGTCTTATTCCACAAAACTTCATAATTATTTTTATACAACTTCCCATTAGAGGCTTCAATATCAATTCCTAAATATTTAATTTTCTTAACTATCTCACATCCCGTTATTTTTTCCAATTCCTGTTTTAAATTAATATTTAAATTTTTAACTAACATCTTTGTCTTAGATATATTTAATTTAAACCCTGATACCCTACCATAATTTTTAATTATCTCCATCAGTCTCTTGGCTGACTGTGTTGGTTGAGTCAATGTCACAACCAAATCATCAGCAAAAGCGCGTAATCTATAATCTTGTTGTCTAATCTCTATGCCTTTTAAATCATCTGCTCTTCTTATCCTATTCAATAAAACTTCTAAAATTAAAACAAACAACAAAGGGGATAATGGAAATCCCTGTCTGGTACCTTTCTCTATATTAAATGAATCTGTTAAATCCCCATTCACAATAATCTGTCCTGTTTGTTTCTGGTAAATCGCAAATATAGGATTAATAAACTGATCCCCCATTTCCATCTGAGCAATCAATTTTTTCAAAAACAACCAATTCAATCTATCAAATGCTTTTTCCACATCCAAAAACATAAGAACTGCGGGCACCTGAATATGCTTCTCCAAATATTCTATTATATTAATAAGTTGTCTAACATTAGTTTTCATCTGCCTCCCTTGTAAAAAACCGGTTTGATCAGAATGAATTGTCTGTTGTAAAACTGTCATTAATCTATTAGCCATCACTTTTGCAAAAATCTTGTAATCCGTATTCAACAATGAAATAAGTCTAAAATTTTCTGGTTGAACATTATCTCTTCCCTCTTTGAGAATTAAAGAAACATAGGCTGTTTTCCATGATGGTGGAACCTGACCACCCTCTTATATATTAACAAATAGCTCTCTAAGAGGTTCCACCATTTCCATTTGAAGATGCTTATAATAAATTGCCATCAACCCATCAGTCCCAGGAGATTTTCCCATTTTCAATTGTTTAATCACTGAAATTATTTCTTCTGATGTAATCAATGTGTTTAATCTATCTCTTTGTTCATTGCTAATTACTGGTACATTTTCATTTTGCAAAAAAGTATCTATCTCATTCTCTTGTATCTTTTCTTCAGCGTATAACCTAGAATAAAATTCTAAAAAGGCTTTCTTAATAATTTCTTGTTGGAACATCTGTTTCCCTTTATACTCTATTTTTTCAATTATTTGGGATTTTTGTTTTTTCCTTAATGTATAGGCCAGCCATCTGCCAGGCTTGTTGGAATTAAATATATATGTTATGTTTTGCGTATTGTATATTCCTAGCAACTTGGTCTGCCATCAACAAATCAAATTGTTTCCATAAAACCTTAATCCCCTCTTTAATATTTTTGTCATCTGGTCACTTTATTAATAACTGTTCCTTCTTTCTTATTTCCTCTTCTAACTCCTTCCTTTTTTTCTCTTGTTTACATCTGTGCCTTTTATTCAAATCAATTAAAATCCCACGCATATACGCTTTACTTGCTTCCCATACCATTTCTATAGTTGTATCCTTATGCAAATTTAGCATAAAATTTCCTTCATAACATTTTTACATTCATTCACATTTATATCATATTTAAACAAGTTTTCATTAAGTCTCCAAGATCTTTTGGGTCTCTGTCCTTCCATTAATTCCATCCAAACTGGATTATGATCTGTTAAAACTTTAGGTAGGATCTTCACCTTCTTTAAACTAAGAAGAAAGTCACTTGAGGTTAATATAAAATCAATTCTAGAAAATGACTGATGTCTATCAGAAAAGAAAGTAAATTCTTGCTCTTTACCATTTCTTTCTCTCCATATATCTATCAAATCTAAATCATCCTTTATATATATAAAAAAAGATTTAGGCAGCTTAGAACGTGTTTGAGGAATTGGTAATATCTTCTTTTTATCTAAACCGATATCTATGACACCATTCCAATCTCTCATTATAATACAAGACCTATAATCAAATTGTATTAACTTTTTATATATTAACTTGTAAAATTTTCCTTGTTGTTGATTTGGTGCATATATACCCATCAAAAGTACTTTCTTCCCATCTTTTAAAATTTCAATTGCTAAATATCTACCTTGTATATCAGATTCTATTAATTTAGCTCTTATATGATTTTAACATAGATAACAATTCCATTCTTCTTCTCAGCAGCCGCTGCAACAAAGTGTGTGCCTAATTTATTATTTATTAAATATTTCTGATCAGTAATTCTAATATGTGTTTCTTGTAAGCAAGTTACATCATTTTTACATTGAATCAAATAATGAAATATTTTCTTCCTTTTCTATGGAGAATTTAACATTCCATGTCAAATATTTATTTGACATGACCAACTCGAGAAAGCCTTTGCAGGATCAAATCAACTTTTTCATCCATTTTCTTCTTTGGTCGAGCTCCCATGGCTTCCAGACTTGTAGATACTGCTTGAATTGTACGTTCTTGTTGTTCCTTTATTTCTTGTTGTTCCTTGCGTTTAGTAGTTGCCCGTGTTTGCCTTTGATCTTTAGGCATCTCTACTTCCAAAGGCTGAAAAATATCAATGCTCCGCGCGAGCAGCTCCATTAGAACTCCTTTATCAACTCCTGTTGCTGCAAGAGGTTGCGACTCTGCAAGCTGTACTTGTTCTTTTTGCTCCTTGTCTCCTTCTTTTGGTGGTTCTGTACTTTTCGGCATTGGAGATGGGGGTTTACCAGCCTTCATCACATTCTCAAAGAAATCTTTTGCTTTCCAAATAGAATTCAAGCGGTATCTGTTACCCTGATAAGATAATGATAATCCAGCTGAGGCCTCCCACCTAAATTGTAAACCACGTTTTTTAAGTTCAGCCACCAAAAATGCATAATCTTTTCTTGCTTTTAACATCTTCAGAGGAATCTCCTTCAAAATCACAACCTCTTGACCAGCCACAGTTAATTTCTTGTTATAGGATATTGTAAGCACATGATTTCTAAATCTCCTTGTGACAAAGTAAATCAAAATATCTCTAGGTAAAATTTCTTTGTCTTGCAATCCATGAATTAACTCTGTAGATCCTATCTATCTGCCAAGAGACATTTTGTACCCCCTCATCCAAACATTGTGCCAAAGCTTCTCCAAAAATTCTTCTCAAATCCTCCTGATTCTGATTTGCTTCCTCTTTCAGTCCTCTTATTCTGACAGCCCACATCATTTGATTATATTGTACCATAACAGCTTGGTCTTGTATATCACTTTTGATTTCTTCCAACTTTTCATCAATTTGTTGCTCCACCCCTTCCACCTTCTCTTCCACTCTCAAAGTATAGTCCCAAACCCCCTTGAAAGCTTCCACAATATCTTCTCTTATCACTATATTATGAGTCTCAATTATTTCTTTAATTTTCTCCAATTCATCAGTTACTCCAGATGTTGAAGAAGCTGGAGGAGCAGAAAAACTGCTTGTTTGTGATTTAGAGGGCTGAGCCGGTGAAGATACTGCCACCTTCGCAGTTGTTATTTTAGTTTGTCTGGAAGCCATTCTATAATCAGTCCACTTTTTATAAAAACTCTCAAAAAGTTACTTTGAATGAAAAGTTTTTTACACATGTATTGCCAAATTTTTTTCCTCTTCTTTTCCTTCTTATCTTCTTTCAAATCCTAGATTTAGTTGAAATTTATAGGATTTTAAATTTTAAGTCTAGGCGATCGCTGTGCCTTTGTTCTAAGAAATCACTTTCTCTTTACAGTCACTTTCACTTTGCAGTCAAAAAGCAGTCGCCATCTTAACGTCAATGTTGATTATAAAAATAGTTGTTGTCAGAAGTAGAATATAAAAAGTTACTTGCAATGTGGATCTCCAGCATTCACTCCGCCTGCATATAGATCTCTCTTAGATACTTATCTTCTGCAGGGGTGGTCGCAGTGTCTTTTTCTGTCTGCTGACAGAAGCGTCCCGGGCTGGAGCGTCTTCAAGCGCCTGGGGAGCTCTCACTCTTTCCCCCTGAAGCTGCAACCTCTCTCAAGGCATCTTGAAACGAAACATCCTCCTTGGCGAAGATCTTCTGCTGCAGCTCACGACTTCTTAGGCCACAAATGAAATGATCCCTCAACTTCTCTTTCAGATCCTTGAATTCACAAGGCCTCACTGCTTGCCTTAAGGCAGCAATAAAGTCCACAGCAGACTCACCAGGCCTCTGGTCCCTCTGCTCGAATGTGTGTCACCAAGCAATCACAGAAAGTTTAGGCTAGAAATGTTCTTTCAGCATCTTCTTTAAGTCTGCATAAGACACTGGCTCCAAAAGTGCAGGGGCCACCAGATTCTCTGCTAAGTCAAATGTTTCTTGTCCACAGACACACAGCAGGGTAGCCGCTTTAAGGCCGTGTTCTTTTATCTGATTAAACCTGAAGTAATTCTCCACCTGTGCCCAGTACGAATTCCCGTGTGGCAGGTGGGCAATATCAAAATCTGACAAGCGGCGTATTTTGGACAAAGTCTGTTATTTGGGAAGGGGTCTCTTGCTGAGCTCACCTCCAGTGATGCTGTACTGGCAGGCAGAGTCACGATGCTGGACGCCGAACTTCCCAGGACTTTCTTAGTGAGTCCTCTCTTCTTCCATTGTTAAATGTAGCTTACAGCGATCCCACCTTCGTCGCCACTGTTAGATTCGTGGGCCCAAGGCATTATGAGGAGATGACTCGTGTAACAACACAGCTTCTTTATATAACACTCCACACACTCAGCAACAGAAAAAATGGCGCGCAGGCCTTTTATAGTGTCCATGTCAGCCAATGAAAATTAGGTTGTTTTCGCACCTTGCGCATGCACGCAAGGCTGGAGACAGCCAGTCTGGTCCCGGGCACCTTGTGGTTTGCCCAGGACCTTTTGCAACATTTCTGAGCCTGCTGAAAGCTTCAGCAGGCTCAGGACATAACAGTGACCGTCATAAATATAAATCAGTTGCCAAGCATCTGAATGTCAGTCACAAGACCCTGGAGAAGCTGCAACATTCCAGCTGATCAGTGCTTCTTCTGGGCCCAGCTGGAGCCTGGCACTGATCCTGGCATTTCCACTGAGCCCTGACAGCCCTGCAACTCCAGTCATCTCTCGCTCAGGCTTGTGCAGTGCTGCCACCGCTTCAGCTCATTCCCCTCCCCCGCTACCACTTTTCTAGGATGGTCACGTACCATCTGCCAGGTGCCAATGAACCGCAGGTGGTACCCGTACCACTGGCTGAAAAGCCTTGCTTTATTGGACATAAAAACAAACTGGCTGAAGTTTTAAAAATTAAAGGGAAAATACAAATGATAAATCACAAGAATGACCTGGATAATGTATGTTTATTAGATTTTTAAAAGAGGCTTGTTAAAGCCTCAAAGAAGCCTTTGTGATAGAACAGAGAAGAATTGAAGAGAAATAAAATCCACAACAATATTTGAATGAACTAAAAGTTAATACTATTAGAAGTAAAAGGAAGGAATATAAAGTTGGTTTATTTGATCAAGGTTAAAATAAAATATTATTTGCAAAGTTCTGGAAACTATGGACTTTTGTTGATCTCAAAATTAAAATGTTGATATCATATAGATTTGCTTATTGATAACAGATGGGTTATGGAAAAAAGAAACATCTGTTTATAATGATATAAAGGATGAAAGGCTACCAAACTTGTTTATACTTATGATGAAGATTGGAAATCACTTCTTTATATATATATATTTCTTTTCTTTTTATTTATCTCATTATTTCTTTTTATTTGCTGCTTCTTTGTTTTTACCTGTTCTTTTTATTTTCCTTTCTTTTCCTGAGCTTAGCTACTGCTAGATTTTATTACTGTAATTAAAATATTTAATAAAATTTATATATATAAATACAACTATTAAAAAATAGAAATGCAAAACAAAAAAAGAAAAACTTTAGAAAAAAGCATTTTTGTATTCCCCCCTTCCCCCCTAATTTCTAATTGCTACTTAAATATTTTTATACTATGTCTTGGACATCTATGATTATTGCAGATTTCTATTTGGATTAGATAAGATACTTTCATTGTCATTTTTTTTACTGTGGGCACAACAGCACACATCAAATTTAGTTGCCCGCTCTCAAAGTGAAACACATACATGACACACATCTAAACATACTATGTACAACATATGTATAGACCCACACCCCTACATATACATAGCAAATAAATATTAAATACTGTCCATCTTGAATATATAACGGAAGGAGGAAGCTTGAGAGTTCACAAGGTTAATACTGTATGGAATGAAACTATGGCTTATTTTAATTACTTTTAACCGTTTCTGTTTTTTCTTCAAACACTATATTCAAAGGGTGTTAGCAAGCTTTGCTGTGTAATAAGTGTTATATAAGGGAATTATTCTTGCTTGAATTAGATTTCAGCTCTGAATATTATATTGATTTTTTTACACTGTCATGCATTCTCTAACTTTAGTCTCCCAGTTGCATAGTTTCTCTTTTCTACTATTGTACGAGATTCATTCTTACCACTATCAGTTTATATCTTAATAAATTGTGATGCTTTCCAGTAAACTTTATGACTAAACAGCCATTTGAAAATGGGTGTCTCCTATTAAAGGTCAATACTTTAATCATTACATTGCTAAATAAGTAATAGCATGCATAAAATGCCATTCCATTTATTTTGCCAGTTCTTTTAATATCATCATCAGTATAGTAGTTATAATAGTGCATCTTTCCTTACAGATCTTACAAAAGAGTCAGCATCAACAATAAAAAGCATACTTTAATAAAAATTTAAAAATCTAAAATGACCACTTAGATTTTTCCCACAAGGCAGTTGATGGAGTTAGCAAGAGGAAGATAAATTCCTGGGTGATTTAATTCTAATTTATTTTTCCTAAGATAATTTTAATTAATTAGAAATTGAATTGTTATAAACTTTAGGAATGTTTGTATATACATAAAAGAGAAAAGAAAAGCATAGAGGGTCTATTTTTGTTTTGCCAGTAAATTCTGCTGAAAGTGAAATATCAATGTAAAATGTGATAGGTTCAGTATAGGTAAAGAGATGAGGGTTTGTAAGGAATAAAAAACAGAAGAAATAAAATAATGCTTGTGACATTTCTCAAAGAAAGGAGACATGATACAATACATCATTACCTGGCTTATAGATAAAACATTAGCATGAATTGATGGTCACATGTGTTGTAGATGTCAGTTGGCTCATATTTTTGAACGTAAGAGTTGATAAATAAATTCTCCACATAAAAGCCAAAGGTTTTATGTTCGTGATTTAGAACTATTGTTCCTTTTTTTCTGAATTTAAAGGATCCTCCTTGGGAGTCCTGCTGATAGATTGAAGAAACTTTGGGTATTTTGCTTCAGGAAGAAATAGAGCTATTTGGATTTGTTGTTATAAGGAAGAGAAAATTTTTAAAAAAATCCAGCCTCTGGAGTATATCACACCTGGGCCTTAGATGAAAAAGAGATGAATATCTGAGAAACAATAACAACATTACAAACTACCAAGCAGCTTTTGGAAATCAGGTAGGCATGCATAAATGCATATATACCCATCATATTATTCCCTTTTGGGGTAAGCAATGTTATGCAAAACCTAAAAAAAAAAAAAGAGGAACAAATAGCAAGCAAAGGGATTCAAGAGAAAAGGAAAGAAAATATAGGGAATTCTAGTTTACACCAGCATTATCTGACATATATCTCTGAACATTTCTATCTTTGCAAATCCTCTGTGCTTCTACATTGTACCATTTTGTACAATATTTTGGAGTTTTTAAATAACTTGCCTCTTTCTTTTTCGGAATTACAACCACAACTTTCTTAAGCTTCCTGTTCTTCTTGATCTATTCACCTCTCCTTCATATATTAATTTTATTTTGTAATTCAAACTTACATTTATTCTCTCTACAGTATATGACTAAATTGCCACAGTAAATTTCTTGCATTGTTACTCTCTTTTTTTTATTAATCCACATTTTTACGGCTTCCATTGTACCTTTTCTCTTCTTGTATTATCACAGCACTTCTTTAGTAACCCATCCAAATTCTCACATTAGTAAATTTTCTATAAAGGTACACAAATTAATCTATTTGCTCTAATTTCCTTATAAATATCTTCTCTGTTACAAATAAAAATGGGCAGACTTCACTGAACATTGGAATGGCTCCAAAATCTTTTGAGTACTTGAAAAAAAATTCTACCAGAAAACTCATGATTTGGATTATCCAAGATTATTGCTGATATCTGTTTAGCATTTTAATATAGAAACAAAATAAGTAGGATTAGATATGATTAGTACTTGGATGCAATAATAACCAAGAAATAAGAAGATTGTAGAATAGTTTTAGAGGTCAGAAAACTAGAACAGAACAGAACAGAACAGAACAGAACAGACCTGAAAGGCACCTTGGGGGTGTTCTAGTCCAGTCCCCTGCTCAAGCAGGAGAACCTATACCATCTCAGACAAGTGACTGTCTAGTCCAGGCATGTCAAATTACCAGCTTGCGGACTGGATGCATCATGACGAAACTGCGCCCACCCCATTGCCAGCAATGGGGAAAAAGTCACGATATGCGATGTCACATGATGTCGTGAGTTTGACATGCCTGATCTAGTCTCTTCTTAAAAACCTCCAGTGATGGAGCACCCACGATTTCTGAATGCAAGCTGTTCCACTAGTTAACTGTCCTCACTGTTAGGAACTTTCTCCTTAATTCCAGGTTGCTTCCAACCATTGTTTCTTGTCCTGCTCCCTGGTTCTTTGGTGAATAATGTGACCCCCTCTTCTTAGTGGTAGCCTCTCAAATACTGGAATACTGCTATCATGTCACCCCTTTTTCTTCTTTTCTTTAGACTAGCCAAAACCAAGTCCAGCAGCCATTCTTCATATGTGTTAGTCTCCAGGCCTTGGATCATTTTAGCTGCTCTTCTCTGAACTTTTAACAATGTGTCAACATCTTTTCTGCAGTATGGTGACCAAAATTGGTGCAGTATTCCAGGTATGGTCTCACTAGGGTTTTATAAAGTGGTACTAATACTTTGTGTATTAGCTTTTTTGGCTGCTGTTGCACATTGCTGGCTCATAGTCAAGTGATCATCCACTAGGACTCCAAGGTCCCTCTCACAGTTACTATTTTTGAGCCAGGTCTCACCTAATCTGTACTTATATCTTTGATTTTTCCTGCCTAAATGTAAAACTTTGCTTTTCTCCTAGAAGGAGGCAGTGGCAAAGCAGTTCTTCACTGTTCCCCCCCAAAAAATTATATGATCCTATCCACAAAGTCATCAAGAATTGTGTTTGACTCAAAAAAATACCTTAAGAAAGTTACCATGACTGTGATGACTTCAACATACAGTGAATCTGAAGGAAATAAGAATAGTCAAGCAATCAGAGAAAAACAGATAAAGTATGGAAGATATTTTAAAGAGAACTAATGTGAGTTTAGACACAAGCTGAATTATGTTAGTAATAAGCCCAAGTCTATGTTATTAGTACTGAAACCTTTGGAATCAATGGTGAGAATTGGATTTGGAACAATTAAGGAATGATGTAATCATTTGCTGAGATGCTTTCATCCTTTTCATTATTCCAGGTGGGCTAGTCACTCATCCAAAGCCAGTCATCACAACAGCCATTTCTGCCTCCATTCCCTTTTATATTTCCTGTCTCACAACCACCATCTACCTCCATTTCACTTAGGTTCTCTGCCATCTCACTACCATCATTCTGCCACAACCAATCCGTATCACTTTTCCTTATTTTTTTTGTGTCCCTCCTCTTACATATCAGTTTTAGCCCCACCACCAGTGCACATTCTCCTCTCCTTTTCTACTTCAGTGAGGAAAATGCAGCATCCATCAAGCAGGAATGTAGACACACCAACTTTTAAATTATTTTGGATAGCTCTAGCTATCAGCAAGCTGCTGATTGGTGCAGATCACTATTAACACAGCAAAATAAGTGCCTTTTTGTAATAACGTGCATGGGATTACAGCTTCAGGCTGACCAGGACAATCATTTCTTAGTATGAGATTCATTAAGGCCATCCTGAACCTTGATGCATGCCAAACATTTGTTCTGGTTTTGAGTTTTCTTTTTTAATTATATTCATTCACTTCAGTCAATGAGTAAAGTTCTCATGGTCAAAGTGTTCTTGTCCTTTTCCTTAATTATGAAATCTGCAAGGATGGTATTTTCTTTCCCTTTGTATTGAAATGTACAATCAACTGTGTCCAAGGGAAGATACCAAGACATCAGGAGGACACTGAAAGTATATTTGACACCAAGGAGAACAGATGGTCAAGTTGGATGCAGAGAATGAACATAAGAACATAAGAAGAGCCATGCTGAATCAGGCCAAAGCCCATCGAGTCCAGCATTCTGTGTCACACAGTGGCCCACCAAATGTACATGGGGATCTTGAGCAGAAAGAGAAGGCAAAACCCTCCCTTTCCCTTGACCCCCAAACAAATGGTACTCAAGGGAATCCTGCCTGCCTCAACCAACATAGAGGCGGCACATGGACATCTGTTTTAATAACCACCAATACACTTTGCATCCATGAATCTATCTAGCCCTTCCTTGAAGCTGTCAAGGCTGACAGCTGTCACGACCCCTTCAGGAAGTGAATTCCATAAATCAACGACCCTCTGGGTGAAGAAATATTTCCCTTTATTTGTCTTCACTTTCTTAGCTATAAGCTTTAGGGAGTGCCCCCTTGTCCTGGTATTGTGTGATAGAGAAAAGAATTTTTCTCTATCCACATTTTCTATCCCATGCATGATTTTATACACTTCGATCAAGTCACCCCTTAAACGCCGTCTTTCAAGGCTGAAGAGACCAAGGCGTTGCAATCTGGTTTCATAAGGGAGGCGCTCCATTTCCTTGATCATTCTTGTTGCCCTTTTTTGCACCTTTTCCAGTTCCATTATATCCTTCTTGAGGTGCGGTGACCAGAACTGTACACAGTACTCCAAGTGTGGTCTCACCATCGATTTGTACAGAGGCAATACAACACTTGCTGACTTATTTTCGATTCCCTTCCTAATCATGCCAAGCATGGAATTTGCTTTTTTTACTGCTGCTGCGCATTGGGTTGACATCTTCATCGAGCTGTCCACCAAAACCCCAAGATCCCTTTCTTGGGTTGTCTCAGAAAGTTTGGTCCCCATCAGTTGGTAAGTATAATTGGGGTTCTTTGCCCTGATGCGCATAACTTTGCACTTGTTTAGGTTAAAATGCATTTGCCACTTTGTTGCCCACTCACACAATTTCGAGAGATCCTTCTGGAGCTCCCGACAATCAGTTTCACTGAATGTAACCACTGAAGCAAAGACATCTTGTAACAGTAAAGTTCAAAAGTCTACCCAAGAACTAAAAGATCTTCTAAAGTTCCCCTAGATTAGAACATGATAGAAAAAGTAAGTTTAGAGACATTATGGTGCTGCAAAGCCCGACAACCCTTGGCTTTAGTATGAAAATTTAATGTACAGTACTACTTCCAGAACGTCGATTCTTGACTTCCTACACATAAAAAGATTCTCTTCTTTTAATGAGTAGCATATCAAGTTGAACTACTTCAGTCCCTTCTTTTGCCTGCTTTCCTGGTTTTCCTCTGACATGCATTCAAAAATGGCAACTCTACCCCATCCCCAGTGTGGCCACTATCTTCTCTATTACTTCCTTTTGTCATCACTTCCTCAAGCTGCATGGCTTACACAGACCCCCTTCATTCTACATCACACTAGCAAACAGAGAGCAAAATATTCTGCTACTGAGCAATGTGCAGACTTCCTGAATATTTAAATCGTTTTTCTAATTCTGAAAACCCTACACTTTACTTTGCTGGAATAATTGGTTGTGTTTTGTTTTTAAATTATGTGTACATCTAAGAGAACATGTGTGGCATTTGTTAGCAAGGTGTTTGTTTATGTTAAAATCAAAATCCCACTCCTGGAAAGCAGACATATGCATAAAATCTAGTTAGTAACTATTCACAGTAGAAGAGCTCACAGCTCCCTTAGCAACTGCAAAGGCCTCTTCAGGGTTGCTGGCTAGCAAATTTCCATCTCTAACCTCCACTTGTTCTTTTATTGAAAGTGCCAAGTGATAATGTTTGATTGGAGAAGTGAAATAACAATAAGGAAACTAAGTAGAAGTGGTTAAAAGAGCAGATTTCCCGTTGTCTGTCCATATGTATGTTTAGATCTATCCATCTGTTGGCAATGTGCAAATTCTTAAACATGTTTCTTTCAGTCGATTTATATAGTCTCTTTAACTGTCTTTTTTTCCTCACTAGTTAAAGCACGATTTGATTGATATTTGGTTGAATGCTCTCTACATGGGGCTACCTTTGAAAAATGTTCGGAGACTTCAGGTAATGCAGAATGCAGCCGCGCGAGCAGTGTTGGGCTTGCCTAGAAATGCCCACATTTCGGCATCACTCCGCGAGCTGCATTGGCTGCCAATTGGTCTCCGAACCCAATTCAAAGTGTTGGTTATGACCTATAAAGCCCTACATGGCATCGGACCAGGTTATTTACGGGACCGTCTGCTGCCTCATGAATCCCAGCGGCCGGTTAGGGCCCACAGAGTGGGCCTTCTCCAGGTCCCGTCAGCCAGACAGTGTCGCCTGGCGGGGCCTAGGGGAAGAGCCTTCTCTGTTGCGGCCCCGGCCCTCTGGAACCAACTTCCCCCGGAGATCCGTGTCGCCCCCACCCTCTCCGCCTTTCATAAATTGCTTAAAACATACCTTTGCCGGCAGGCCTGGGGCAGCTAACACCTTGCCCCTAGCCAGTGTATGTTTGTGTGTATGTTTGTGGAATGATTGGTTTTTCTTTTTTTAACTTCGGGGTTTTTATATTTATATATTTATATTTATGTATTTTGTTGTGATTTCTATCATGTTGTGAGCCGCCCTGAGTTCTCCGGAATAGGGCGGCATAGAAATTAAATAAATAAATAAATAAATAAATAAATAAATAAATAATAATAATAATAATAATAATAATAATAATAATAATAATAATAATATTTTTGCAAAACTAGACTCCTAAGGAAGGAAGGAAGGAAGGAAGGAAGGAAGGAGGGAGGGAGGGAGGGAGGGAGGGAGGAAGGAAGTAGGGTTTTTTGTGTGTATGTGTGTGTCACATATCTGTATGTATAGACATATTCACTTTTTGTCCGGGTTTTCTAACTGTAATAAATTTTTTCATTATCTAGTCTGATAGTAGTAAGATTTTATGAGGAAGGAAGGAAGGAAGGAAGGAAGGAAGGAAGGAAGGAAGGAAGGAAGGAAGGAGGGAGGGAGGGAGGAAGGAAGGAAGGGAGGGTTTTTTCTCTTTTTGTCCTGATTTTCTAACTGTAATACATATTTCTTATTTAGTCTGATAGGAGTAAGATTTTATGAGGAAGGAAGGAAGGAAGGAAGGAAGGAAGGAAGGAAGGAAGGAAGGAAGGGAGGGAGGGAGGGAGGGAGGGAGGGAGGAAGGGGTTAACTTAAAGTTCCCATAGAAAAGAAAGCAATTCTTATTTGTTTTGAGTAAAAGATTAAAGGTAAAGTAAATTTAGAGGGTTGTCACAGTGATCAAAGAGGCATCAAAGAGGAAAAGGACAGTTAAGAATGAAAGTGGAAAAAAAGGCCTTTGGGGCTAAGGTATATGACTACTGAATTACAGAGTGGCTGGAAGATGGTCTGGATGGAACAAAATTGCATTGGCAGTGGTAGTTGACTGAAGAAGAGTACAAGACCATTAGTATTGTTATACTGCAGACTGGGAGGGAGTCAGATTTTACGGAGGCAACAGGTATTGATTTTGATCTGCCAAAAACAGGGGGAAGGAAAGCCACTTTCATATCCATATTTAGAGGTCACAAAACACTGAAATTAATTAAATACTGCTTTGCCCGTTTCTTTTTGATTTAAAAGAGAGAGAAAAGAGAGCCACAAAATACATTTTGCATTGTCACAGCTGACCTTCAGTTTGTCTTCATTTTTACTGATTCTCTGTCTCTATTGGATTGCTCTTTGCTGTCCATTTTTTAAAATTCCAAACATAATGGGCTAAAACATGATAAATTTGTTTTCCCTCAGATTATTCAAAGAGGCTGTTTGGGGCTAAGTTATAAAAACTTCCAATTATATGGCTGATTTTTTCATCACGTAGAAACTAGCAGCTACTAGTGAAAAGGTCTGTTAGGCACAGAGTGAGGGATTGGGGGGGGATGCATTAGTATCCTATCAAGTATGCTTGTGTGTGTGAATGCCTGTGCAATTAGAATGTCATCCATATGTCTGGGGAAATATCATTTAAAAAAATAGCAATCAACACTCCACAAACCTTGCAACGCGTCAAGCTCAACATAGCTGGAGACTCAACAAGCTCAGATTTCCAAAAGGAATTTTAAAAAAAGAATCTTAAAAACTGTAAGATTCTGGGTGCACTAATAGGAAGCCAGTTAAGGTGGAGCTTGCTTAAAATGTTGCCTCAGGCAGTGAGATGAGTGGCATATAAATTCAATAAATAAATAAATAAAATGTCGGTTTCCCATTGCACTTCTAGGCTGGGCTGCATCCTATTACATTCCCTGCACTCCTTTCCAGCTTGGTTCTCACAGGCTTTCACACCAGGAGGAATACCCAAGACAGATTCTTTGTAGATGACCGGACTTGGCAAATTTGATTTGGACAAGGTCAAAGTTTATGCCTCTCTACATATAAAGTCATACACTGATCAGATTTAAGATAGACCAAATTACATGTGCACACTCAGACTACTAAATATATGTTAAGAAGCTAGAATATTTGGTGCTTGATTTGGGAGCTCCTCATTAAAGATCAGCAGAAAGAACTAGAACTATACTAAGTAAATGATCACCTGCTGACAGAGATACCTTCCTGTTTTTACTTGACTCAATCTGAGGACCACTGGTTTCATTGTCTCACAGGTCTTTAGACTAATGTAATCTAATTCCCACTGAAATCTTTAACCATAAATCTATTTTAATGAAGCCCTGTTATGTTTGCTACTACAAACACATGAATTTTCAGGCCCAAGCAAACAACAATGACACAAAGAGTTAATTCAGACTAGTAGTTAATTCAGAGTAGTTTCTATAGACAGAACTCTTGCCAGGCTAAATACGGCCGCGAAGGGGGCTATTGACCGGATTGCGCCTTTGCGACCTCTCCGTGGTGCTGGCCCCAGGAGGTCTCCTTGGTTTACTGAGGAACTCAGGGGGATGAAGCGCCATAAGAGACGTCTAGAGAAGCGATCGAGATGAAGTAAGTCCGAATCTGATCGAATCAGATTGAGCTCATTTATTAGAACATATCTGAAGGCGATTAAGGCAGCAAGATCTTTGTATCTTTCTGCTTTGATCGCATCTGCGGAATCTTGTCCGGCCGCCCTGTTTAGGGTGACCCGGTCCCTCCTTAACCCGAGGGGTCCGGAGCCTCCCTTGCAGGGTAGTGCCGAAGACTTTAACAACTGTTTCACAGACAAAGTGGCTCAGATCCGGGCTGACCTAGACTCCAATTGTGTAACAGAGTCGACTGATAATGATTCAGTTGAGGGGACACGGACATGTTCTTGTCTGGTCATCTGGGGTGAGTTTGAGGCTGTTACGCCTGAGGAAGTGGACAGGGCCATTGGAGCTGTAAGTTCTGCCACCTGTTTGTTGGACCCGTGTCCCTCCTGGCTGGTTTCGGCCAATAGGGTGGTGACACGTACCTGGATCCAGGAGATTGTCAATGCTTCTTTGAGGGAGGGGTCCTTTCCTTTAAAGTAGGCACTTGTGCGCCCCCTCCTCAAGAAGCCTTCCCTGGATCCAGCAATTTTGACCAACTATCGTCTGGTCTCCAACCTCCCCTTTGTGGGGAAGGTTGTTGAGAAGGTGGTGGCACATCAGCTCCAGCGGTCTCTGGAGGAAGCCGATTATCTGGGCCCTCTGCAGTCGGGGTTCAGGCCCAGCTACTCCACCAAAACTGCTTTGGTTGCTCTGATGGATGATCTCTGGCGGGCCCAGGATAGAGGCCAGTCCTCTATCCTGCTGCTCCTTGACCTCTCAGCGGCGTTCGATACCATCGACCATGGTATCCTTCTGTGCCGGCTGGAGGGATTGGGAGTGGGGGACACTGTGTTACGGTGGTTCTCCTCCTATCTCACTGGTCGGTCGGTGTTTGTGGATGGTCAAAGGTCCACCTCTAAGTTACTCCCATGTGGGGTGCCTCAGGGGTTGGTTCTCTCCCCCCTACTTTTTAACGTCTACATGAAGCCACTGGGTGAGATCATTCATCGGCACAGAGTGAGATACCATCAGTACGCTGATGATACTCAGCTGTACATTTCCACTCCTGGCCATATCAGTGAAGCGGTTGAGGTGATGTGCCGGTGTCTGCTGGCTGTGAGGGTTTGGATGGGTGTTAACAGATTAAGGCTCAACCCCGATAAGACAGAGTGGCTGTGGGTGATGCCTCCCAAGGACACTTCTATCTGTCCTTCCATCACCCTGGGGGGTGAATCTATAAAGAGAAGGTCCGCAACTTGGGAGTCCTCCTCGATCCACAGCTGACATTGGATCATCATTTGTCGGCTGTGGCGAGGGGGGCATTTGCCCAGGTTCGCCTGGTGTACCAGTTGCGTCCTTACTTGGATCGGGAGTCTCTCTTCACAGTCACACATGCCCTTGTCACCTCGAGGATCGACTACTGCAATGCTCTCTACATAGGGCTACCCTTGAAGAGTGTTCAGAGACTACAATTAGTGCAAAATGCAGCTGCGCGAGCAGTTGTGGGCCTTCCGCGTTGTGCCCACATTTCACCAACTCTCCGCATGCTGCATTGGTTGCCTATTGGTCTCCGAGCCCAATTCAAGGTGTTGGTTATCACCTATAAAGCCCTTCATGGTATGGGACCAGGATACTTACGGGACCGCCTTCTGCCACATACTTCTGTATGACCGGTGAGAGCGCACAGGGTTGGCCTCCTCCAGGTCCCGTCAGCGAAACAATGTCATCTGGCAGGCCCTAGGGGGAGGTCTTTCTCTGTTGTGGTGCCCGCCCTCTGGAACCAACTGCCTCCTGAAGTCCGCGTTTCTCCGACTCTCCCGGCCTTCCGGAAAAATCTAAAAACTCATCTTTGCCGGCAGGCCTGGGGATGATTGTGGTTGATTGTTGAATTGAATGTGTGTTTTATTGTTTTTTTTAGATATCGTTGTTTGGGTTTTTAATTGTAATTTATTGTTATATATATGTTGTTAGCCGCTCCGAGTCCCCGGAGAGGAGCGGCATACAAACCCAAATAAATAAATAAAATTTTATCTGCATAACTATTAAATATACCCTGTGAACTGCTAGGATGGATCCACCCTTACCCTCTTCCTGCATACCAAAGATTCCAAGCTATGTTATCTCTTTGCTGGGAAAGAACTCTGCCCTCCTGTGACTCTGGACTACATTCTACCACACTAATGTAAATTGAGACTGAAGCCACTCCTTCAATTAAGATATGTCAAGTGGAAGCAGAGACCAGAAAGTAATTGCAAGTTGCTGGAAGAGAGAGCTGAGTGCCACATGATCTGACATGTATTTGTCTGTTGTGGAGGAGCTCCTGCTGGGTCCTTTTTGGCAACGTGATATATGCAGCACAATGCAGTGAGCCATGTGCAGATCTGTACACTGGGGAAACAAAACAACCACTTCATCAATGCATAGTACAACATAGGAGAACAAACTCATCAGGACAAGATTCAGCAGTCCATCTGCATTTAAAAGTCAAAGGTCACTCTTTCGAAGAAAACAAAGTCCACATTTTGGACAGAGAGGACTGCTGGTTTTTGAAAGAGGGATCAAAGAGGTCATCTCTGTCAAAAATGAACAGCCCTCTCTCAACAGAGGGGGAGGGATACGACATCCTCTATCTCAGTCTACAAAACAGTCCTTTCAACAGTACCAAGAAGGCTCCGTGCCCATTTGCACTACTCAGGTGACCCTGGTGACAGGTGGCCTCAATGACTCTCTAAAAAGAATGCATTCCCCATCATCGAGTCAGAGCTGAAGAAGCTTCTTGGGTGAGAAGCAAAATATCTTCAAAGAAAAACAAGAAGTCCAGCCACCTCGTGAAAAAGCATAACCTGGATGACTGAGAATCTCCAAAGACATTCAATAATGGTGATTCAACAAGATGGCAGAGACATTTTGCTGTGAACCCCAAATGGTCTCTGGTCAGGGTATCTGAAGAACTATCTACAACAAATCATACACAGTCTTCTGATGCTGATAAGGTGAATGTAGGGATAAAATCTTTACTATAGTGGCATCTTATGTTTGGAAGTGCATCTGAGAGAGATGGAAAGAGATAAAGTTCCACTGCTTCTCTGGATTTTTACATGATAACATTTTGACATCAAGAGACAATTACATCATTTTACCAGACCAAAATTAAATTCCTGTTGTTTTCATGCGTATTTTATTATATATGATTTGTTGTTTTTAACTGTTAACTTTATTTATGTTTTATAGCATGAAGCACTTAGGGCACATACATTGGGAAATGGAACATTTTGTTTAATTCAGTGTGATTTTGACTGATAATTGGTTTAATGAATAATAAAATATTAAAAAATTAGGGGGAAAGGTTTCAGTCAAAAGTGAGTATCTGATATTTGCGATTCTAGAGACCAATTTTATAATAGGAATATTGCGTCAATGACTCTTGACTGTATTTCACACAAATGTATAGGAAGCTGGCAATCTGGCTCATATGCCTATTTTTTTTTTTAATCCTTCTAGCAAATGATCAGAAGTGAACAACTAGAAATTCTGGCCAGGTGAAAAGGTTAGAGCAGGCAGGAATGACCAAAACAAGTAAAATTTGTGATGGAGATAGGGACGGAAGCGAAATGCCCTTGAAAACAATTTAGGAATTGTTTATCTATACTGTAATTTGACAACAGAGCTTTTATTGTATGGAACACATTAAGCCATTATTGAACATGTTCTAGTAGTTATCAAACAATTTTTGAACTTTATTGATTGGACTGGTATTAACCTTTAAAACTGTAAAGCAGTCTTTCTCCAGCTGGCATCCATAATTGTTATTGTATTCATATTGTGCATTGCTTTGGGGTGTCTAGTTAAAAAGCCAACTCTAAATAAACAAATGGTGCTTATTCATGCATCCATCAATATCTCAGCTGCATTATGGACAAGAAGGAGTCTAGGATGCTGCTTTATATCAAGTCAAATCATTAGTCCCCCTACTTCAATATTATTTGTTTCCCTGAGTGGCAAATGCTGTCTGGGCATTTAGATTGTTCAATCAGAAGAATTGAGGACTGAACCAAGCAAAGTTTATGTTCATTCTCCGACCCATTTTTCTCTGCATACATGTATCAAAGATGTCTATAGACATCCTGCATGTCCAGCATGGTGCCCACAAACACCTTTGGGCCTGAAGACACGTCCTGGTTAAATAAACTATTTTCACATAAAAACATTAAATGAAGAGCTGGCATGCTACAAAGCAAAAGTCCAACTTCAAACAAAAGCATTTTTTCCAAAATCTTTTCTGGGCCCTGCATTTATCCTGGAATTGTTTTTTTTTTAAATAAAATAAAATAATAGATTGCGATAAGGATTCCAATACACTGAGACCTATGCCTATGTGTTAAAAAAAAACAAAACCAAAAGCAAGCTAAGGTGAGAACATTATGGAAGGCTTTGGGAAGTGGTAAAGATCAACCTCACTTATTGGTTTGCTGATAATAATATATGTATGAGTGAAACCAACACCAACCCTGACAGCCATTTTGTGAGTGCTAATTAAATGCCTTCAAATTCCAAATTATGAACTCAAACATTTAGAAATTCTTGGGGAAAAATATAAAGAAGAATCCTCAATAAAGATAAATCCCTTAAAATTATATTTCCATACTCAATACATGCCTTTATTAGTTTCAGAATTGAACTCCATTCATGTTCTAATTAATCCAGTATGTAATTACTAAAAACTATATGGCTGACTATCGATATTATCCTCATTTCTTAATTTTTTATTATTATTTACTATTTACTATACTTCTAGGTAAACTTCAGTATAATGACTATTTAAATAAAGGTGAAAGGTAAAGGTTCCCTTGAGCTGTGCTTGACTCTTGATAATTCTAGAAGCATAGCCATATATCTTTCTTGGCAATAATTTGGAAATGATCTGCCATTGCCTTCCTTCAGGATAATTTTTGGATTTTCTAGTCTAATTCCAAAATTGTATTTTCTTCTAGTCTCCCATCAAACCATTCTTCAGTTCTCACCCTACTTAGTTTTGGAAGATGAGGAAAGGACAGTGATTATCTAAAGCAAAATATTAAAAATTGGACCACATATTCCCATTTCTTCAGTTAAAATCCAGTTACAATCCTTTATGTGTATCTCATGATGCCTGGATATTAGGACATTTGAGACCTAAGAAAGGACTTTTCCTGTAGCTCACCCATAAAATTGTTCCCCTCACACAGGTTCATTTGGCCCATTCTCATTTTAATTGCTACTGAAAAGTTATCAAATACTTTGACCAAATGAATACACTTTTCCCATTGATAATGAATTCTTTGAGACATATGAAGCATCAGTGGAACAGCTTGCCTTCAAAAGTTGTGGGTTCTCCATCAGTGGAGGTTTTTAAGAAGAGATTGGACAGCCATTTGTCTGGAATGGAATAGGGTCTCCTGCTTGAGCAGGGGGTTGGACTAGAAGACCTCCAAGGTCCCTTCCAACTCTGTTAATTCTTATCTGCCTAAATGTACCTTATATTTGATCGTACAATATTATAAATGAGGAGAGAGAAAAGGTCATCTGTTTTCAGGGACAAAGTTGCAAGTATTTCTGTTGGAAATTTGTCTGCTAGTAATTTAATCACAAACTGACATCACTTCCCGGAACACTAATGCTGCATTTGACACTAGAATATGATCAGATTTACTAGCAATATACTTTAGATCCAGTTGAGCTTGCATTCTTTCAAATGTTCTTTCTCCAGCTCTTAGTTTATTGATTTATTAATTTTTAATTCTTTAGATTTTTGACAAACATTAACATTTTCCATTTGACTCAGAACAAATGGATTACATAACAAATCATTTGCCAAATTTTAGAACTTAGGAAATGTTTGTTCAATTGTCTATGGAAAACGTTTATTAACATTTTCTTACATCACGATTAAGGTCACACAACTTCTTTGGGGAGGATAGACAACTGGATATGAACCCTCTTTGAGTGAGGGGAAGCAAAGGCCATATTTTGGACTGCTTAACCATAGGTTTCAAATTTTATTTGAAATTTTATGTAAGTTTTTTTATAAATTAAAGGCAGTTAACATAGTTTTTCTTCAGTCATATTCTTAAATATTTTCTGTACCTGATACATACTTTGTGGTCTGCACTCAAGATTTGGAGATAAAATGCAGCTGATAGCATTGGATTGTATTTCTCTGTCCTATCTATGTTTGGTGTATGATGATGACAATGATACAATTTACTGGATATAGGCAACATATCAGTAAATTATGTTTAAAAATCAGAATGATCAAGTCCATACACTGAATTTATTTGGTTTATCTAGTTCCAGCATGCGAAACCAGCCCAAAAAAGATATATTCATAGCTCAAGAGAAAACATATTTCCATAATAGGAAATAATACATGGAGAACATGTAAGCAAACCAGTGCTAAACTTCAAGAACTTGTGAAGCCCCTTGCAAAAACACTGAAATCTCACAACATTTTGCCCATTCTCATGCAATGTTTCATGATATTTCAGTGTATCGATATCGCACAACATATCGGGCCGGTTTTGCCATTGCCGGCATTGGAGTGTGTGCGGCTTCCATGTGATGCATCTGGCCCATGGGCCGGCAGTTTGACACCCGTGTTGTATGAGATCTTTTAAATTTGTTGGGTGATCTTTAGTGGGGGACAGCTGGCAGCAGAATAGATTATTAATCTATAGACAGGGAATTGACCCAATAATATGCAACATTTTGTAGAGAAAGTTACATGAAAAATCATCTGCCTATTGTCACGAATACACATAATGCTAACTGTATCATGAACCAATGACATGTAATGATGGTTTACAAGACGCTGTGTATTTACTCTTGCAATGCAGCATTTGAATGTTCTTTGCCACGTTATGTTTCAGACTCATGAATAAGAATTTCCAAACTTTATCAGCATATTTTTGGGGAGGGTGGAAGAGATGGAAGCCATATCTCCTTTTCTAAATATCACTCCCTTAAGAAGGTCAGAGGAGAAAAGTGTGCTCTTTTACATATAAATCCTACATCAAATCTAATTGAAGAAGCTCTTTCTTTGAACCTGAATAATAAAAAGGACTTTCGTGTGGTGGGGGATATCTTGGGAAAAGAAGCAGATACTCAATTATTAAAATATCAGTCAACATAGAAGAAGCAGTAGACCACAGGAGAGAGAACTACTTTAATATTCCACTTTGAGCAGCAAATACACAAAGAAATATTAACAATTCTAGTTTGATGGTGTATATTGCAGAATAGCTGAAATAAATCTCAGCAAAAAATGTTACCAGCTGTTAATGCTGTATTTTTATGCATACTTATTTGAAAATTAGTTCCTGCTGAATTTAGTAAGATGCATCCATGACTTTGGTTTATATATATATTAAAGAAATATTTCTCACAATATAAGGTAACTCTCAGAGATGGGTGAGATATTCTATGTAGAAAAAACATTTGCTCTCAGTGTCTCAGAAGTTATTTTCTTTAGTGAGTGAAATATCATGCAAATAATACTGTAAGTCCAATTTACATATTTTGAGAAGGCAAGATTCACAATAGAAAGAAGAATGGATATACATAGCTTGGGTTGCCCCTATATGTTCTCCATAATTTCAGTTCCATCCTTTCAATCTCTGACTGAAAATTCATTCAGAAGTAAGGAAGACCAAGAGAATGGTGGGGAATAACAATAACACTTAGATTTATACACCATCCCATAGCACTTTACATCACTGTCTGGGCAGTTTACAATATTAGCATATTTCCTCCAACAATCTGGGTCCTCATTTTACCAACTCGGAAGGATGGAAGGCTGAGTCAACCCTGAGCCACATCAGGACCGAACTCCAGGCTGTGGGCAGAGTTTGCTTGCAATACTTCATTCTAACCACTGTGCCACCAAAGTAGGGATAAGGCTGCAGCAGCTGCAGGAAGTGGTTGTTACAAGGGAAGAAAAGCTGGAAACTTGAAACTGGATTTAGCAATTCTGATTTTATGAACAGTGCTAGTCTGTATATATTGAACATCATATTTTGGAAATTAGTTGACATTGTTCTTTCATGTTAAGCTTGATTTTGAACTTCCACATGAGGGGTTTGTAATTTGTTCCACATTGTGAGAAACGGAGAAGTTTAAAAATAAAACGGTCACAATTGATTAACAATAGAAAGATTAGACAATAGCCAAGCCCTGCAGGTAGGAACTAGATTCCAGGAGACTTGGCTAGAAGACACACTTAACAAGACAAAAGGATGACAGAGGGAAGTTCAGAACGATGTAACCAGGGGGGGAATGATGTATTCTGGCTAGGCGAATCGGACAGATTGTACCCCCGGAAGTCCTCTCAAATGGGACCTAAGGGGAGGGAATGGGGGCATCGTGATAGGAGTGTATATAATGTTATGTGTTTGAATATTTTGGTGTGGTCTCTGGGTTTATTCATTTATTTATTTATTTATTTTCCGGATTTGTATGCCGCTCCTCTCCGCAGACTCGGAGTGGCTCACAACATACAAATAAACAATTCAATATAAATCTGAAAAAAAACCATTAAAAATAAACCCCACACATACTCCTCAGTCACACCACAATCAACAATCATCCCCAGGCCTGCCGGCAGAGGTAAGTTTTTAAATTCTTTCGGAAGGCTGGGAGAGTCGGAGAAACGCGGACTTCAGGAGGTAGTTGGTTCATAAGAACATAAGAACATAAGAAGAGCCATGCTGAATCAGGCCAAAGCCCATCGAGCCACAACAGAGAAGGCCCTCCCCCTAGGGCCCGCCAGATGACATTGTTTCACTGACGGGACCCAGAGGAGGCCTACCCTGTGCGCTCTCACCGGTCGAAGGGAAGTATATGGCAGAAGACGGTCCCGTAAGTATCCTGGTCCCATGCCATGAAGGGCTTTATAGGTAATAACCAACACCTTGAATTGGGCTCGGAGACCAATAGGCAACCAATGCAGCATGAGGAGAGTTGATGAAATGTGGGCACAATGAGGAATGCCCACAACTGCTCGCGCAGCTGCATTTTGCACTAATTGTAGTCTCCGAACACTCTTCAAGGGTAGCCCCATGTAGAGAGCATTGCAGTAGTTGATCCTTGAGGTGACAAGGGCATGTGTAACTGTGAGGAGAGACTCCCAATCCAAGTAAGGACGCAACTGGTGCACCAGTTTAGAACTTCCTGTTGAAGTCTCTCAACAGGATCCACCACGCTTTGCAAATCGCTTTTCTATTTTCTGCAGAATAAACTCTTTTTCTTACCAGTCCAATTTTGTTGGTATTTTAATCACGTTTCCAACAAATTGGTGCCCAATGTGGGGCCTTGGGCATCTGTTCCTGCATCTTTGGGAGGTGAGGTCAACTGAGGAAGGCATGCCCCATTGATTTCAATGGTTCAAAGTTGCAGTCGCAGGTCGAGGAAGCAAAACAGAGCCAGGCCCATGGACCAAATAGTGATTGGTAATAACTGAGGAGAGGGGACCAGAGAATTACCAGGACAAGAACTGGGCAACTTCATGCATGAACCTAGGTGAGTAAAACTTGGGGTAAACCAAGGAATAAAACCTAGGTGGTCGGGGGTAGTTGGGCAGCACAGTTTGAGTCTGAGATCTGTGAGAGGTGTGTGTGAGATGCCCTGAGGGTCCACAGGACTGGCAAGACATACACAAGCTGTGGATGTCCCGAGGGTTTGGACTGGCAAGACGGAGTGAGGGAACTCCTGAGTAAAAGGAGAAAGAGGCTTGGTGAAGCGAACCGTGGTCTCATTAGATTGGTAAGGACAACAAAATTGTATGGTAAACCAACCATGGGTAATTCGAGAGGGTCCCAGGAGAAGGAATGTGTGAAAAAGGTTAGGAAAAATCCAAAACTAAAAATAGATCCCCACAGCTCATTAGGAAAATTGTTAGAAAACTGGGGAACCCACCATACAACAAGCTGATTACTAAGTTAAATTTAACAAAAGAAGACATGGTAAATTTGTGCTGCTTCGTATGGTGGGAGGATGAGAAAATTGAGTGGCCCCGATTAGGAACTAATGATTATTTCACTTGCCAAAACTTATATGATTACGTTAGAACTAAGACTTGTGAATCCCTAGATAATGAACTAGATTATGCCCTGGTCTGGAATCCAGGCAAATGGGCCAATATATTAAAAAAAATCTCCCCCTCTCGTGTCTTCTTAGTAGATGAAGAAGAGGAAGCAGATGAAAAAAGAAAGTATTTACCCCCCCGTATGACTAACATAGCCAATTAACATAGCCCAGGCTCCACCTGGTGTGCCATCCCCCCCAGGGAGCCCCCAAATAAGACAAAGGGTTAATCAGTATAAAGCCTCGAGGAAAGAATTGGAACAATGTAAAAAAGACATAGAAGACTTTCCGTTTAAACCCATAGAGGAAAGGGATACAATTGAGAGAGGTTCCGAACGGAATAAATACCCAGGGCCAGCCAATAATAAGTTTTGTACAGGATTCACTCCGAGCATCTGAAGTGAGATCTTTTAAGAAAGAAATGAAAAATATGATAGAGGACCCTTTGGGAGCAGCGGAACAGTTAGACAATTTATTAGGACCAAACATTTATACATGGGATGAGTTAATGGCTATACAACACACGTTGTTCTTGGCAAAAGAGAGGCAATTGACCCGGGCTGCTGCGATAAGAGTCTGGGAGCGGGACCATCCCCCTTCAACTAATAACAACATAAAGGGGGAGGATAAAATTCCCAGCGTGAGACCGATTGGGATAACAATCAGGCACATAGGACAAATATGGAGGATATGAGGAACATAATTATAAGGGGAATAAAGGAGGCAGTCCCAAAAGCACAAAATATGACAAAAGCTCTAAGCCTTGAGCAAGAAAAAGAGGAATCCCCCACTGCCTTCTTACAAAGATTAAAGGACACCATGAGAAGGTATTCAGGAATGGACCCTGACGATGCAGCAAATGTGCCTCTCGTTAGGATCCAGTTCATGACTAAGTCTTGGCCAGATATTTCAAAGAAATTGCAAAGACTGGATAATTGGACTACCAAACCTATAGATGACCTATTAAAAGAAGCTCAGAAAGTGTATGTCCAGAGCAGTGGTTCTCAACCTTTTTCAGGTTGAGACCCCACTTGCCCCGCCCATGCACGGCGCAACACCGGTGCGACCCCGGTGCGCGCGCGTGTGCATGCCGGGCCGATCCATGCACGTGCAGTGCGTGTGCGACAAAAAAACAAAAAACCCCAAATGGCGGACCGCAATGGCCCGATCCATGCATGTGCGGCGCGCGTGCAACAAAAAAAAATGGCGGACCACAACGGGCCAATCCGTGCATGCGCAGCGCACGCGCGACGAAAAAAACAAAAAACAAAAAACAAAAAAAATGGCGGACTGCGGTGTCCATCGACCCCTGCGAAACGGTCGTTTGACCCCAAATGGGGTTGCGACCCATAGGTTGAGAACCGCTGGTCCAGAGGGATGCGGAGAAAGTAAAGCAGAAAGGGAGAATGATGGTAGTAGCTACAGTTAAGGAGGTAATAAAGCAGCAAGAATCCCCACCCCCTCGAGCTCCGGAAGGAGGATGAGGATGGGGGAAGGCAAATTGGAACAGGAGAAGTCAGAATCAGGGATTCAGGGGAAGGATAGAGGAACTAGAAATGGCACGGGCCGGGAGGAATGCATAAGACGATGCTTTGGGTGTGGCCAGCCCGGACATTTTAAGAAAGATTGTCCCATGCAACAGAGGGAAATGCAAGTGTACAAGTTAATGGAAGAGGATGAGGATCAATATTAGGGACATCAGGGGTACTTTATTTTTAAAACCCACAGAGAGCCCTTGATAAATTTATTAGTGGGACCCAGCAACAAAGAATTAGTATTTCTAATAGATACAGGAGCAGCCCGAACCTCCATTTCTGTATTAACCCCAGAAATGAAATTAAGTGGGCAAGTGATCAGAGTTTCTGGGGTAAAGGGGGAAGGATTTCAAGTCCCCAAAATCAATCCCCTAGGGAGGGGAACAGAGGGGGGTTTGATCTTTTTAACTATTTTTTTTGTTTAGAATTCTGGTTTGAGGAAGGAGGATTGCTAAGGGAAGGCACTAGATTCCAGGAGGCTTGGCTAGAAGACACACTTAACAAGACAAAAGGATGACAGAGGGAAGTTCGGAACGATGTAACCGGGGGGGAATGATGTATTCTGGCTAGGCAAATCAGACAGATTGTACCCCCGGAAGTCCTCTCAAATGGGACCTAAGGGGAGGGGGTGTATATAATGTTATGTGTTTGAATATTTTGGTATGGTCTCTGGGTTTAGAACTTCCTGTTGAAGTCTCTCACCAGGATCCACCGCGCTTTGCAAACCGCTTTTCTTTTTTTTGCAGAATAAACTCTTTTTCTTACCAATCCAATTTTGTTGGTATTTTAATCACGTTTCCAACAACATTAACATCTGGCCATGTTTTTACTTTTATAATTGAAGTCTTCTACCTTCTGGGACTAACAATATAGATCAATTTGACATGTGGGTGCCCCATCAGGTAATGGACATTTATACAGGCATCATTTGAGTTTTTGAATTAAGAATTAAGAAATCATTAGAGTGGCGGAAAGTGATCAGGCATTCTGCTTCGTTTCTGTTTCCTAGGCCACACAGCCTGATTATATTTTCTTCCTTACTGTTTTTGACTTTGGTATTGCAGTCTCAAACTCAGTGCATGAAACTGAGGCTGAGCTTCATCGTAAAACTTGTCACCCTCCTCTTCTTCTTCTGGCTCAGTAGTTGGAGCATAAACTGAATAAGTGTCATATTAAAGGGTTATCAGTGAAGTCTAATTTATATTATTTTGATTTTTGAATATATTGTACCCAAATACATTCTACAATATTGTTCCTTCCTGGATTTTCATGTCTTGATTAATAATCAACTTGACATTCTGAATCTGTACTTGATTTGTTTTATCTTTCACAATGTGGAGATTTTCCATGATCATGTTTTTACGTTCCATATTTCCACCATGATTGTCTTTGTGGCTTCTTTTTCCTATATGGCAACATCAGGAACTAGACATCCCAAAGGCCTTAATCTGTCTGGATCATAAATACCATTAGTACTCTGAAAATTCCTCAGTTCTTCCCCAACAGCATGTTGAGTGCAGGGCGAGCATCATATGGCACTATATCATCAATCACTTTAACCTCCACATGTTGGTGTTTTGCTTGATTTTTGTTTTGCTTTGGTAAAATAAAGGTGTAGTTTATCATTGCCATTTTACATGCAGCATGAAATTATGCCTCTGCTGTTGTCATTAAAGAAATAATCTATCCCCAGCATTTTCCTATATCACTCTCCAATATAGCTTTCTGGGCAGCTATGATGACCTTCACTCCTTGGATGACCCTTGATTATACTCTTGGTATTTGTTATACATCCCTCTCAGAAATGCCTTTCTGCCATAAGGAGGAAGCATAGCAGGATTTGAGGAGGGATTTCTCAATTACTTGGTGGAAAGTATGAACAGGACTTTGGTTAGTTTGATTAAAGTACTTCAAAAGTGGCTCTAAAAAAAGTATACAAGGGTGTTCAAGTTAAATAAATTTTAATCAGAATTTTAATAAAGTTATCAATTCATTTGTTGAATTACCTTAAAATTTAATAATGCATTTAAAACTCATTGATTTCAAATACGTGAAATGATTTTAAATATAAATTGAAAATATGTTCCTTTTCGTTCTTTGTATTTTATGGATGAAGGTCTCAGGATAATGTTGCAGGATCCAATCTGGGTTGGTCACCTGGACCAATGTATTTGTCTTCCAAGCTTTCAGACTTCTACTGGAGCTCATTCTTCAGAGAACTTCTCTCTAGCAGTGTGTGTGCTGTTCTGTGGGTGATATTTATATGGTGTCTGTTGTATGTGACTTTTTAGATGCTGATTGGAGTTTGTTGATGACTGGCTTTTAAGTCGTTGGCTATCATTTGCTTGTGCTGCTCAGCCCTCAGACTTCAAACAATTCCCTGGCTGTTTTTGTTACTGCTCATCCAACAATCTTAGTAGCTGCAAAGTTGAATGTATGCCCTTGTTCACATAGTGAAGCTATCAATGAATTTGGGTCGCCTCATCTGACCACTCTTGTGTTCTTGCAATCTGGTAGTTAGCTTCTTTCTTGTCTGTCCTACATGGTCACAGGGACAATCCATGCAGGGGATTTGGTAGATTAAATTGGAAGTATCTCCCACCTCCAAGCGATCTTTACAATGCATAATTTGTCCTCGTATGGTAGCTTCTGGGTGGTCTGTGATGTCCAATTGCAGATCTACAAAGCTGCATAATACAGCTTCCAAAATGTTTTTGATCTATGGCAGCATGTGTCATGTGGTTGGTCTTGTATCTTGTTTCTTCCTTTCCCCCCCCCACCATGCTGTTCAGACATCTTGTGATAAATGATTGCAGGTACCAATTCTGCTTGAATTGTTCATATAGGTACCTGCTCTCCAACTATTTGGCTTGCTGAAAACCCACTGTAGTACCCAAGAGAGCAGTCATATGAGGAGATCCAAACTCATTTGTAGCCTCACACTACAATGAGCAAGGACACACATTCAACTTTGCAGCTCCTAAGATTATTGGATGATCAGGGACAAAAATAGCCAGAGAAATGATTGAAGCCTGGAAAACAGTCCCCTTGTCAGTCAACAGGAGCTTATCAAATAGTACTTAAAAGGTGAGGGCTGGGCAGCACAAGCAAATGACAGCCAATGACTTAAAAGCCAGCTATCAGCACACCCCAATTAGCATCGAAAAAGCCACATACAACAGGCACCATATAAATAACATGCACAGAACAGTATAAACACTGCTAGAGAGAAGTTCCCTGAAGATGGGCTCCAGAAAGTGTTTTGGAGTAGGTAGCCATAATAAATTTAACAACAGCAACAACCCTATTCTGGTTTTGAAAGAGCCTTTAGATTCGGGGAGGGGGGGTGTCTTCTTTTTTTGTTCTAATTTATTAAAATATCAGTTGTCTCTAGTGAAGGCCTCTGATGATAGTCAAAACAGAAAACATTATAACTGATCATAAATCAAATAGGGCATGAAACTGAATCTCAAGTCTAGTGGGCCAAATTTGTCTGTACTACTCACTTTTCATTGAAACTATAAATCAGTATTCATCACAATATGGCATTTTTATCTTGGAATGTAGATTGGGAGATAAAAAAACAATGAATTTTTCATGAAATGTTAACACTAGGTTCCAGATTCAAGTGTTTTTTATTGGTATGAAAAAGAATCTTTATCTTTCTACCAGGCTGCACCTTATTTTCCTTAGTGACCTTAGAAAGCAATTGGTAAATAAAAAAAAATGATTTTTGCATAGTTTTCCCTTTACAAAGTCAATAGTTGATGTCTTCTCTTGCACTAGCATAGGGGCTGTTGCCTAAAGCCTATTTGGCCTGCTCCTTTGTTAATATAGAAGCATTATTCAGCATTACCCCATGATATGGAAGCAGAATTTGGTTGCCAGGATTATGACTAATTTACAAGTTACCTTAGTGAAATCTTACATAGGTATCTGCAGGATCTTTGTCATTTCTATCTTTCATCAAAATGGCAAAATGGCAAAAGCAGTATCACACTGTTGCACCACAGGCTTTGCTACTGTCATGGTTCCGACAGATGAAACTCTTCAAAGAACTTCGAGGCATTGTTTACCTTAAAGAATCTTTATTCGAGTAGCATAGCATCGGCACATACATAGTCAAAACCAAAATCTGAATTCCCCTCCCCTGAACACATAGTATCAAAGCACAATTCCCTCCTCTAATTTACGATCATAAATCACATTCTCCAATTAGTTTGAAATGCAGACTTTCCCTCCAGATCTCCAATCCGCTATTTCTTATCATCTCTTATTTCAAACATCTCTTATTTCAAACAACATCTCTTATTTCAAACATTACTACGATCTTATGTCTAACTAATTCCCATACACATTCTTCCTCTTCCCCCACCAGTATCATCTAATTCTAACTCTAAAAGTAACACACAAGTTAAGGAAAATGGCTGCATCTCCATATGTTGTCAAAGCAAGAACATTCGATGTTAGCAGCATTGACAGCTACTATATATGCAACTTTACAACACACATACAAAGAGGCCACAGCTTGCTAGGTGATTGAACAACACAGCTTTCATCATTCTACCCTTTTCATACACACCCCAATTGCCACTGGAATCCAACTTGGTCAAATGACAAATAATGATGTTAGCTGTATAACTGGGCTCTTCAATATCCAATTCAAGATGATATACATCCAAATATCCAATGGACTTGTCCTGTCCCTATAAATGGAGGATTTGTGAAATAAATTGTGCCCTGACTTTGGAATTTCTTAACAACCAAGATGAAACTCCATATACAACTTTTGACACCAAAATAAATGTGCTTAAGCTTTTTGCAATTAATTTTGAAATATAAACATTGAATTTAGTTCACAATGTAAATTTATATTAATTTGGATTTTTTGAGGTTTGGAGGGAGGCGGTTATGGTATTTATGCCACTGTTTGATGTTTATATTATGTTGTTTTCATCATTGTTTTTGGCATTATCTTGGCACGACCTTTGGGGGGAAGTGATGGCATATAAAATAGAATAAAGCAAAATAAATGGTGGTGCAGTGGTTAGAATTCAGTATTACAGGCAAATTCAGCCTTCCATCCTTCCGAGGTCAATAAAATGAGGATCCAGATTATTGGCGGCAGTATGCTGCTGTTGTGAAACACCCAGAGAACACTGTAAAATATGGAGTGGAATATAAGTCTAAGTGCTATTACTAAATACAAAATGTATTTATTTATGGAAAAAACTTTGCAGTATTCATAAAGGTAAGGAAGAGCTAGCTATGCCCATGCTTTATAAATACAAAAATCATGAAAAGGCACATCTCAATGAAGCTTAGGAAGACTTCTATCAAGACTTTTCTAGCTAATGGCGTGTTCTTATACAAAATGCATGTTCTTATACCCAATATCCCCTTTGATACACAAAATTTGGAGGAAAATAATTATAAGAATTCAAAAGATCAAATTTCATCAGTAATCTCCAAGGATATTAGCATAGCTAAAATAGCTAGGGTGTTGTTTTTTTAAAGGTTAACCTATTTCAAATTCTACCCATTGCCTCTAACTCACCATATCCTTTTCTAATTTCCTGGAACATTTTTTTTTCATGCTCTTTCAAGAAGACAGAACTGACAGTGGTCTATTTTTGTGCCAGTGTATCATACCAATGACAGAACCATTCTTATTTACAAACATACTAACACAAAATATTTAGGATCATTTACACTGAACTAATGTGCTTATTCTCCATCAGCCTAACTCCCACCAATCTGTTCACAAACAAAATTAAATGAAGTAAACTCAAAGCAATTCACATTTAAATAACTGGTAACCTCAGTCATATAGCTGCTGTGAGCTGCACTCATCAGTGATGGATCTGAATCACCCTTGATACTGATCTCTCTCTCTCTCTCTCTCTCTCTCTCTCTCTCTCTCTCTCTCTCTCTCTCTCTCTCTCTCTCTCTCTCTCTCTCTCTCTCTCTCTCTCTCTCTCTCTCTCTCTCTCTCTCTGATATATAACAGGAATGTTTGGCAGATGGTAAAAAAGGCTCTTGTTTAAATAATATCAAAATTGCAGTACTACTATCTGATCCTATAAAAGCAGTAGTCCCTTTTCACAATTTTCATGAAGCGTGGATAAAACCAACAAATATCTTAAGCAGTCTAATACAGGAATTCATGTCACTTTCAGCCATTTTCAGTCGTTACACAAAATCATAGAATTGAAAGAGGGCATTTAAGCCCCCATTTAACTCCAGCCCCCTCCCTAGTATGGGATTTCGAGGAAAGGGTGCCAAATAGATGGCTGTCTATCTTCTGCTTGAACACAACCAGTGAAGTAGATTCCACTCTGTCTGTAAGTAATTATGTCTACTGTCAAATCATTTTTAAATGTAGAAAGGGTTTTCCCCCCATAACTTTCAATAAGAATCTGTCTTCCTGCAATTTAAATCCTGTGTTCTGTAATAACAGAGAAAAGATTTTGACAGTCTGTGTGATAACCTTCCAGCTATTTGAAGAGCGCCATCATATCCCCCATCCTCTCAGGCTTCTTTTTCACAAAGCTAACCATTCCCATTTCCTTCAATTTCTTTTCCTATGACTTTCTAGTTTCTTGTCTCTTGATCATCCTTGTTGCTCTCCTCTGAATCTGTCCTCGTTTGAACCCGTCAAGTAATATTGAGGACAAAACACAATATTCAAAGTTGGCTCTCACCACATCAGAATAAAATAGAACTATTCTCATCAGTTGAATATTACATTTCTGATGGTACAGGTAAAATTGAATTTGATATATTGCAGCCACATTATACTGTTGATTTATATTCAGTTTGTTATCAACTACTAACCTAGCAGATAGAAGGTGTTGAAGCCATAGGAACCTTGGGAGGAATTGATCATGCAATATTGGAATTCAACATTATGGAAGCACAAACAATAGAACACAGTCAAACTAGAGTCTTGGACTTCAAGAGAGTTAATTTCAATAAACTTAGAGAGGGCTTGGGAAGGATTCCATGGATGAGAATCCTCCAGGGGAAAACAACTCAAGAGGCTTGGGAATTTTTGAAAAGTGAGATAATAAAGGCCTAGTATAGCACAATACCAACAAAGAGGAAAAATAACAGCTCTCAAAAGAAACCAGCATGGCTGCATAAAGAACTCTCTGATCAATTGAAAGATAAAAAAGACAAGTATAGAAAGTGCAAAGAGGGACACATAACTAAGTCAGAATATCAGCAAATAGCCTGCAAAAATGAAGTGAAGAAAGCTAAGGCTCAAAATGAACTAAGGCTTGCAACCAAAGTCAAAAATAACAAAAAAAAAAGCTTTTTTTCAACATGTAAAGAACAAGAAAAAAGTGAAGGAAATGATTGGTCCATTAGTGGGTGAAAGTGGCAAGAAGGTGACAAGCAACAGGAAGAAAGCAGAACTATTTACCTCCTTTTTTGCATCTATCTTTACACAAAGGGAAAAAGCAGACCAACCTATCAAAAATAGTGCCATAAAAAACAAAATAGAAATACAAGTTAAGATAGGCAAGAAAATGGTAAGTGAGCACCTGTGCAGCCTAGACGAGTTCAAATCACCAGGACCAGATGGATTACACCCCAAGGTTCTTAAGGAACTGGCAGCTGTGATCTCAGAACCACGGAACTATATTTTTCAAAGATCCTGGTGCACTGGGGAACTACCAGAGGACTGGAAAAGAGCTGATGTAGTTCCCATCTTCAAAAAAGGGGGAAAAAAAGGACCCAGGAAATTACAGACCTATCAGCCTGACCTCAATACCTGGGAAGATTCTGGAAAAGATAATCAAACAACGAATCAGCGAATACCTACAGGCAAACAAAGTCATTACTAAAAGCCAACACAGATTTGTCAAAAACAGATCATGCCAGACAAATCTTATTGCATTCTTTGACCAAATGACAAAATTAGTAGACCAGAGGAATGCTGGGTATATAATTTACTTAGACTTCAGTAAGGCATTTGACAAAGTAGACCACAACCTACTACTTGATAAGATAGAAAAATGTGGGTGAGACAGCATCACCACCAGATGGATCCGTAGCTGGCTGACCAGCCATACTCAACGTGTGGTCCTCAATGGAGCCGCATCTACATGGAGGGAAGTGTGTAGTGGGGTGTCCCAGGGCTCTGTTCTGGGCCCAGTGCTCCTCAACATCTTCATCAATGATTTGGACAAGGGGATAGATGGGGAACTCATCAAATTTGCAGACAACACCAAGCTAGCAGGAATAGCTAACACTCCAGAAGACAGGCTTAGGATACAGGAGGATCTGGACAGACTTGAACACTGGGCGCTATCTAACAAAATGAAATTCAATGGTGAAAAAAGTAAGGTTCTACATTTAGGCAAGAAAAACCAAATGTATAGGTATAGTGTAGGGGGTACCTTGCTCAATAGTAGTAACTGTGAGAGGGATCTCGGAGTCCTAGTGGACAATCATTTAAATATGAGCCAGCAGTGTGCTGCAGCTGCCAAAAAAGCCTCTGCATTAACAGAGGGAAAGAATAAACATCACACGAAGTATTAATACCACTTTACAATGCCTTGGTAAGGCCACATTGGAATACTGCATCCAGTTTTGGTCACTATGATGTAAAAAAGATGTTGAGACTCTAGAAAGAGTACAGAAAAGATCAACAAAGGGGACTGGAGGTTAAAACATATAAGGAAAAGTTGATGGAATTGGGTATGTCTAGTATAATGAAGAGAAGGACGAGGGGGGACATGATAGCAGTGTTCCAATATCTCAGGGGCTGCCACAGAGAAGAGGGAGTCAAGCTATTTTTCCAAAGCACCTGAAGGCAGGACAAGAAGCAATGGATAAAAACTAATCAAGGAGAGAAGCAATCTAGAACTAAGGAGAAACTTCCTGACAGTCAGAACAATTAACCAATGGAACAACCTGCTTCCAGAAACAGTGAATGCTCCAACACTGGAGGTTTTTAAGAAGAAACTGGACAGCCATTTGTCCAAAATGGTATACGGTTACCTGCCTGAGCAGAGGGTTGGACTTGATGACCTCCAAGGTCCCTTCCAACTTTATTATTATTATACATGATCAAATTTCAGACGCTTGGCAACTGATTCATTCTTATGATGGTTGCAGTGCCCCAGGGGCAGATGATTACCTTTTGTGACCGGATAAGCAAAGTCAATGAGGACGCCAGATTCACTTAACAACCGTGTTACTAACTTAACAACTGCAATGATTCACTTAGTCACTGACACAAGAAAGGTCATAAAATAGGGCAAAACTCACTTAAGAACTGTCTCACTTAGCAACAGAAATTTTGGGCTCAATTGTGTCCGTATGTCGAGGACTACCTGTATTACAGTTTGAATGGTAGTATACTAATTATTTGTACATTTACACATATAATATATTACATGAGAATTCTGTAAATTTACATGCTCACTACAGACTTTCCTCGTCTTTGCCATGTGAATAAGTCTGATGAGCTGCCAATAACCACCCAGACAGCATCTTCAATAAGTTCTTCCTCTCCTCAAGAGGATAACAATTGGAAATGGTTGTGTACTCTTTTCAAGAAACAAAGTCAGATTTACAGTCCATCTAAACAAAAAATAAATTCACTTTGGCATCCAAGGTGTTTCCTGCATTGTTAGGTTACATCACCCGAATGAAAGTCTGAACAATCTTGGGTAACACTTGACAGAGTAAATCCTCAGTTAAGGTGTCAATTCTCCCCTCTTAAGTTTTGAACTTAAGTATATTACCTTTTTTTCTAAAATAAAAATAAAAATAAAGGAATAACTTTTTTTAAAGGGATTATATTTGCCTCTGCTTTTGCATATACATTGGAAACCATTCTTACAATCCATTGTATAAGAAACACATAGCAGGAATGTTTTATTTTCATCATCTATTTTTTAAATGTTATTTTCATCTCTTAAAAAAATGAGATTTTTATTTTACTGGAGTGTGTGTGTAAGTGTGTGTGTATACACACCACTGACTTTGCTGAGATTTATCTTAATTATATTCTAATGGTAACCAAACAAATAGGTACTGATCTTCCTCCCCTCACTATAATAGATACAATTGCCTTATAAAGCCTGCTCCACAAGATTTTTGTTATGAGAGATGCAACCAATATGTGGTTGCCATATGTTTTTGTGATGAAACTACAAAAAAGATCTGAAATCTCCTATGCAGAGGACAACATCCAGTAAAATTTATTTTTGTTTCTTATGTTTTTCTCATGAGCCACATGAATTAATATGTATAGCCCAAAACATTAGCATTAGAGTGACATGACAGTCAGTAATACTTCACATTGGATGGTTCAAAGATTTTTTTATGTAAAGGCCAAGGGTTTGCAAAATATCAGACTTACTTGCTTTTGTCATACAAATAATACACAGGTTCATTTTGTAGCTGAAGAAGTCTTATCTGAAAGAAGAGCTAAAAGGACAACTCAAACAGATTGATTTCAGGGTTTACAGACCTGAGGCAAACTTGCTCTGATTTCCTAGATAACAAAAAGAAGCTTAGTATACATGCACAATTCCTTGTCTGTGCAATTCCTTGCTGTCTAAGAGTTTAGATTCCTCTGCCTTTTGGTGTTACAGTTCTAAATTGGAGAGGTCAAAAGTACTGTAAGGATTTCTGGAAGATTATGGATTAAGACATTTTCCTGAAAAATTGCCTTTAAATTGCTACTTCAGTTAGTCAAGCTTTCTTTCAGGTCGAACCATTCAGGTTTGCACTTACACTTTTAAATCTCCGCAGTTTCTTTCAGAACGATGAAATTTGCACCATCATTTTGTGATGCGATCTCTGATCCTTATATCCATACATGCAACATTGTGCGTATGTAAAAAAGAGGTGGAGCTTGTGTCATGGGTGTTTCATGCCCTTCCCTTGGATGAATTGTTACGTATGAATTGTTAGCATTGCTTGTTATGTAATCTGTATTTTGAAGGGTGAGAAGATCTCAGAGCCGTATACACTCTCCAAGTGCCCTGGGTGTGGTTTCAGAGCACCTCCGAAAGTTGCCACCAATATATAAATTCTCAGGGGATAGAAGGTGAATATGAATCCAGACATGAGATGTAATTAACTCTTTTAAAATATATTTTGAAGCTTTAAACATCTGCTTTAAATTAAACTGAATATAAGTTTTTATCCTGGCTCTGCTTACAATTTTGTTTTAGCCCCAGTTATTTTTACCAGTAGGCTGCCCAGCATACTGCTCAAATCCTATATTTGCCCAACTTATTATATGGGGTACAACTTGGCCCATATGCAGAAACTGAGGGCTTATTCATTCAAATTTTCTTAGGACTTTATTTGGTGCCCCAAAATGTATCCTCAATGCAGTATTGAGGCTTGAAGCTAACTTGCCAAGAATTAAGGCTTAGGCCCGGTCTAGGATTCTAATCTCATGACTTAAAATCATGTTTGATCTTATAGATCTGATGCCTAGGCTGCTGTCAGATAATTTCTAATCTCATTGGCACCACACCTGTATAGCAGAACTTTGCAATCTAGGCCTCTCTCCTGAATAGTTAGGCCAATTAACCATGGAGAAGGCCAAATCAATAGTAAAAGAGGGAGGGACATTGCCTAAATGATATCACCAGTGTCTCTGAATTCTATTGCCAAATGTTAGACCAGCGGTTCTCAACCTGTGGGTCACGACCCCATTTGGGGTCGAACGACCATTTCGCTGGGGTCGCCAAACACCGCAGTCCGCCATTTTTTTGGGGGGTCGGCCATTTTTTCCCCTTTGCAATGCGGGCCGTCACGCCGCGCATGCACGATGCGGGCCCGCCATTTTTTTTTGGTCGGCCATTTTTTTTGGGTCGGCCATTTTTTCCCCTTTGTGATGCGGGCCGTCGCGCCACATATGCGCGATGCGCCCCATCGTGCCGTGCATGCACGATGTACCCCGTTGTGCCACGCATGCGCGATGCGCCCCGTTGCGCCGCGCATGCGCAATGCGGGCCAGGGTCGAGCCCCGGAAAAGGTTGAGAACCGCTGTGTTAGACAGTCTCAAGGCCTCTGCTATGGGCTACCAATAATTTAATCCTAAATATATATAGATGGGCTTTTTCCAGAGCCCATTTTGATGCCCCCATCAGTTCTACTAGTGGGAAGATTTTGTGTGACTCCCTATTTATGGAGATTTTGTCCTTATGGATCCATGGAGGTAGAAACTCTGCCTCATATTCTCATATGGTGTCTTTCTATGATACCCCAAGATGTGCTCTGATGTCCCCAATCATTTCCAAACAGTTCTATGTTATGTTCCTTATTTTTTTAATGAATGCTAACCCTACACTCACACATCAGGTGGCAAAATTATCAATCACCAAATTATACAATTGTGCAAAACTTTTAATTAGATGTGTTGTTTTATTGTCCTATTATTTCTTCCCCTTCCCCAATAACAAATTGTTGTGTTAAACCATTTTTCTTTCATTGTGCTTTTCTATTGTAAAGTGCTGGTCAGAAATTATAATAAATATATCTGATTTGCTATAGTTTGCTACTTGCGGCCCTTAAACTGAGTAAAGTTGTGCAAGCGATAGACCAGATTTGTTCTATTTGACATGGAGCATCTACTCTATTTTCAAGTAAAAGACTGGCTCACCTGGCTATTTAAAATTATTTGGGCAATGTGCCTGTCACTATTTTAACAAAAATCTCTGCTTTTAGACAGATATTGGTGTTACTTCTTATCAGTGTACTACAGGACTCCAGGTTAAAGTGGCTAAATATTAGTGTTTCATCCAAATGTATTTTGATAGGATTGACAGCTCTGTTAGTTACTGATTTTCCACTTGCATATCACTGTATCCAGTGGTGGGATTCAAATATGTGAACAACTGGTTCTCTGTGTGGGTGCTGCTTTTGGAAGTCCATTTTGGGCCTGGGCAACAAAAAATTAGCTACCGGTTCTGCCGAAGTGATGTGAACCAGCTGAATCCCACTACTAACTGTATCTTGTTATATTGTGATGTTATAAAAAATGTTCCAGTATGCTTAGAATAGAGTGAAATTTATTCATCAGATTGGTTCTTATGAATAAATGAAAACATTAATACATTAGGGTTGCATTAATTTAATTAGCTTAATGTTGTGCTTATAGCTACATTACAGACTTTTTTTATGAAAAGGCTTTTAAATATTGAGGTATATGGGGGAATAAAGTGGAAAAAGTTAAATTATCTGACAAATGTCTATTTTTTTTGAATTGCAGAATTTTAGTTTAGTTTATTGAATTCGCTCTTTTTAAATTCAGAAATGCATGCTCCGGATGAATGCTGCTTAAAATCTAAGCTGGGATGAAAATTATTGCAGTGTTTTTTTAATACTGAACATTTTCTTCACGAGCTGATATTTGAAAGAAAAATTATGGAGTTTTGCTTATAATCGGTAGTATATTATTTTCAAATCACACACAGAAAACTACAGTGAAAAGAACAAAAATGATATATGTTGAACAAACCTAATGTGCAAATATGTTAAAATATATCATTATTATATTTATTATAAATATTCACAATGTTTAATAAATTATAATAAAAAGTCTAATGTTTTGTAATGGCTAAAATGTTAGACTAGGTCCTAGGAGAATGAATGATTTTGACAGTTGCTTTTATTTGTAAAAAGTTATTGATGAAGAGCATTAAGAATCGTTCCTTGGGATCACTAACAAATTATTATTTATTCAATTGTGATGCATATAGTATCCTATATGTCATATCTTCCATGCAATTTGTTCAAAATACTAGAAATTCAGTATTTGGAATAAGAAATTTAATAGAACTGAATTGTCATTAAAGATTTCATGAAGCTGAGGATGTATGCAGTCATATTGACAAGGAGTCAGCTGGTGTCATTAACAGAAATATTCAGTAATATTAATACACGTTGTGGATAAATACTCTGAAAAACTTATTTCTGCACCCCATGGTTAACTACATTTTAAAATAGGAATATGTATAAAATATTGAATTTTGACTAAAACTCAGCTAAGGTTTTCTTTTTAATGCCTTCAGGTCAGTATTGACTCTAAGGGACTTTTTTTGGGGGGGGGGGAAGTCCATGCAGATAATATAATTGTCTAAAGAAAAAAAAATCTAGTTAACTGCAAAAAAAAAAGTATGGCGTTGTTTTTTTGGGGGGGTTGTTTAAATACCTATCTAAAAATCATGAGTGATTTTTATAAGTGGTTATGAATACTAAATTAGTGTTTGATATATGCGAGGAAAAAGGCTGTGCAATTCTGTTTTTTAATTTCAGGACTGCTAGGCAAAGCACATTTTTAAAATTCATATTTCATTCAGCTGCTTCCTAAGGGCAGTCTCTGGATCACTTGCAGCTACCTTCTTAGGCTTCATATGTGACCTAATATGAATGCTGAAGTTGTAATGCTCCCTAATTCATTGCCTTTGTATTGCTATTGACATAATTGCTCTGGAAAAAACTCTAGTGGCACACCTGGCAATTGTGCATCTGATGTGCAATTGTGCTTGGAAAGACAATGTGCTAAGAAAACCCAGCTGTCTATTATTTTCTAAAGCTCAGGCTTGTTTAATGCAGGTGAAATTAAAGCTTCTCTCCTTTCTCCCATTGCAATCTTGCTGAAGACCATCTTTATCTATATTTTTATTAGCATTGGGTAGCATCTATCCTGATTTTATTAACATTGGGAAATAACTATCCTGATTCCTGGGAAAAGGAGAGTAAGCCTAAAGCCTGCTTATGTTCCTATGTAGTGATAGAATGTTCTAGTTCAATTTTTTTTCCTTAGTACACATACATTTAATTGAGCAACTTTATACATATTCATTTGGAAATACATTCAGCCTTTGTTTCTTGCAAATTAATTCTAGTACTTGGGCATGGAATTGAATCCTAAATCCTGGAGATCTTATACACCACCAAGAAGAGCTAGTCGAAGTTGTGAAAGCACCATGTGATGTGAAGAATAACAACTGTATGCTACTCATGCAGGATATGCCTGCTATATCCAAAGGGTTAAGATGATCTCAGTAAATTAGATACTTCATCAAATGGCTGCTATTTGTGGGACTTGCATAAAAAACAGTGGAGCTGGGAGTTGCACAGAGAATTTTTTAACGCAGGTAACAATTGGCTGCCACAGTCCCTGTTGTCACTGGTGTCATGGAGGTCAAATCTAATGCTATGCCAAGTCTTCTTTGACAGTTTGCATACTGATATGGTTTATTCAAGGCTCAAGGACTGCCATTCTTATTTTATTTATTTATTTTATTTTGTAAACTTTTATACCACCCCGCTCCCGTAGGACTCGGGGCGGTTTACAGCCAAATTTAAAACATAACAATAATAAATATTTAAAACAGAATTAAATAACCTAGGCTGTACTAAAAACCAAATTAAAATCCCATACTAAAACCTTAACTACTTAATTTAAATTACATAAAAACCCGAGGAGCTCTAGGCCAGGCCGGCTTGATTGAAGAGATAAGTCTTCAATTCTCTTCTGAAGGTGCGGAGATCATGACATGTCCAGAGTTCCAGAGGGAGCTCGTTCCACATCGTCGGTGCCCCCACAGAAAAGGCTCTCCCCCTGGGCACCACCAGCCAACATTGCTTAGCCGATGGCACCCTGAGGAGGCCCTCCCTGTGGGAGCGAACTGGTCGGTGGGAGGTATTTACTGGCATTAGGCGGTCCTGTAAATAACTGGGTCCTATGCCATGGAGCGCTTTAAAGGTGGTGACCAACACATTGAAGCGCACCCAGAAGACCACCGGCAACCAGTGCAGCTCGCGCAGGATGGGGGTTGTTCGTGCCCGCCAAGGCATCCCCACCACCACCCGCGCGGCCGCATTCTGCGCCAGTTGGAGCCTCCGCGTGCACCTCAAGGGGAGCCCCATGTAGAGAGCATTGCAATAGTCCAGTCTGGAAGTGACGAAGGCATGAGTGACCGTGCCTTAGAAGATGTTGGAGGTATTGAACTGTCAAACTGGGATTAAACAGAGGACAGCAGCTAATGCATTTTATATCTCCTGTCTTCATGACTGATTTTAGTAAATCTGACTGCAAACAAGTGGTTCTTCCCCCCCACCCCCTGACAATCTTACCATTCCTATTGCTCATTTTTCTTTATTAAATCATCATTTAAAAGAGAAAATCTATAGAGCTAATCTACACAAACTGCACCCTTTGAAATATTTGTGGTCTTTGAACATCTCTTTGAATTTTAATTTATTAAAATGATGAAGCAAATAATAAATCACCAAACTATATATTACTTTTCTATCTAGATTCAAAGGCAGAACTGCCAGATATAAAAATCCTTGCTAGAGCAGTGGTAACCCATTATATCACAATCATCCTTTATTAAAAAAAAACTTATGAATTTAGATCAAGAAGGAATATTATCATACAGTCATCCTGAAATAAAGTAGCCCAAGCTATGAGGTTTTCTGTGTCCTCTTATATCCAATCAGTGTCAGTATGACATTGTATTCCAATATTAATCTGTGGGGTTTTTTTCTAATGCAATAAATAAACTCTTATGTGCACATATACAGTTCCCTCTAAGATGCATGTCTTTGCATGTAACTTTCTCAAGTGTACATGGTTGTATTTTTGAGATAGGTTGTATTTTTGAGATAGGTCTTTCCCAGGTCTTGCAAGGTGTGCTATTTTAAGAACTGCATACTTGTGATGCTTCAGAAGACATCAGAAGCTTTCCATAGGACTGCAAGAATGGGATGTGCTATTTGGACAATGAATGGTGAGCACAATTTGGAGAATGAGGTCTTCTGAAGCAATGCAGAAACAGGATACCTGCCATTCTCCAAACAGCAGGTCTGCTCTTGCAGAAAACCAGAAGTTTTCTGAAGGTTTTCAAGAACGGGTCATGTGAGTTGGAGAATGGATGGTGCAGATGATTTGGAGAATGGATGGCACAAGTGGCTAGGAGACTGGTGTAAGCAGCCTCAGGAAGAAGGCCTGGTACATATAAAAAACAACTAACACTATTAGAAATTCATGACTCTTTGTCACCATATTTTCTTACTGAAAAGCTGGATTAGTGGATTAGTCCAACTTGAGGAAATTTATAAGCAATGAGATCTATCTGGGTTATGACATGTCTTCTTACTCTTCCATTATGCCTTCTGCTTTGCTTATTGCCTTTGACATTGATTTCCTGTTCTTGAGTCACTTCAAATTACTGCCCTACCATGATATAGACCTAAAACAAAAGTTACAGCAAGACCTTACTTCCAATTGCAGAGTTCTAAATCCAAAAGTCAACCAACTGTGCTTTCTATAAGCTGCAATTTTCAAGTAGTTTTTTTCTAACTGAAGCTAACATTACTTTTGAGCACATGACCTTCCCTGGGCTAGCTGGAGGAACAGGGAGTCTTGCTTTTTAATTTATTCTGCTGCAAATATTGTGGTTCCTATAGTTCCAACTTGTTCTTTATATTCACAATTTTGTGTCTGGTTCTACCAATAAGGGAAGTTGTTATGTCCTGGGCCTGCTGAATGACTCAGCAGGCTCAGGAGGCTGCAGAAGACCCGGGCAGACCATGTGGCTGCCTGGGACCAGACAGGCTGTCTCCAGCCTTGTGAACATGTGCAAGGTGGGAGACTAGCCTTGCATTGATAGGCTGATGCTGTCCCTGCAAGGGAAGTATAAAAGAGTCAGTACCATTTTGTTTGCTGTTCTGTTCTGTTTGTGATCTCATTAAAGAAGTTGTGTTTTGTTACTCCTGCCTTGCTTCGATGTCTCTGATTCTAAAACAGAATATTGGCAATGAAGGTGGGATTGGCTGCAAGAAGAACAACAGGAGAAGCTAGGCTGACTTACCAGAGGAGGCCTGAAGCGCTGGGAAGTTTGGCATCCGGAGGAAGCGATTGCCTGCCAGTACAAAAATGCTGGAGGTGAGCTCGGCTTCGTGGGACCCTTCTCATACCTTGCAGTGGGAGGCATCAAGAGGCTCCAGGCTGTAACAATGTCAAAGCTAGGCCGTCTATCGGAATTTGATACTTCTCACACTGAGTGCTGGACCTCCTACATGGCTCAAGTAGAGAATTACTTCCGAGTAAACAAGATCCAAGAAGACAGCCTTAAAGCTGCTACATTGCTGTGTGTCTGTGGGCAAGAGACTTTCGATATTGCACAGAATCTTGTAGCCCCAGCACCACTGGAATCAATTGTGTATGCTGACTTAAAGAGGATGCTGTGAGAGCACTTCAAACCCAAGCTCTCAGAAATTGCATGGAGGCACGCCTTTGAGCAGAGGGATCAGAGGCCTGGTGAGTCTGCTGCGGACTTTGTTGCTGCCTTAAGACAAGCAGCTAGGCCGTGTGTATTTAAGGATCTAGAAGAGAGGCTCCGGGATTGCTTGGTTTGTGGCCTACGAAGTCATGGGCTGCAACAGAAACTTTTTGCAAAAGAAGATGTCTCATTTCAAGATGCTTTGAGGGAGATTGCAGCTGAAGAAGTAGCGGGAGGAGTTGTGAAGGCCATGCGGCTTGCCAAGAACCCCCCAATGCCTAGCACCATCCATCACAAGGTTGCTTGGGAGATTCCAGAAGAGGATCCAGAGTTGGAGGTAGACAGGCTTCAGCAGCAAGCAGAAAGAAGGCCTCAGGAAGATAGACAACAGACAACCTTATTCCCTCAGTGTTTTGGATGTGGAGGGTGCCACAAGCGCTCTGACTGCCGGTTCCACTCCGCTATCTGCCGGGCATGTGGAAGGCAAGGCCACATTGCTTCCATCTGTTTGGGTCACCAGAAGGAACAGTCTCCAGAAGAATTGCCTCTGAAAGGTACCAAGGTCCCCAGCCAAAACAGGGTGGGCTTCTGCGCGTCCCGTGGGGCCGTTTTCAAAACCAGGGTTCACAGACCACTTAAAAAGAAGCTTCACATTGACGTGAAGTTGCAAGGGGTTCCCTTGTCAATGGAGTTGGACACAGGGTCTGCTCTATCAATCATTTCCTTAGACACTTTTAAAAAGATTTGCAGGAGAAGTGGCCTATGAGTTAAATTCAGGCCTTCAAATTTAATCCTTACTGACTTTGAGAATTCCAGAGTCAGCATGAAGGGGGAGGCCATGCTCAAGTTGCAGCATAGGAGTTCTGAAGAGCTACTAGATGTGGTGGTAGTTGGGGGTGATTGTACGAGTCTTATTGGACTCGATTGGTTTGAGGCCCTTGGAATTCAAGTGACTGGACTTCACAATCTGCAAATGTCAGGCCTTGCAGAAGTTTGCAAGGAGTTTGCTGATATGTTCAGTTCAGAGCTTGGCTCGTACAAGGGGCCTCCCATTGCTTTACGTTTAGACCCAGCCATCACACCCATCAGGATCAAGCCCTGAAGGATGCCTTTTGTCCTAAAGAACAAAATAGATGCAGAGCTGGACAAGTTGCTCCAGCAGGGCATCTTAGAACCTGTGGACTCTAGTCCATGGGAAACCCCTATAGTCACGCCACTGAAGGCCAATGGAGAAGTCTGAATTTGTGCGGACTATAAATGTACACTTAATAAGGCATTGCAGCAGCATGCCTACCCGGTGCCTGTGGTGAGCCACATTCTGGCCTCACTCAAGGGGAGGGAATCTTTGCAAAGCTTGATTTGGCTTAAGCCTATCAACAGCTACCTGTTGATGAGGCAATGGCTGAAGCCCAAACAATTGTGACGTACCGGGGAGCCTTTAAGGTAAAAAGGCTGCAGTTTGGGGTTAATGTGGCCCCTGGAATATTCCAAAATGTGATGGAGTGAATGCTCTGTGGTATTCCTGGGGTCTGTCCCTACTGTCCCATCCTCATTGCTGGGGAGTCATCTGGGAACTTAGCTGAAAGGCTGAGGGCTGTCTTGCTGTGTTTCCGCCAAGCAGGGCTGAAGCTGAAGCAAGACAAATGTAAGATTGGAGTTACCTCCACTGAATTTCTGGGGTTCCATATTGATGCTGAAGGCATCCATAATGCCTTCATAATTTATACTGTAAATTAGTAATTTTAACTGATTTTATGTTATTTTTATACTTGTATTCTTGTTGTGAGCCGCCCTGAGTCTTGGGAGAAGGGTGGCATATAAGTTTAATAAATAATAATAACAATAACAACAATAACAACAACAACAACAACAACAACAACAACAATAATAATAATAATAATAATAATAATAATAATAATAATAATAATCCATCCTGCTGAATCCAAGCTCAAAGCAATTCAGCAGGCCCCAGTCCAAAAGCGAACTTCAGGCTTGTCTGGGACTGTTAAACTTCTACGATGCATTTCTACCTCACAAGGCCGCCGTGGCTGAGCCATTACACCAGCTCTTGGATAAACAGGCTCCTTGGCAGTGGACACAAGTCAATGAAAAGAGTTTTTCAGAAGCCAAGGCCTTGCTGGCCTCAAATGCTGTATTAGCTTATTTCAATGAGCAATTGCCTATATGCATAGCCTGTGATGCATCCCCTTATGGGGTTGGGGCTGTGCTGAGCCACCTCAAGGCTGATGGGACACAAGTCCCTCTGGCCTACTATTCCAGGACTCTCTCATCTGCAGAGCGTAATTATGCGCAGATTGACAGAGAAGCCTTGGCACTAAATTCCATGATTTCTTATATGGCTGCCACTTCATGGTCTACACAGACCATAAGCCTCTGCTGGGCTTGTTTACAACAAACAAACAAACTCCTCACATAATATCTCCACAAATGCTGAGATGGTCAATTTTTCTGTCAGCATATGACTTCACCCTGCTTCACAAACCAGGTAAAGAAAAGGGCCATGCAGATGGCCTCAACAGATTACCTCTACAGCAGGTAGAGGCAGATCCTGCTCCTGCTCTGCACATTCTCTCCATTCAAGAATTGCCTGAATCTCCCCTCAATGCTAGGGACATGGCTGCAGAAACTGCCACTGATCACACGCTTACACGTGTGCTGACATGGGTGTTGTCAGGATAGCCTGATACGTATCCTGGTGCAGAATTCCAGAGTTTCTGGCAAAGAAAGCATGAGCTTTCCACTTTCAAGGGGTGTATCCTATGGGTAGTCATCCCAGCCTAATTGAGGACTAGAACCTTGCTCTATCTGCATGAGGGACATCTGGGAATAGTCTGGATGAAGGCACTTGCACGTAGCCCTCTCTGGTGGCCTGGGCTCGATAAAGATCTCAAGACCCAGGTTTATGGGTGCCAAGTGTGCCAACAGTCAATGCCTGAAATGCCCCAGGCCTCTGTACATAGGTGGGAGGAGACACATACTCCATGGTCGAGGGTACACATCGACTACGCTGGGCCCTTTCAGCGGCAATTCTTCCTTCTCCTCATGGACAGCCATTCCAAGTGGCTAGAGGTTGTTCCTGTCTCCTCCACTACTACTGCTAGGATCATCCAGGTGCTGAGAGGAATCTTCGCCTCACATGGTCTTCCAGACGTCCTTGTCTCCGACAACGGAGCCCAATTCACATCTTATGAGTTTCAGGCTTTTCTTTAAGCCAACTTGATCTGGCATGCCACATCTGCACCGTTCCACCCAGCTTCCACCGGCCAGGCTGAGCGTATGGTGCATACTACCAAAGATGCTTTAAAGAGAATCATTCATGGCAACTGGCATCACAGGTTAGCTGACTTTCTTCTTTGCCACCACACCACACCTTGCACTGCCACTGGGAAGAGCCCAGCAGAACTCAGCTTGTGTCACAGACCCATTACCAAACTGGACAGGTTGCACCCAGACCAGGTGGCTTCACAGGTGTAGTCGATGTGTACCCTCGACCATGGAGTATGTGTCTCCTCCCACCTATGTACAGAGGCCTGGGGCATTTCAGGCATTGACTGTTGGCACACTTGGCACCCATAAACCTGGGTCTTGATATCTTTATCGAGCCTAGCTGTGGGCACCTAGGAGACTACAGGTGGGCAATCCGGTCTGGGCAAGGAACTATGGACCTGGACATCTCTGGGTGACTGCAATGGTATGCAAGTTCTCTGGGCCATTGTCATATGAAGTGGCCTTGGACGATGGTCATGTGTTAAGGGGACACATTGATCAACTATGCTGGAGGCTTCCCAGCAACACTTCCACTCCTGGCTCTGCTCTTGGGTGGGGGAGGAAGACCACGATTACGATTGTGGACCACAGTCTCTCCGTGAAAGTGGGGATACACTGGCTCCAGAAGGGGGTTCTGCCTACAAGGTGACTCCTGACTTGGGCACCAGGTCTATGGATTTGGCCAGCCAACCGGCACTACATGCTTCTCCATCTGCTGGTCTTGGGCTCACGGGACAGTGCTTCCAAGAAGGGTCCATTGTGGACTCGGGGAATTCCACCCCACCAAGGAACTCTGGTCTGGGGTTACAGGTGCCGGCCAGTCAATACGATGGAGGGTTGCCAGATTCAAGGGGGCATCTACGTCCTGGTCTGTGAAACCTGGCAGGTGAGCTCACAGGCCAGGCGCCCACAACAGCTCTAAGAAGATCAGAGTGAGCAAGGGGTCCCCCCAAGCATTTACAAGACTATGTAAGGTTCTTGTCAATTCCAAGATAGGCCTAATAATCTTGTGAAAAAATAGAATGTATGTAAGGGAGGCTTAATAGTTCTCTTGAACTCAGGGCACACTCAGAGTTGGGGTGTTTTGTTTGATAGTATTAAACAATATGTGGTATTTGTGTAAATATGAGAAATTTAATGACTGGGTCTGCCTGCGTGCAGGCATAACTGTGTTTAGAAATAACAACATGCTTAATTGAACACATGTATATGTATGCTGCTATAAAACAGTAAGTATTCACTTATTGATTTATCCAAGGGGGAGGGGTATTATGTCCTGGGCCTGCTGAATGACTCAGCAGACTCAGGAGGTTGCAGAAGGCCCGGGCAGACCATGTGGCTGCCCGGGACCAGACAGGCTGTCTCCAGCCTTGTGAGCATGTGCAAGGTGGGAGACTAGCCTTGCACTGATAGGCTGATGCTGTTCCTGCAAGGGAAGTATAAAAGAGCCAGCACCATTTTGTTTGCTGTTCTGTTCCGTTTGTGATCTCATTAAAGAAGTTGTGTTTTGTTACTCCTGCCTTGCTTCGATGTCTGTGATTCTAAAACAGAACAGAAGTGATCACTTTTTCCTACAATTTTAATTGCAGGAACTAATCTTATGTGGAAGAGCATTCAACTACATATCCAAGTATCTTCAAAACTGGCATAAATTATAAATTGTTTTACTATGAGACCCAGATGATTATCAGTTTAAGTTGCTATTGGGACACCCTTTTCCGGTGTGATTATAATCCCTTCTCATATGCGTATGAAAATCTCTCTCTCTTCATCTCCCAATAGATTAAAGAGCAGAGTGCCATCTGTTAACGCATCAATTTTGGACTTCCCATTTAAAGTGAATGATCTCAGATCTTTCAAAGCTTCTTCTTTTTTCTTTATATAGAAGATAGATTTCCCTAGTGTGAGACATTCAAGAACAGTCCTCTTTCATCATAGCTGATAAAAATGAAAATAACATTTAAGTAGAAGATATTCAGAGTGTGATGGCTCAACAGTTAAAGACTCTGAGCTTGTTAGCTGGAAAGCTGACAACTCAGGTTTGAGTCCTCAGGTCTGCCCAACAGGGCAAGTTCCCTTTACTTGCTCTAGCTCCTACCCACCTAGCAGTTCAAAAGCATGCAAATACAAGTAGATTAATAGGTACCACTTCGGTGGGAAGGTAATAGCATTCTTTAGCATATAGTTATGCTGGCCACATGACTATGGACAAAGCTGGTTCCTTCAGCCAAGAAATGGAGATGAGCACCATGCCCCAGAGCTGGACACCGACTGGGAAAACTTTACATTTTAGAAGATATTCAAACAATTATTGGTGGTGCAGCATAGAGTGCAATATTGTAGCATGTTGTGCATGACTGACATTTCTTTCCACCTCATTGTCCTCTCCTCATGAAAATGCTTAGCTGCTCCTGAAAAGTGTAATAAAATGCAAAATCCGAGGTTTTGCCTTGGAGAGATCTTAATCAGAGAACCAGCCCATCGAGAGACAAATTAAACAATCTTGGTCAAGAGATGACAGTCAGTATGTGAAAAATAATGGTCTAAGGAATTGCTAGTTCAATACACAGTACAATTATATTAAATATTTATTCAGTTACTTTTTCATAAGAGAACTGTAGGTGGTTATGCATGAATATATGACATAATATTTGGGAAAGAATAAGTATATGCGATACATTATGTTTTTATCAAATTGCAACTCAAGTGTTTTTCAAACATTTTCAAACCCAAGCATTTGTGTTCTTCTGTGACTATTAAAACCTTCATGCATGTTCTTTTAATTTTTTTGTGTGCCTTGATAAAAGTAAAATAAAATATCCCAAAGAATAATATTGAATAGTAATCATTTTTTTTCTCATCTGCTGTGTTGTGCTCATCTATTGATGTAGTGTTAAAACTGTCATCCTGTTTGTCTTTTTCTCTTGAAGTTAAAGTTAGCCCAAATGGTGCATTCCATTGCCATGACTTTTGGTATCTAAAGGAACCCAACATCCACTAACTTAAAGAATGTGTAAAAAAAATCCAGGACCTGTTACCCCTGTGGAGTTAAAATTTCCATGATATTCAGATCAGTTTTATTTGCAAAGTTGTGGCTGCTATAGCATCCCCATGGTGAAGTTACCATGATTTCTCATTGTCCCTGACAGCTTCCCACAAGCAGAGTCAATGGGGAAGCTGGTGAGAACTCAGAAGTTGCTCCCACTGACTTTTTGCCTGCCTGTGGTCATTCTGGTTCTCTGCTTAAATAAGTAAATATTGACATTATTGACGTTCATTTGCTACTACATTTATTTTCTATTTATGATATATACTCTTCTTAGATGATTATAGGACTGTCCAACACTGGGGTAAAAGAAAAATCTGGTCAGCCTAAAATTTAATGTTCATTCTGGCCACATCAGACTGCATTACCTTTCTTTCGAAAGGGTACTATTACCCAATGGGTAATAGAGTTGACTAGCAGTTCTTCAAATGATGGTGTTTAAAAGTTGAATTTCCTTTGAATGAAAGGAAACCTAAACATTATTCCTGTTTTCTTCCAGGCTTCTCTTCCCCTGAAGTAACCCTTTAGAAATAAAACAAGTTTATTAAGATAAATTAATGAAGAACTTTGAAGAAGGGTGGAAGGAGGGGAGAGAAAATTATACCTGTTACTTTTAGCTGAGATATTTTTTTCTTGGTTTAGATTTTTCAACTCTTCTCCGGAACTTTGAGACCTGCTATATTCTATCAATTTTTATTTTTTGTTCTTTCTGCTATGTTTAGAACTATCCGCTATATATAGATATATCCAAAAGGTACAGAAATACAAAAGATTTCCTAATGCATGGCAGGTTACATAACTTGCTAATTATATCCTAAAATCTAAGAGCCAGGTGTTCAAATATGTGAGCCTAAATAAATCTCATTAAGGGCAAGCTAGCCCAAAGAAAGTGATATTTTATTGGCACCCAAGCCTACTGTCACTGATGGCAATAAATAAAAGTAGAATAAAAAATGATTATTAAATGGTAAGACCATTAACTGGGCAGTACATCAATCTCATTTCATTCAACACTATTGAGCCCTTTCTGGAGCTTCCCTTTAATATGTGGGCAGAAAAGTGATGAAAATCATATTGTCTCTCTTCAGTTATGGGGAAAGTTAAGCAACCACTGTTCAAATTCTCTGCATGAACTTGTTTTATTTATCTCATATTCAAATATTTTATCTTTTTTGGTCAAGGGATGTTGTATGAAGCAAACCTAAATACAGCAGTCTTAATATCAGGACACAAAACCCTAGACGTGGGTTTAGGGTTTATATCGTTTTATTGCATTATTATAAAACACAAGTAGTACACTATGTTATTTGGGTACAAGGAGAGTATTAACGTCTGATATATGAATAACTTAAGCTTTTAAAGATAAAGTAAAAACAGAATGTCTATATCAATACTGACTATGATTTTTAATAACTCATATTGATAAGTATGAGGTTGCTTAAATTTTACATCTAAGATGGATGTGACATTGATAAACTGCAAAATACATTAAACTATTTATTGTATAATATAACTTTCTATCTTCAGCTTAATACTTACTATAATGCTAAAGTCTTCATTGTAAAAAATAACAATAACAATAACATTGAAAGGAAAAAGTTAAATATTACTTGGTTTTTAACTTCTCCCTTTACCACTTTTCAGTGTTTATAAACATTTAGGTCCCCTTAGAAACCATATTATAAATGTTTATATTTGCTATGGTGAAAATATAAATTGTACATATGAGAACCATTCTTGCTTAAATTGGGCCAAGCTTATGTTTTGAATATATGCTGTTAATTTTGCCACTGTTGCATATTCTCAAAGTTTAAATTCCCAATCAGATATCATTGGAATTATATCTTTATTCCAATTTTTGCTGCTGTGAAGCTATGCATTCAGTGTTTACAACTTAATGCAAATATAAACATTTATAATATAGTTTCTAAGGGGAACTAAATGTTTATAAACCAAAGCGTTTTGACTCAACAAAAAGAAAGTAGCTTCCTCCATCATCAAATTAAAATTGCATAAACAATTTTTTCCACATTCCACTACCATAGGGGAGGCCTTGTGTCATGAATTTAGTTGGGTTCTAGGACATAACAATGATTACAAATAGGTACTGTCAATGGCATTGGGGTGGGTGGGAAGTAAAACAGAGGATGGTCGCTGCAGGATGGTCACTACAGGGTTTCTCTCCCCCCCCACCAATGGCCTCATTGAGTACATTTCTGGGGTCCTGATAGATGGCATTGTTTTTTCAAACAAATTTAATTGGTTTTTTTAACTTTTACAACGAGGTGCTCTAGAAACACCATGGTGATGGGGTAGTCAATCATAAAAACAAAAAACAAAAAACCTTAAATCAATCCGTGTCTACAAAACCTTTTTAACCCATTAAACGTAGTTTTAAGTCTCTTTTTTCAGTCTTATTCTGGCTTTCTTTTTGTGCCAGGCCATTTTCCATAACAGAGCCTCTATTTCAGCAGATAGATCTCCCTTTGTTCCTTGTGATGTCATTTGGGTCAATGGAAAACATCCCATCCTCTGTTTTAGAAGCCTGACTCCTTTGTAGTTAGAGCCTTGTTGCTTTAGAAGTTCAAGTCTCAATGTTTGGTTCAGTTGAATTAAACATTCAATTGTATCCAGTTTTATGGTTAATAGTTGGTTATCAAAGTTATCATCGTTCTCAATAAGTTGTGTTTGTAGATCAATTCCTGTTGTTTTGGGAGTTGTGTATAGTTTAATTAAGGTTGCCTTTTGGTCCTCAGAAGTCTCAATAGGATGCTTATGAGATAATATAGATTCCTCTTTAATGTAGGTTAATTCCTCTTCTGGTATATTTTGGCCTATAGAGTAGTCAATTGAAGTCTGAAAGTCAGTTTGAAGGTTTGTAGTGAGATTTCTGACTCTTATTTCTGTAGTAATCTCTTTTACTTTCGCACATACTTGCTCAGTGGCTTCGTGATTTTTTTCCAATATAAGTTTACAGTTTAGTTGTAAATAAGGTTTCTCCACTTCAATAATAGTTAGAAGCAGTCCTTTATCTTTTAGTGGATGGCATTGTTTAATTGAAAGAAAAAAACTGGAAGTTCAAATCTTCTGAGCTTATACTATTGAAATAAGTGGTTCCTCTATTTAAAAGTTTGGTTGGATCCTTTCAAAATGTAATGAGGTAGGTACCTTTATCTTCCTGGATCCTTCATATGCACACCCAAATGAATAAGGTCTTCTTATTGATAGTGGCTCATACGTTGAATTCATTCTCTTCTCCACTAGTTCTTTATATTGCTGTAGCTACAATCCATAATAAAGACCCTTTTCCCAGGCTTGTTAGAAATTGTGTTAGACATTTACCTATTTCATCCTTGCTTCTGGTTTTACTTTTGCTTTTATTATATCCTACATTGTTTTTATTGCTGTGGATTAAATTCTTGTTTTATCTTGGATTCTTGAGAATAACGAGCTGTTTATTGTATACTTTTAATTTACACAATCCAAAGGACTGTGGTTGTTGGCTGGCATCAAATAAATAAATAAAAAAGCCTAAAATAAAAGGAAACATGTAAGCTTCATTCCAGGCTTCAGGGAAGACTGGCTGATGATTCTACAGAAGATATTGCAATTAAGGATATCTTGGGTAGAATTATTGTGTCTCTCATCTTCAGTGAGTTATTTATTGCAAAATGAAGAAATGCAATATGCAGTAAGTGACAATATGATCTTTTCTAAATGCTTTTTTTTGCGTGAATATATATCCTAGTCAAGATGGCTTGGGGTTAAATATAATAATATGCAGAGAAAATAATTGCAATACATATTATGATATAATGTCTAATGTGAATAGAACCAAATTAAATAAATCCATAGAAAATAAAAATGAACCCGGAGGATTTGGAGGCTAGATTAAAATTAACATCTCATGATAAGTCTTAAAGGACTGAGTTGGTTTTTAAAAGTTTGATTTAATTAAGAAGTGTGTAATAAATAAATAGAAGAGAAAACGATCTGAAAATTGAGCTGATACCAAAAATATACAGACTTTGGGGGATTCTAGCTAAGCATCTGGCAGTTAAACACCATAACCACACTGATAGCAAGTTTCTTTTTAAACTTTTAAAAGCTGTATATTTGTTATTAAATTTAGTGAGTCAAAGGTTTTTATTATATTTTGCATGCACTGAATGGAGATGAATTGGTGCAAAAGGAGACATTTCAATAGACTTGAATAGCATTAATGAACGTTGGAGAGCTATCTAACTCACGAAAAGAAAAGTACATCCTGCTATGATCCTCCAAGAGATTTGGATAGGCCCCCCCCACCCTACTAGCCTTTCCTAAGACACCCACAAGCATTTGGGCTGGGACTCTTCTAGTTGATTGGTTGTCTTGTTTTATTTTGCTCTGCGAAATTGAGAGTTTATTTCTTGACCTTGGTAATATAGCTGATTGCTTGATTATGGTTTGTTTTTATTTTTTGTATGCTGCTGAGAATCATTGTTGAGATGGGTGATCCTATAAATTAACAAATAACACAATATATAAAATTTGAGATATACTAGTATTTTTTAATAATTAAAAACCTGGACCATATAAACATATGAACAGCATAAGCTAGTTCTTTAGCATTTTGGTTTGCTGGGGAAGCTCTTCATGATAGTATGCTAAACCAGATGTGCTGGTGGATGATACTAAATCAGATGCAGCACCACACTGAATGTCATCCATGGCAGAGATACCTACTATTTTGGATGAAAATCCTACCAAATAAATTGCTTAGTTATTTTCTGTAAGATTCCTTGGGGGTAGTACTTCACTCTATAGCAGTGGTTCTCAACCTTTTTAATGCCGCAACCCCCAACTGGTCGTAAGTCGAGGACTACCCAACCGGTCGTAAGTCGAGGACTATTTCCCTGCCCGGAAGCGCTGCGCATGTGTGGTGCCGCCCCCTGCACCGGCCAAGGGAGGTAAGGCACCCGCCGGGCCTCACGCACACCAGCAACCCTCCCTGCGCCCGCCGGCCTCCCACCTCCCACCCCTGGCCCTCTTTTACTTACATTTTTAGTAGTTGGTCAGCAGGGAGGGGTGGAAACTTCCAGACAGCTCGCCTTTGCTGCAGACAACTTGCAGCACCGTTTGCAGACTGGAACTTTTGGCAGGCTCAGCAGGGCAGAGACAACCTGGACAATTCCTATTGGCTTTTGAAAGCCAATAGAATTAGACTCTATTCAAGAGAGTCTATTCTATTGGCTTTCAAAATCCAATAGAATAAGAGGGAATAGCACAGCTAAGGAAAAGGGGGGAAAAAGTGGCGGACTGCGTTGTTTGGCGACCCCCGTGAAATGGTCGTTCTACCCCAAATGGGGTCACGACCCACAGGTTGAGAACTGCTGCTCTATAGTATTCCAGTTCTTTTCTCTCAATTAATATCAATAATGATGAGATTATTATAATTTCTTAAAAATCTACAATGCTTACAATTTTTGCAAACAGAATTGAATTTTAGGGGAAACAGGGCATTTGAGCCCAGCCTTAGTCCTTGTAATGACTGCTATGCAAATTTTATAACATAGCCTCAACATTTTATCTGGTTGCTCACAATATGACAATTTCAGTTTTATTTTCATTCTGCATTGGCATAGCTGTAGAGTGCTCTTGAGTTTATATAACTGTTCTTCAATGTAAAAATATGCAGGAGGGTTTTCCACTTTGTCTGAGTAAATATGAAATAAATTATATTTGCCTTTCATGAATTACTGCACTGTTGTTTTTGCTTCTCTCTCCAGATTTTTATTTAAGCTTTGGCAATGATTGTGACTTTAATATACTTTGCTTCCCTGATTTTGTTTCTCCTGGTCAATAGCACTCATTCTAGGACAAAGGAAACATTTTAGCCAGTTAGTAATCTTCATGGTTATTCTTTGGGATCATAGGGTGATTGCAATCATACTTTGATCTCTCCGGGTATGTTGGATTGTTGAGTTATTTCTAGCCTATTTTAGGTGACATGAAATATAAGGAAAGTGCCCACACATATACATGTAGACCCATTCCAAATTCTCCATGCCCCAAATTTATTTCTTGAAAATGCACCAGAATTCTAATATATGGTTTGAGTGATATATAAATATGCACATTGAATCTTGGAATTGTTCCAATTTATTATGTAACTCATGATGAGGTGTTTCCATTTTAATAGGTTAGGGTAGCACTTTTATATGAAACAGTAGCATTTATGCTGAATGACATATACGTGCCTGTGGGCAGAAAGACACAGTCAGGCCTTAAGGAGAAGTAGGTGGGCTCAGGAAAAAATGAGATATGAATTAATAAGTAATAAATATGAATAAATATTTAAATATTTATTATCTTAAAGGAACAAATGGGTAACATAACCTGTGCTCAGCAATGACCAATCAGATACTTCAGAGGTTCAGAAAAAAAAGTATGAAATTCTTAGTAGACAGAATAGCACACAGTCATAGATTCATTTGCCAATACTACCTAATATATATATGTATAGGTCTCTGGTAATTCAGGTTTTCTCCCACATAAAATTTGAAGTGTCTTGGCGACGTTTCGACGAAGTCCCATTCGTCATCTTCAGGCTGGTGCTTTCGGCTTCGTGCTTCTAGGAGCAATGTGTGATCATAGCTGTTTCTTCCTTTTAACTGCCAGTGGGGGTATGAACTGATTGGCTGGGAGCTTGGCTGTGTTCTGATTGGGTGGAGGTGTGTTCTGATTGGTTAGGGGCTTGGCTGTGCTCTGATTGGATGGGGGTTGGCTATGCTCTGATTGGCTGGGGGAGTGTTCTGTTTGGGTGGGGGCTTTGTTGTGCTCAGGTTAGTCTATATATATATTTGTTTTCTGAGGTTTTCACGGGTGTTTGTATGTAGGTCTTTGGTTCTTCGGGTTTTCTCCCACATAGAAGTTGAAGTGTCTTGGCGACGTTTCGATGAAGACCCATTCGTCATCTTCAGGCTGGTGCTTTCGGCTTCATGCTTCTAGCAGCAATGTGTGATTGCAGCTGTTTCTTCCTTTTAGCCAATCAGTTCAAACCCCCACTGGCAGTTAAAAGGAAGAAACAGCTGCAATCACACATTGCTGCTAGAAGCACAAAGCCGAAAGCACCAGCCTGAAGATGACGAATGGGACTTCGTTGAAACGTCGCCAAGACACTTCAAATTCTACGTGGGAGAAAACCCGAAGAACCAAAGACATATATATATATATATATATATATATATATATATATATATATATATATATATATATATATATATATATATATATATATATATATATATATATATATATATATATTTGTTTTCTGAGGTTTTCGCGGGTGTCTGTATGCAGGTCTTTGGTTCTTCGGGTTTTCTCCCACGTAGAATTTGAAGTGTCTTGGCAACGTTTCGATGAAATCTCATTCATCATCGTCAGGCTGGTGCTTTTGGCTTCTGCTACTAGGAGCAATGTGTGGTCTAAGCTGTTTTTTCCTTTTAACTGCCAGTGGGGGTTTGAACTGATTGGCTGGGAGCTTGGCTATGTTCTGATTGGTTAGGGGCTTGGCTGCATACATTGGACAAACCAACAGGAGGATAAATGCACGCATTGAAGAACACAAAAACTCAATCAAAAGAGAGGAACCAACTTCTTCCCTGGTCCAACACCTTAAAGCCACAGGACATGAAATTGATTTCAAAAAGACCAGAACAATTGCCAAAACTGAACATTTTAATAACAGAATAATCAGAGAAGCCATCGAGATAGAAAAACGCCCCCACAGCATGAACAAACGAGATGATACCTCCCGCCTACCAGCCATTTGGAAACCCGCCCTTATTGAAAAACGTATTCCTAACTCTAAGATTGACACCAGAAACACACAGGATGCCACCTCCACACAGCCACGCAAAAAGCAAACCCAAACCCACACCAATGATGAGGCAAGACCACAGACCAGGAGCCAGACCAGAGCTGCAACATTAGCCACTTTGAACCTCTCCAGCACAACAAAGCCCCCACCCAAACAGAACACTCCCCCAGCCAATCAGAACACAGCCAACCCCCCAGCCAATCAGAGCACAGCCAAGCCCCTAACCAATCAGAACATAGCCAAGCTCCCAGCCAATCAGTTCAAACCCCCACTGGCAGTTAAAAGGAAAAAACAGCTTAGACCACACATTGCTCCTAGTAGCAGAAGCCAAAAGCACCAGCCTGACGATGATGAATGAGATTTCATCGAAACGTTGCCAAGACACTTCAAATTCTACGTGGGAGAAAACCCGAAGAACCAAAGACCTGCATATATATATATATATATATATATATATATGTAGGTCTTTGGTTATTCGGGTTGGTGTTTTCGGCTTCGTGCTTCTAGGAGCAATGTGTGATCGTAGCTGTTTCTTCCTTTTAACTGCCAGTGGGGCTAAGCTATTATCCTATAATTAATAATACCTGCACTCACTCTCTATTACAGAATTCAAGCCTGTACCCAATAGCTTTTAGTGCTGCTAACAATTATCAGCTAACATTGTGTGGTATACACCCATTCTTGCCATAACTCTAACTCTATATGTTTCAGCCTGGCTTTTGTGAACTTGGATTGCTTTCGGACTTCTGTGTGCCAGTGCCCCAGACTTGATGAATCAAACCTAGAGGTGTTCTTAATTATTAATCTACCAGTGAGATAAGGGAGAACTACGAGAGTACAAATGTTCTTTAGCTGCATAAGTAGTGGTTTTGTTGCAGACTAAATAAGGCAAAAACTCAAAGGCTTGAGAAGAGAATACACAGACTTTTCTTTCAGAACCTGTTCTATAAATGAGGACAAGGATGTTTCTGTATGGAAATCTGAATAAATCTTGTTCAAATACTTGTTCAAGAGTTTAGTTCAGGTGGTTGCAACTTGGATTTCTTTAGGAGATTGCAGATTACTGTAGATTCTATCAGCCATTTGTTTGTTTGCTCCTCAAATATATATATAGTAATCCATTTCACAAAACAAGTGACTTTGGGCATATAGTACACCCAAAGCAATTGGCTATTGGGGCTGCGATTTAAAGCATATGGAGAGCATAAGTTGTTTATTCCGTATTTTAACAAAACAGTGTAGAACTATTATGAATATAGCAAAATCCTGGAGATCACTTTCTAATACTCATGGATATTTCATTTTACTGAACATTTCTATCCACCTCACTTAAATGGAGGCAGTTAGGAATACTTAGGTAAGTTTTTTACTCCACCCTCTATTGCTAGATGTGTACATTCACATGCCTCATGCAATTACTGAGCATTGCTGTGATAAAAGAAAGTTGAATTTAAAATAGGAGCTCTGCCAATAATATTGAGCAATGTGATCTCATGCAGTGTCTTTCCAAACAGGTCTACAAATGAAAGGTTTATGTTAGAAATAAAGCCCATCATCTTAAAGGTCTGGGTATTCTGGAAGTTGCTTCTATCAAATTTCCAAAGAAAGCACAAAATCTCTTAGATATGCCCTTTTAATAATCAATGTCCAAACTGGAATCAATGAGATCCAGAAAAAGAAATGAGAAATTTAAAGGACAGAACAGAATAACAGAGTTGGAAGCTATCTTGGAGTCTTCTAGTCCAACCCCCTACTGAAGCAGGAGATCCTGCACCATTTCAAACAAATGGCTGTCCAATCTCTTCTTCAAAACTTCCAGTGATGGAACACTCACAACTTCTAGAGCAGCGGTTCTCAACCTTTTTCAGGCTGCGACCCCGACCTGTGCTGCGCATGCGCGGCGCGACCCCAGCCTGCACCGTGCATGCGTGACGCGACGGCCTGTACTGCGCATGCGTGGTGAGATGGCCTGCATTGCGCATGCGTGGCGCAATGGCCCGCATCGTGCATGCGTGACACATCACGCATGTGCAGCGCGATGGCCCGCATCGCGCATGCGTGGTGCAATGCATCACGCATGTACAGTGGCCTGCATCACGCATGTGCGGCAGCCCGCATCGCGCATGCGCGACGTGATGGCCCGCATCGCGCATGCGCGGTGCTACCCCGCGCATGTGCGGTGCTACCCCCTGCGCCAGCCGAGGGGAAAAGAGGAAAAAATGGCGGACTGCGTTGTTTGGCGACCCCCGTGAAATGGTCGTTCCACCCCAAATGGGGTTGCCACCCACAGGTTGAGAACCGCTGTTCTAGAGGCAAGCTGTTGCACTGGTTACTTGTTCTAACTGTCAGGAAATTTTCTCCTTAGTTCTAGGTTGCTTCTCTCCTTGATTAATTTCCATCCATTGTTTCTTGTCCTGCCTTCAAATGCTATGAAGAATAGATTGACCCCCCCTCTACTTTGTGGCAGCCCTTCAAATATTGGAACACTGCAATCATGTCACCCCAGTCCTTATTTTCACTAGACTAGATATACCCAATTTCTGCAACTGTTTTTCATATATTTTAGCCTCTAATCCCCTAATCATATTTGTTGCTCTTTTCTGGACTCTTGTTAGAGTCTCAACACCTTTTTTTTATATCATGATGACCAAAGCTGGATACAATATTCTAATTGTAGTCTTAGTAAGGCTTTATAAAGCAGTACTAACACTTCACAGATTCTAATCCTCAGTTAATGCAACCTAAGATTGAGTTGGTTTTTTTGGCAGCTGCAGCATACTGCTGGCTCATATTTAAGTGGTTGTCCACTAGGACACCTAAATCCCTCTCACAGGTACTGCTATTGAGCCATATACCTGTGCATTTGGTTTTATTTGCTTAAGTGTCAAACCTTATTTTTCTTACCACCAAATTTCCAGTAAGATTCCATCGAATTTCCAGGGGTCAGTGTTTGTGTCTGTTGAGATTCTTTTAGATCTTGAGCATGTCTTCTGGAATGGAAACACAGGTAATCTATGAAGCAATGTGTGGATTTGTTTGTAAACAAGAATGATTTGCAAATATAGAAAGGTATGGAGAATTGTATGGAACAGAGCTGATATAAATTAGATTGAGCAATATTTTCTTTTTCCTTATCTCCTTTATTTCCCTTGCCTTGTTAAATGTTGTTCTTTTTCTGCACTTTGCATAACTGTGCATAATATTTCTTACTTCATAACACAACGTTCTTTAATATTCCATAAAACTTCTACAAAATGACCTTCTTATACTAGTGTGGGGGAAAAAAGAACTATTTCCAAATTAATGACTTCAGCCATAAATTGTGTCTTGTTCATACTGGATATAAGTATAAAACTCAGATGAGATTATGAAATAACCCAGAGAAAGTATTTGCCTGTTTATGTACCTCTGCTGTTTTTAATTGGGCAAATAAAGAAAACTCTCACACATTTAAAATTTCTGCACAGTTAACAGTAGCAGGTGGTTATTAGTGAATGGAAGAAGCCTTTGTATAAAAACCATAAAATGTGTTTTATTTCCACAGTCCATTGAGACCAGTTATGCCTCATTCTGATGTCAATTAATCATGAGCTTTGACTGAGACCCTGAGGGGAATATTTTGAGGCTGCAGCTAAATCAGTCACTTTGAGGGAAGCGCCTTTCGCTAGAGGCTTCTAAAGGAAAATCATTAAATCAAAGCCTTTTAAACAAGAACCATAAGAGTTTTCAGCACGCCACCTGAATAAACAGCATTCCCAGATTTGTGGGGCTCACAAACTTTTAATTGCAATTAATTAAAGCCAATATTTAGACTTGAAAATACGGAAATAAAGTAGGCGAGGGAAAGACCAGTCTGCCTTTGGACAGTCTATTTAACTGGGCACATTTTATATCTTCAGTAGCTCACCTTTAGGGGAATTAAAGGGAAGAATACATAAAATTATAAATCCAGATAACACTTGAGTTAAGAATGCTTAGAGCCTCAGATCTCAAATTTAAGATAAGTCCATCTTGTGAACAATTTTTCTGAAGTCAGTGGAACATTATGTCTTACTACTGTCTACAAACATATGGCTTTCACCTATAATTGTTTAAAAAGCTTGGGAAGAATAAGTAGGTTTGAACCAAACTAAGAGAGTGTAACAAGACCCTCTAAAGATCTTTGTGAATTTCTATCTAAAACCTAAAGAGGGTTGGAAGTACGTTTAATTGCATATGCTTCTAAACCAACTCATGATCCCCTCCTTATGGCAATTCCTAATCAGAAGACGGTTTATAAGCACAGTGACTGCAAGGAAGCAAGAACAGACAATTGGTCTTTCAATTGGTATGACAATATCTTGCCTTACATATTTGTGTTAGGCATTAGGACGCAGTCATGCCATGACAATATTTGCATCCTGACTTCACGCTGTGTGCCTCATCTTTTCGGTATCATTGCACTTTGCTGCAGATGTCACTGTTTATAGGTGTGTTTACCTGAGTAAACTTTGTTTTTCCCTCTGCAGATCTTTAATTAATCTAGTCTTACATTCTAATTCGTAGGTGAGGAAATAGAGTTAGAAATTACATTGGAGGCTCTACCCAGCCCTAACAACTTTTCCAATGCCCAATGCTGGATCCCAAAAGATGGCTGTCCAACCTCTGATTAAACACCTATAATGAAAGAGAGTTCATCACCTTCTAAGGCTATCTGCTCCATTGTTGTACTTACTGTTCGGATTTGTTTTCCCTGCTATCTAACCAAAATCTACTGCTGTTTTCGTTTCACACTTTCAACTTATTGTTTCTTATCCTGTCTTCTGGAACAACCCTGACCACTTCTGCTGTATCTTCTATAAGATAGACCTTCAGATATTTGAAAACAGCTATTATATCTTCTCCATGCTAAACATAACCAAACCCTCCAATCATTCTTCATGACCCTTATCATTCCTCTTTATTGTATTCCTCAGTATTTAATAACACATCTAAGAGAAGTAGATAAGTGTTGTATGAAAATGATAATGACTGGAAGCTTTTTTTATTTAAAAAAGCAAAAGGAAAATAAAAGTACTTGGAAATAAATTCTCCTTGAACTGGGAAATATAGTGCATCTAATGGCTTCCAATTCCAGTGTATCTGACAGATTACAGGAACTAATTTTTCTTTTCTCAACATTAAAAAAAATAATAAAAAAACCAAAACAAAACAAAACCCAGAAATGTAACTGGAGGATTGTATTTTCAAAGGCAAGGATGTATTTTAATTATTGGCTCTACAAGTTATTTTATCTATGTGTCAAACCCTCAATGTGTTTTCAATGCATTTTCATTCCACTTCATTTTGGGAGCTGTCATTCTGGTGGGAGGGGGGAGGTTTGTACCAAGGGGGAGGGGGACAGTTCGGGGAGCCTACAATTTTCTTTGCTTTGTTCTATCCTCCTTTGAATAACCTTTCTTGGGGTGTGAAAGAAGGGACAAATGTGCCTGCAGCCATCTGCCTTATCTCCAGCCTCGCTGGTTTCCCACAACAATTTAACACCTATGGATTGGCTAAATCAAACTGACTGGTTGGGCATTGAGGAGGGGTTTTGAAAGGGCACTTTTAATGTAACGTTTCATGCAGGAAACCTTTAGATCCTGCCTTACTCTCCTGCTGTCATTAACACTCAATAAAAGTTTCTTTTGAAATAATGCAAGTTTTAAGAGCACTGCTTTCTTGGAAGAACTAATTGAGGCAGGTCCTTACACTATGATTCGTTCAACCTTCTCCCATTTCAAAGCTCTGAAATTTCTCTGATGTCATGAGAAAGTCACAGAACTATTCCAATTATAGAAAGAACATTAGGGAGGAAGAAGGAAAAAAAGAAAATGGATAGAATGAAAATAGATATGTAGCCTTTGGCAGTTATGTTTATGAGAACATTCATCCATGTCTATGCAGGGTGACAGGAGGATATCAATTTTGTGCTTGTGGCATGAATGGGAATAATCCTGTTCATAAACGTTAATCCATTCAGACTTTATGCTCTTTTAGAAATATAGAGCAAACTATAAATGTAAGATTTCACAAAATGTAGCCTCCCTGAAATAACCTTTTTTAAAAGAAAAATTACTTTCACTTATTTAGAAGTACAAGAAAACGTGTACATTTGCATGAGAGACAGTGATGTTTTGTATTCATCATACATACTGTATGAAGTGTAAGTCGTCAGTGAGCTGATACTGCTCATGTGAGATCATATTTTAGTTGATTATTTTGCATCCATCAACATATTTACAATTTTAAAAGCTAGAAGTTATATTTAATATTTTCCAAGGCATAGCTGATCTATGTTGATCCTAAGTAAATGGTCTCTAAGACCATCATGTTGCCCACCTAATTATTTATAACAATCTCAGATACTGGTTGCATGCCAGGATGATCACTTGTGAATTGGTAGGTATAGCTTAATTTCTGCTCCTTTTTTTGTTAAGTTTTCCACTGATGTACAAGGGCAATTTGAAAATAAACCTGACAAACACTCACAGATACAGAACTTTTATTATACACATTAGAAAACTACAACATTATATTATTTTTCAACATGGTCGCCATTCAAATTGAGGCACTTGTCATAATGTCTTACAAGTTTTGAAATTCCTTAGTAGTAGTCGCTTGGCACCAAATCTGGGCTATGGGGAAGGGTGATCAAAAACATCCCAATGGAACTGCTTCAAAAGTTCTTGGGTGCGTCTAGCAGTGTGCGGGCGAGCATTATTGTGAACCAACACCACGCTGGAAGTGGTGCCATAGAAAATCCTGCCAAATGTGAAGATGCCAAAGGAGTACTGCTAGTGAAGTTCATGGACTGTGGTTCGACCATCAGTTCAGAAGTTTATTGTGAAACATTATGAAAATTCAGACCAGCCATCCATAACAAGTGTTGGGGCATGCTGACTTCCAGTGTGGTGTTGGTTCACGATAATGCTTGCTCGCACACCACTAGACATACCCAAGACCTTTTGAAGCAGTTCTGTTGGGATGTTTTTGATCACCACCCCCATAGCCCAGATTTGGCACCGAGTGACTACTACTAAGGAATTTCAAACCTTGTAAGACGTTATGACAAGTGCCTCAATTTGAATGGTGATTATGTTATGTTGTAGTTTTCTAATGTTTATAATAAAAGTTCTGTATCTGTGTCTGTTATTGATAACCAAATGTAGATTTGTTTCCAAATTGCCGTTGTATATATTTTATTTTGAAGTAATTTTTATATTTTTGAAGCATATTATGGCTTCTGGCCTGGCTTTATAGGTAGTGTCACTAATCTGATGCTTTATCTCTACTTGGAAGCTTAATATAATTTAGATGTATACACATCTGGCTGCATCAATAATTTCATAAGATAGATACAAAGTGTATATGACAATATATAAATGCATTAAGAGAATATGTTTATGAAAAATAACTTATAAATTTTCATTCAAAGCTTTCACTGAATGTTCATCTTTATAGTACAGAAAATTTAAAATTTAACTGTCAAATACCACCATCCCTATTTTTTCTTATGATGGAATTTAAGATAACAAATACAATTTTTCACTCTGATCAAATTCAAACTTTCTGAGCTTTCTAAAATGTGTGAAACATGAACCTTCTAGTTTTTGAAGGTATACTTATATATAAGGCACATTAGTTCAAAAATACTTGTTAATATGCAACTCACCTGCTCTAGCAATTCTAAATAACAATATTGTTCCAAAAATCAGCAAAATGTATCGATGGCTAAAATGAAAATAAATACCCATAACTTTCCGAATTCAAAATTTTATGTATTGGTCACTGGCAAGCTTTTATAACTTTTTATACAGCACATGCCTCCTTCTTCCTATTATCCTGATCTCAAGTGGCAATATATAAAAACTACAAAGACTAACTGAATATGAAAAAAGAGGAACTCTAATTTATCATAAAATTCAATATTCAGTTGGGTTATATATAAAAAAAATTCTACATTTTTTACATGCCTCTTGAGCTGAATTCTCAAGTGTAATACCTGTTTGGGGTCAGGACTCAGCAGCATTAATAAGGCATTGTAAGTATAAAAGGTAACTAGGTGAGTCTGCCAATTGATCCAGGCAAATGAACACTGTCACCACTGGAATTGCTAAATTTTAAACATTGTAATAGTCTTGTGTGGTGGAGGCTGAGCAGAATGACTGGGGAAGAGCTCAGTTCAGGCATAATGGCTGAGGGAGGGCACTGAAAGCTGCTCCTTCCCACCCATCATTCACCGTTTGAGACAGCTGTCTCACTTGGCTTAATGATAGAGTTGACCCTTACTGCCATTCATTTTAGCAGAGATATTGTTGGAGAAGAGTCAGAATGAATGCAAGTTGAGCAACGGCATCAGGTCATCTGTTGCCATGAAGGCAGGGATCAGTAATATTCTGTACTAATGTTCCAATCCAGATACAATTATTTCAGGTCCCCTTCAAATCCCCTGGTGACTCGCTCAGCAGCAACCTGTCAAAAACCTGCCGTAGCTTCAGGTGTGAAGTACTGAGCTCATTGCAAAGGATACAGACTGAAGAATTTACATTTAAATTGCAGTGTGAGTTTTCTGATTGTTTTGTGTGTTTATAATTGTGTAATATAAATACATAGCATTATTTCTGCAAGGACTATAGTTTTTTTAAAAAATAAAATAAAATAAGGTATGCTATCAGATAAGTATGTAGACGGAAGAGGATTAGACTTTGCTGGTCCCAGAGTTGTCGGAGAACTGTATCAGCAACAGATTGATTCAAGCTTAAATTCCTTGCATGAAATTTCATGTAATTAATTCCTTTAATAGATATGATGGATTATGGCATGTGTTAATAAACCAACCAGCCCTACTTGCAAGCAACAAAATTTGCCAACGATTTACAGACATGGATCAGATACATATCCGTATCCACAATATTAGATTCATCCACTGAGCCAGTCCAGTAAGGGATTTGTATACCTCTCTTTCATTGTTTCTCTCACTGTAATAAGGCATCTAACCAACAGACCTTAAAACACTGCAGCTCTGTTGCAATTTCAATCAAATCAGAATAGAACTGGGAGGGAGCTAGGAGGTCTTCTAGTCCAGCCCACTGCTCAACCAGGAGTCCCTATAACATTTCAGACAAGTGGCTGTCCAGTCTCTTCTTAAAAACCTCGAACTTGCTAGAGGGCTATTCTAGATATTCTAGTGCTCATGGTGTCAACCACACGCCTGCATAAAGCCCCAAAGCAGGATATGGGATGACAGTTTTCTTTGGTTGCTGACCTACAGAACACTGTTATCTTTGATTTTAGAGATAGTGTAATGGTGACCATTATTAGTAGTTGCCCATTGCTCTATCCTTGTCCATTCCCTTTTTAAGCTGTAATGTGATATCTGTGCAACTGGATGCAAAATGTTGGGCTTCAAGTTGCATTTAACCACCAGCAGAAGATAATGCATACAAGAGTTCAGATTTCATTTTACAGTCTAGGAATTAATATAAAACCAAACACCCGGTTTTTCCATTATGCCTTGACATTTTCTCACTTTTGAGAAAAAGCGTGCCTCGTTTTCCCCCTCCCCCCTCTCCATGCGATGTTATTCTTTCCCTTTCACTCTGAAATCTCCGATAAAGGAAAGTGGGTGCATTTTTAAATCAGTAAAAGAAAAAGACAAGAAAATCTATATTAATTTTCCTGTTAAGATTTGTTGGAGGTCTTTTTCCCCCCATAAACTAGCATACAGAAAGATTAACAACGCAGCAAATATTTAAATTTCCAGCCAAAATTATAGAAACACGTCCTATCTTTTCTGCTGTATTGATATTTTCTCATTTCCATCTTGTTTTCTATAATGCTAGCCCTCATCAGCTGTAATGAATCTCCAGATTGACAGCTTGATGATTGATTGAGCTATAACATTCTGAAAGCTTCAACAAATATTTCTTTTCCTCCCTTCTTTCTTTCTTTTTAACTCAACAGAACCTCCCACAGGAGTTCACGTTTCTCCATTTTATCTCTTGGAGCATAGTGACAGGCATATATAGTAAGTGAACACTAAATACCCTGGGAACTGCTCAGTGGCCTTCAGATCCAGCTATGTTTTTTGATTCCCAGGACTCTCTATTGAAAGCCACCCCACAAGAAAATCTCAATTTTTCAAAGAGATTCAAATCAAGGATTTGTTATACAAAAAAGTGTGTATGTATGTGTGTGGGTGTGAGGATACAGGATACCAAGATGGAAATTTTGGATTTCCAGTCCATAGAAATAAAACAATATTTTCTTCTTTTTTTTCCCTAAAGTCATAGGAATCTTTGTCCTCACCTTCCCTTTCTTCATCAAGTCCTATAGAGAAAAATCATTGTTAACTGAAGGACTTATAAATTGGTGGGGAGATGACTGCTTACAATTCATCACTATATTATACAGGGAAAAATAAATATGTGAGTATGGAAAGACAAACAGCTCTCACTATTAGTACTGATGACTTTTCCCCTCTTGAGGACTTTTTAAAATATGTTTAAATTTTGTCTGTTGTTTTTTTTTAAATCTGCTACTACCAATAACAATAATCACTCTGAGGGTGAAATGTGTGGTATCTAAATTTGTTAAAAAAAATAATGCCATGTTAATGAATTTTCCACAGTTTCATTGATCTGCTGTCATTATGGAGTTTAATGAGAGAAAATGGCAATATGGGTGGGGGAATCAATCATAGTTGAAATTAAGAAAACTTCCTCTTTGTTCAAGTAAAGCAAAATTTTCCATAGTGAAAGAAAAGTAGACCTGAAATGGAAAACAGCCATATCTCTAATGGTATGGCCTATTGTGAGGAAATCTTCCTTTCTTCTCTACATACAGTGCGCAAAAGATTTAGCTAATACTGTGTGTCATTCTGACATTATTTTCTGTTTATTGTGAAAAGAGGGGAGGGAAGAAGGAAGGAAGGAAGGAAGGAAGGAAGGAAGGAAGGAAGGAAGGAAGGAAGGAAGGAAGGGAGACCAGAATAAATTTTAAAAAATAAGTAAATTAGACATATCGAAACAAATGGTGAACCATTTTATACATTAAAATGATATACCAAAATTCATGTGTTATTTTAAGTTGAATAAAACCTAGATGGTTCTAATTATTATTTATTTATTTATTATTTATTCGGATTTGTATGCCGCTCCTCTCCGAAGACTCGGAGCGGCTTACAACATATATATATATATATAAACAATTGAACAAATCCGAACAACATTAAAAATACAAACCCCATACATACTCATCAATCACACCACAATCAACAATCATCCCCAGGCCTGCCGGCAGAGGTAGGTTTTTAAATTCTTTCGGAAGGCCAGGAGGGTCGGAGAAACGCGGACTTCAGGAGGTAGTTGGTTCCAGAGGGTGGGCGCCGCAACAGAGAAAGCCCTCCCCCTAGGGCCCGCCAAACGACATTGTTTCGTTGACGGGACCTGGAGGAGGCCGACCCTGTGCGCTCTCACCGGTCGTAGAGAAGTATGTGGCAGAAGGCGGTCCCGTAAGTATCCTGGTACCAAGCCATGAAGGGCTTTATAGGTAATAACCAACGCCTTGAATTGGGCTCGGAGACCAATAGGCAACCAATGCAGCGTGCGGAGAGTTGATGAAATGTGGGCACAACGAAGAAGACCCACAACTGCTCGCGCAGCTGCATTTTGCACTAATTGTAGTCTCCGAACACTCTTCAAGGGTAGCCCCATGTAGAGAGCATTGCAGTAGTCGATCCTCGAGGTGACAAGGGCATGTGTGACTGTGAGGAGTGACTCCCGATCCAAGTAAGGACGCAACTGGTGCACCAGGCGAACCTGGGCAAATGCCCCCCTCGCCACTGCTGACAAATGATGATCCAATGTCAGATGTGGATCAAGGAGGACTCCCAAGTTGCGAACCTTCTCTGAGGGGTTTATAGATTCACCCCCCAGGGTAATCGAAGGACAGATAGAAGTGTCCTTGGGAGGCATCACCCACAGCCACTCTGTCTTATCGGGGTTGAGCCTTAATCTGTTAACACCCATCCAAACCCTCACAGCCTCCAGACACTGGCACATCACCTCAACCACTTCACTGATATGGCCAGGAGTGGAAATGTACAGCTGAGTATCATCAGCGTACTGATGGTATCTCACTCCGTGGCAGTGGATGATCTCACCCAGTGGCTTCATGTAAATGTTAAAAAGTAGGGGGGAGAGAACCGACCCCTGAGGCACCCCACATGGGAGTAACCTAGAGGTGGACCTTCGATCCCCCACAAACACCGACTGCGACCGACCAGTGAGATAGGAGGAGAACCACCGCAATACGGTGTCCCCCACTCCCAATCCCTCCAGCCGGCGCAGAAGGATACCGTGGTCAATGGTATCGAATGCCGCTGAGAGGTCAAGAAGCACCAGGACAGAGGACTGGCCTCTATCCCGGGCTCGCCAGAGATCATCCATCAGAGCGACCAAAGCAGTTTCGGTGCTGTAGCCGGGCCTGAATCCTGACTGCAGAGGGCCCAGATAATCGGCTTCCTCCAGAGACCACTGGAGCTGATGCGCCACCACCTTCTCGACAACCTTCCCCACAAAGGGAAGGTTGGAGACCGGATGATAGTTGGTCAAAATTTCTGGATCCAGGGAAGGCTTCTTGAGGAGGGGGCGCACAAGTGCCTCCTTTAAGGGAGCCGAAAAGGACCCCTCCCTCAAAGAAGCGTTGACAATCTCCTGGATCCAGGTACGTGTCACCACCCTACTGGCCGAAACCAGCCAGGAGGGACACGGGTCCAACAAACAGGTGGCAGAACATACAGATCCAATGGCCCTGTCCACTTCCTCAGGCATAACAGCCTCAAACTCTCCCCAGATGACCGGACAAGAACATGCCCCTGTCCCCTCAACTGAATCATTATCAGTCGACTCTGCTACACAATTGGAGTCTAGGTCAGCCCGGATCTGAGCCACTTTGTCTGCGAAACAGTTATTAAAGTCCTCAGCACTACCCTGCAAGGGAGGCTCCGGACCCCTTGGGTTAATAAGGGATCGGGTCACCCTAAACAGGGTGGCCAGACGAGATTCCGCAGACACGATCAAAGCAGAAAGATACAAAGATCTTGCCACCTTAATCGCCTTCAGATAGGCTTTAATAAATAAGCTCAATCTGGTTCGGTCAGATCCGGACTTACTTTGTCTCCATCGCTTCTCTAGACGTCTCTTATGGCGCTTCATCCCCCTGAGTTCCTCAGTAAACCAAGGAGACCTCCTGGGGCCAGCACCACGGAGAGGTCGCAAAGGCGCAATCTGGTCAATAGCCCCCTTCGCGGCCGTATTCCATGCCGCTACCAGGGACTCCGCCGGACTGTGAATGAGGGAGCTCGGTAATTCCCCAAGCGCCGTCTGAAAGCCAATTGGATCCATCAGGCATCTGGGGCGGAACCACCTAATTGGTTCCGCCTCCCTGCGGGGAAGGATTGGGGCCGTAAAATTCAGTCGAAGCAGAAAATGATCAGTCCATGACAAAGGCATGATATCTAAGCCCCTTAAAACCAGATCATTACCCAACTGCTCCGAAAGGAAAATCATATCCGGGGCGTGTCCACCCTCATGCGTCAGGCCCTGCACTACTTGGGTCAGGTCCATGGTTGTCATGGCGGCCATGAACTCCTGTTCCAATACCGAGGATTCGCCAAGCGATGGCAGATTGAAGTCCCCCAGGACTATAAGCCTGGGGAACTCCACCGCCAGCCCAGCAACCTCCTCGAGTAGCACAGGCAGGGCTGCTGCCACGCAGCTGGGAGGCAGGTACGTAAGCAATAAGCCCACCTGGACCCCTAGGTCCAGCGTCATAAGGATGGACTCGCAACTGTTAGCCTTTCACAAGGCACTCAAGAACTGGTGGTTTTTGAGAAATTTGGGTCAGGAAATTTCAGGCATGAAACATCAGATCCTTACATGAAAACTCAATTAAAATAATTTATTGCTAAAGCCTGTGCCCAGGAATCTTCTCACCTAATGGTTAACACCTGGTTAGAGTTAGATAAGGGCCAACTTTACTCAAGGGAGGTTGGACTTCATTCACTTGTGGCTATGTAATGATTCTAGGCTGATTCCACTTTTCGCTCTGCTTCCAGGTCTGTCAATGCATCTTCTGCAGAAACCTAGGTGAATTCTGCTGATAATACTGCTTTTATCAGTTGGGTTTATTACGTTGTCTTCAGGGATCATATTTTATATACACCAGTGTAGTTTTAATGTTCGCTTTTGGGTGGCCATATAAACCATCAATAATAAATAAGTAATTTCAGATCAAGCAGTCATTTCCCCTCAGTCGTACCTGGTATAGCAAATCTAGCTATGCTAACTGAGATCTCAGATATTCAGATCAGAGGTTGAATGTCTATGGAGATTCTCAGTCATCCAGGTCATGGTTGTCCCAAAGGTGATTTTTTTTCAAGAGGCTTTCTTTATTTTTCCTTGAAGACGTTTCACTTCTTGAAGAAGCCTCTTCAATAAGAAGCAAATTGTCTTCAAGGAAAAAGAAAGAAAGTCCAGTTGCCTCTTGAAAAAAGCATCTTTGGGACATCAGAGGTTGAACTAATAAGAAAATAAGCCCAGTTGCCATGACTCAACTTTCAGGCAACTTTACCTGGTTGATGAATCTTCGTCAACATATTGCAATGCGCTTTGGGGAAGAAACCCCCAAGGTTGGTGAGAGAGGAGTTGGAACATTCCAATGATTTTCTGCCTAACTAACTTGCTCAGACTGATAAAGTTGCTTGGATGAGCAGTGACGTCTCAAACTAACAAGAAAATAGGTCCAGTTGCCATGATTCAACGTTCAGACAACATTATCTGGATGACTGAGAATCTTCATCAACTTCAGAGGTTGAAGTACTTTATGACAAGGTAATTAAGATGATCAATTAGAAAAGAAGCTTTATATTGATGTGGTTGTTGCTTGTAGAAATACTAGAAAAATGTCTTTATTCAATTGTTATCTATCAAAATACTAAGACATGTACTAATTTAAGGTTAATAAAAGAGAATATTATTGGAAGAAGAGAAAATCAAGAAAAGCTACTATGTGGATTATGGAATTATAGAAATTAATTGTTATTGATTGTTTTTAAATATAAACCCAGACAACACACTGTTTACCAAATATTAAGATGATTTTGTTAAAAAATTAATAAAATATATTAAAAAGAGAGAGAGAGCTTCTTGTGAGTATGAATTTTGATCTGGCATAATCATGAATGAAAAAGCTTTTTTAATTGCTGTAAAGAGTTACTTGAAATACTCGGTGAAAATAAAAACTGTACCAGAAGTACAATTTTAATTTAACTTGCTATGATTTTAAATTGCTTAAGATGTTATTAAATACCTCTGCTGCTTTCTTTTAATCATATATTTTGAAAATATTAATATTGCTTATTATAGGGTAACATTCTGATTAATATAATCATGAGCACAATGATTGAAAACAATGAAACAATTACATATCACAGCTAACAAAAGCTCTTTTAACTTGAAATTTGACTAAATTATTAGTACTTCATTTTGAATTCTACTCAGGAACTCTGGAAACCACCTACTTATAAAGGAATATGTAGAAGTATGAATGTAGAATGTATAGTGTGATCTAAAAAATGGAACATATCTCAGATCTTTTGTCTCCTCATTGTGATAAAACATGAAGCTTATATACAGGTAGTTCATGACTTATAACCATTCATTTAGCAATCATTACAATGATAGTAAAAGAAGTAATTTACAACTGGTCCTCACACATACCACTGTTGCAGCATCCCTGCAGTCATGTAATACAAATTTGGGCACGTGGCAACTGGCATGTATTACTATGATTGCAACATTTGGGGGTCGTGATGAGATACCATTGTTACCTTCCCAGCCAGCTTGTGACTTTTCCAACATGCAAAGTCTATTGGGGAAGCTGGATTCACTTAATGATTGTGTGATTCACTTAACTGCAATGATTCACTTAGCAAAAAAAGATAATTAAATCAGGCACAACACATTTAACAATTGTTAAGTGAGCTGAGCCGATTTGAGTTGAGCCAATTTTTTCCTTTCCTTTATGGTCTTCCTTAGCAATGAGAATTCTGACACCAAGTATGGCTATAAATTGGGGACTATCAGGGGTATCTGGGAAAGGCTGAAAAATCAAGATGGCAACCACACCCAATCAACATGTATCTTCCAACTTGACTTTTTAAAAATTAATATTTTATTAGTTTTCTAATTTTACAATTAAGTATTTAAAAAGCAACGTGGTGACTGGGTTAATCAATAGTTCAATATCATACATAAATCTTTAGTATAAATTTCAGGTTACAACATCAGATATTTCCTCTCTTTTTCCCTTAATATCTACTATCTCGTACTAGGCTAATACAGTCTTATTGTTATCAACTAAGTAAAAACATCTTTGTTTGACTTCCTGCCAGTTTCATCCATATTGCTTTAAAGGTGCTTGGTGGTGATTTTGACTTTGGCTGTCAGCAGCTTAGTGATGAGTCATATTGCTATGGCTGGTCTTTCCCCTACCGGTTTGGAGGGTTTCTCTGCATCAAATGGAAGGGTCACTGCCTTCCCACAGGGGTCTCCTCCTTGCTTGCTGCCCCTACAGGGTGACTTTCGACCCTTTCCAGGGTCCCCCAGCAGGATGAATTCGGATGCAAAAGATGGATATCATCTTCCAGCGTCTGCGGCACTGTGATTGCAAACCAGAAGTCCCTCAACTTGACTTTTTTTACTCCATTTGTAGACACCTCTGCTATATGTTTAAGAACTAGATATCTGGCAGGCCACCATTTTCATTGTGCATTTAAACATAGCATTGAAACTGTCTTCATGGAGCCTCATTTGGCAGTGATTCACTAAAATATATTTCTATATATTCTATTATAAGCCACTTCTACATTTTAGTTAGCATGAGCATATTTTAAACAAACAAACAAACAAACAAACAAACAAACAAACAATAAAAAGTTAGGACATTTTCAGTGTAAGGGATCTAATTGTAGAATTCAGTTTCACAGAAGTTGGGGTTGCACTTTGTACTCTTTTAGCATAAGCTGAAGATGTCGCTCTTCACTGAACCTTTGTTTAAATTTAGGCTGCTACAATTTCTGCTTTGTAATGCTTTGTTTGTACAATTAGACAATCCATGTCTACCCGAGTCATCATTTCAGAGATATTTCTTTACCTAAAGATGGAAGCAGAATAACGATGGGTGGGCAAAAAACCAGTGGGAGCAGGAATGTCTTTTGACTTCCTGCCAGCTTCCCCACTGAGTGTCTTTGTGGGAAGTTGACAGGGAGCATCAGAAATCTCTCTGCCTCCCTCCCTTCCTGTAATTTCTCTTATCTTTCCCATTTACTTTCTTGTGAGAAGCATGCAGAGGGAAAGTCTGTAGGGAAGTCAGCAGGAAGCTGCAAATCCAAAGCCAGGGAACAGGGTGCATATGGGATATGGGTCAGAAAGGATGCAAGGAGTGTGCAAGATGTGCTATGTAGATCAGGTAGGGTGCATGGGGTGTGAGAGATATTTCATGTGGGTTGGGTAGGTGCAGATTGAAAAGGGTGCATGGGGGAGTCACAGGTTTGTGAAAGGTGTTGCATGGATCAGAGAATGTGCACAGATTGGAAAAGGCACACAGAAGGCAGTGAGGATCAAAAGGATTCATGAGGTTCACAAGTGTGTGAGAGAGGTGTCATGTGAGTCAGGAAAAGTCAGGAACAGTGAATTGCCATGTGCAAGAGGTGCCACATAAGTCATGGAAGATGCACGTGGGTGGCACAGATCAGGAACACTGGGGATGGCATGGGCCAAGAAGGGTGCCACAGGGGGTTCCTTTCTCCCTGTCTCTTCCCTTCCTATCAGGGGAGCAGGTAGGGGCTGCTGCTGGGTGGGGGATGGAGTGATGAATTGTGACAGTTGCTGGGAAACTGTCACAGAATGTTAAAAATGATTGGTGGCACTGAATCTGCCACAACTTCCCCAAATTTCATTCTCTCGGAAGTCATGGGACCCAGATTTTGCACACATTCTGTAAGTTAACTCATTTGGGATATCTTGGTTCAAAAATTGTTGCCATGTGTGCTCTGTTTCAGGGTTATAGAGTTTTAGTAGGATATAGGTCTGCAAGATTGTCTGGGACACTACACATCCTCTTCATGACCTGTTTTCCTTGCTACCTTCTGGGAGGAGGCTTTGTGGTATCTGAAGCAGAACATCCAGAATCAGTCACAGTTTTGTTCCATTAACAAAAGGTATTAACCTTGTGAATCTAAAGCTTCCTCTTTCTGCTATTTATTCAAGATGGACATTGATAATATTTATATGTTATTTATGTGTAAGGGTGTAGGCTTACACGTATGTTTAAATGTGTGTTATGTATGTGTACACTTTTGAGAGTAAGCAACAAAATTTCATTTTTAATGTGTGCCAATGTGCCCACAGTAAAAAAAAATGACAACAAAGGCTATCTATTTATATAGATAGATATTGTCTTCTACTATGGGATTTTAAGCTGCTTTATTGTTTTAATAACCTAAGTTTCTTTGTAGGATTTGAAAGTTGCTTTCATTGTAAATTACTTTTAATGGGGTACCTTCCCACTCTGGAACTGTTTATCATTTGTTGAAAAATAAGTATGCAAACCATTTAAAGCATTTAACATTTTCAATCTGTTCAGATCTGAATGGGACACCCCTCTAAAATTAAAGTCCTTGAAGGCAGGGAGTCAGCAGGAGACCATCAAAAGCTCCACATATGCCTGGTAGTGTAGACAGTCATTTATACTATTACTGAACTTGGACTCAAAATAGTTTTGCTTTTTTGATTTAGTTAGTAAAACCCATGTAGCTTCTACTCTTGCAGATCTTTAGTGTTATTGTTGTTTAGTCATTAGGTCAGGTCCAATGCTTCATGACCCCATGGACCAATACACACCAGGGGGCCCTGTCCTCCACTGTCTCCCAGAAATTGCCCAAATTCATGTTCACTGTGTCGATGACACTATCTAACCATCTCATCCTCTGCCATCCTCTTCTCCTTTTGCCTTCAATCTTTCCCAACACCAGGATTTTTTTCCAATGAGTCCTCTCTTCTCATTAGGTGGCCAAAGTATTTGAGCTTCAGCTTTATTATCTGTCCATCCAAAGGACAGTCAGGTTTGATTTCCTTAGATGCTTTTTACACAAATATAATTATGTTTCTAGTTTACCATCCTCTTTTAGCCTTGTCATTTCTGTTCATAATATTTTCCCTGTCTTCCCTGAATGTGAAAAGTAAGTAGAATAGTTTAACAAATGAGTACATATACCATTTACCCAGATCTGAGATACATTGTCCCATTCATTTGTTTCTAGTTTTATTCAATACTATAGATACACAGACAAGATAACTCTTTGATAAAGTGTTTCATGAAGGATAGACTTTTAACATGTGAGTAAACTTTGAATAACATCCATACGGGAAAATCATTTTTGTGAAAAAACAAAATCTAAAGTCTCCTGAAATATAAAGTTTCATTGTTCTTGTCCCAATGAAGTGTTTCAGATTTAGGTTCAATAGAAATGCACATCTTGGTAAATCTTATTAAAGGATAAATATCAGCAGTTGCTATGCAAGATTTCCTTCAACCAAAAACTCTTCTTCTGAAATGCTTGCATTCTGACATGTGACAAATTGCTGGGAAAAAAATGCTAAATAGTTAAATGGTGATGGTGACAGGTGATGGATAGCCTCATAAGTTTGCAGGGCAGCTGGTGTATGATACTAATTGATTCTATGGAACTGGATCTAGTTAACAAATTCACTTGAGAGAGGTTTGAGGATAAGGAGGGGGGACAAGGTTTCCTTTTCTTGGTTAGACATCTAAAAAAAATGCAGGACCTGTTATGTTACCAACCACTTTATTTAGCCTATAATATCCTTTGTTACTTTTCATAGCCAAAATCTTTCCATCTAAGTCAGGAGTGTCAAACTCTCAATGTCACGTGACGTGTCACGATGTATCATGACTTTTTTTTTCCATTGCCGGCAATAGGGTAGGCATGGTTTCGGCATGATGCATATGGCCCGCGGGCCGGCAGTTTGACACCCCTGATCTAAGTCATCATTCATGAATTATAAAGCTGATCAGGGAATATTGTCTCATGTGAACACATCTATTTCTAGAGCTGTTCATACCTGTCTCTAGGTCTGTATCTGTTCAGAATTTCCAATCTCTTTAAAATAAGTGGCTGTCTTAGTGGTCGTCCATGTAGGAGAAATGAAGATGGCTAAGTCTCACAAGCAATGCTTCCCTATAGCAGTCCTATGTTATGGAATACTTATCCCCAAGATGAACTGGCACCCGTTTTGATAAAGACACACTTGTTGTGAAGGACCTATGGGGAATGAACACTTGCTGTTATACTTACTGTTTTTATGGTTGTTTGCCTTTTTTATTGGCTTTTATATTTTTATTCTGTTCTTATGTTTTTATGTTGTAGGCCACCGGGAGTCATTTTGGTTAAATCCAGCAGTATACAAACACATAAACAAACAAATACTGTTTTAGAGAACATAAACAATGATCAGAATCTCATACCATGTTGCACAGTTGCACAGTTAAAATGGTGAACCAAAATGGTAGAAAGGAAAAGAGGAAAAGCAAAATACAGAGACTTTATCTGGGAATCTCCCCCCATGGCTCCGCAAAAGCTCCTGCTCACCCAAAATAGGAATGCTAGCTAGCTAGCTACAAACACAATAAAAACAGAAAGATTCACCATCCTTAAAACTAGAAGGTAGTTATCTTGCTTGGCTGGTTCACTTTGTCTTTTCCCAACAGAATTCTAGATATCTCATTATATTGCTTCAACTGTTGGAGCAGGTAAACCATGGATCTCTATGAAATCCACAATTGCAGAGAGTCCATGTGGATGTGATCCAATACAGGGTACTTGTCCTGTTTGTTCCAAACCACAACAAAAACCTCTGCCACACTATGCACCAGAATTTTGGGGAAAACCCCAATCTCTCTCTGAAATTGCACTGAGTCCATCAAATTGCTTGCTAGGCTTCACCTCTCTGGTAGAATTCTGGGATTATAAAAACCATAAAGAATAACCATCCAAATACATGAGACCTTCAGTACAACCTGTATAGATATCCATAGTCTTTTGTGCCTAAAATACATGCCAAAATATCAAATAGACACAGAAAAAAAGAGGCAGAGCAGATTGACATATTAAATTCATCTGTGGAAGGCTTTCGAATGTCCTCCCCCTCCCCCTCTGGAGTCATAATGAAATAGGCAATGTACAGATTCGTTAAATAAATGCAAATAAATAAATAAGTCCACCGAAAATGGAAAAAATTGCAGAGCCATATGCAGCTAACAACCAACATTATGCAGAATCATTCATAGTTTTATTCAAGATATATATTGTATTCAGCATAAATACCTACTCTCCCTTACAGTACATCAAGTTTTAAGTACAATCTACCGCAGAAACTGTTATAAATTAGAGAACTGTTTTCCACCTTTTTTAAATTGGAAGCAACTTATTATACCTTGTGAAATGCAGCACAGCAATATGTACTGTTTTTCGAAACAAGGGTCAGGGGGCTTCCTATTAATTTCATTACAATGGTTGTCGCCCCTATTGTTATTTCTATTTTATATAATTAGGATCAAGTGATTCAGTTTTAAGAAGCCAGAAGGGAGGTTTGTTATTTTGATACAAAATCATATCTAAACTAATTAGGTTCTCCGCTGTTTAACGTGCAGATTTCTTATAACAAAAGGATGTTTAAGCAGTATTTCATTGTCAAGAACTAAGCAGATAAAAATACTTAGTGTTATAAGTGGTGATTGTTTATTAATAAGATCTTATGGCCAATGTTGAACATTTTTAACATGAAAAAGCAGACTGAATTTCTACCTCCAGACGTTTACAAAGATTAATACCTAGTGCTATATGTAGTGATCTATGATGACTGATTATTAATATGATCTTATATTTAAGGTTTAACTACTACCTCACGACCTATTGTTAGGGATCATAGAGAATTAAAAAATGTAACAGGTGTATAATAGAGGGTTGAAGAGTGGAGTGAAAAATGTTTACCAAACCAGACATTTACAAAGAATAATACGTAATGTGGTATATCAGATGCTATGATGTTTGATGCATACAAAGATTTTGTGTACAATGCTGATTGTTTTAATAAAGGAATTAAAAAGAGAAAAAAATAGGAGGGCTAGGTTTAGATTGTGGTTATAAATTGAATGCTTCTCATTACTGGTAGTCTTCGACTTGAATAACCATTCATTTAGTGATCATTCAAAGTTACAATGGCACTGAAAAAAGTGACTTATGACCATTTTTCACACAACAGTGGCAACATCCCTATTGTCATATGGCAACTGGCATGCATTCCCAGTGTCCTGGAGTCATGTGATCATTTTTCTGACCTTCTGAGAAGCAAAGCCAATGGGGAAGGCAGATTCCACTTAACAGCTAGCACTGATGATGTTATCTAGTTTGGTTAATGAAACGTTTGCAAAAAAACAACCAAGCTCAGAGGGCCCCTCATGTAACAACTGTGCTACTAACTTAACAACTGCAGTGATTCACTTAAACCACTGCAGCAAGAAAGGGTGTAAAATGGAGCAAAATTCACTTAACAGCTATCTTACTTAGCAATGGAAATTTTGGGCTCAATTGTGGTCGTAAGTAGAGAACTATTTCTATTTCTATTTCTATTTATTTCGACTTATATGCCGCCCTTCTCCCCAGACTCAGGGCGGCTCACAACAGAAATATAAGTACAAAATACATAGGTCACTTAAAAAATGGTACAATATAAAACTATGAAACTACAAAAACTATACTCACTCATGCAACATACACTCCCAATCAAAGGCCCAGGGGCAGAGCACAGCTCACACGCCCCAGGCCTGTCTGCAAAGATGTGTTTTTAAAAGTTTATGGAAAGCTAGGAGGGAAGGAGCAGTATGAACCTCTGAGGGAAGTTGATTCCAGAGGGCTGGGGCAGCAACAGAGAAGGCCCTAACCCTAGGTCCCGTTAGGCGGCACTGTCTAGCAGACGGGACCCGTAGGAGGCCAACCCTATGTGCCCTAACCGGTCGCTGGGATTCATGAGGCAGAAGACGGTCCCGCAAGTATCCTGGTCCATTGCCATATAGGGCTTTATAGGTCATAACCAGAACTACCCAGTGGTGGGATTCAGCCAGTTCGCACCACTTTGGCAGAACCGGTAGTTAATTTTTTGTTGCCCAGGCCCAGAATGGACTTCCAGAAGCAGCATCCACACAGAGAACCGGTTGTTCCCATATCTGAATCCCACCACTGGAGCTACCTGTATAGTTGCAAATCTGTATGCATATGTATATATGAGAATACTGGACTTGGGATCCATTTCAGAAAGGAAAACAGGACATTCTACCTGCTCTAGCATTAGTTTGAAAGAACAATCTGCTAGGATTTAACCTGGCTTATGATTCAGTAGGCATTACTGTAGTTATGATTTTTATAGCGTACTAATCCTTTTCATTTCCTTTTACAGGGGAACTTTGATCACAATATGTATTGTATATATCACAGTAAAAAATAATAATATTTACCGTTCATTCTTAATTTGAAATGTAGAGTTTTTTTCAATAAAAGAATATGCAGCAACCCCATTTGTCTGAACTGTCCTTGATGGATCCCCATCATTACCTTACAATTATCGGATAGTGACAGAGGATGCTGAATTGATTTGGAGCTGAATTTTTCAGTTCCTTCCCATGATAACAACTCTAACTTCAAATAAGGAGCAGATAAGTACTTTAACATAACTTAAAAGCTGTCGTGATAAAAAATTACAGTAAGCTGGATTTATAGCTATTCTATTCCCAAAATCATTTTCCTCCTGAATTAATGATATTTTATGGTTCCCTAGTAAAGATGTATGTTACCTTAAAAACAAAAGCATTAACACCAAAACAGAAGCTATTCACTAAACAGATATACATTTCTATCACATTTTTCTATCCATCTAAAAGACACTAGATCAAAGAAAAAGGACACAGAAAATGCAGCCATAATGTTTAACAATCAGCTTTTGTGATGTTTTCAACCCCTTCCTCCCTGATATTTCTGTATCCTGACCCAAAGATGAAGCATAATGTTTAGGCAAATTAGGTCCATGTTTGATATTTTTGAAAAAGACTTTCTAAAACAACTTGCTATTGTAGTTGAGAGAAAATTTTATTCCTGGTCTATTCACTTCTGTGCCAGGTTCCCTCCGGGACCACAGCATGTCCTGATCATATTTAAGTTTATACAATCAGGTGTCCCTTTCAGTGTTGAGAAGGGCTCCACTAAGCCCCGTGAGTTTTGAAGTACTTTTATCAATTTTATTGAATTTAATAAGTTTTATTCAGTTTTGGTTGCTGACCTATAATAAAAAAAATTGATTTGACTTGATTGAGTTTTGAAATATGATCCAGTGTAGCCTTGAATAAAGTCTTTTCCTTGACTCCAAAGAAGATTTAGAACATCTCTGGTCATAATAAAGATTTTCCTTCCTCATCTATTATATTTTCCTTCCACAGATATTTGCAAATATGTTTGACTGACAATATTCTGACAGTCATTTTCTATTCAGTGTGGTGTGGCTGTTTATAAAAAGCCAGTCTTTCTCATTTATCTGATGACCTTTCTTTTGTGGGGATATTGTTTTCCATATAAGGCATTATGCTTTGTGTTGCAGACACAGGATGCAAAACTATAAAATATGTTAAGAATCCCCAATTACTTCTTCCTGTTATTACCAGGGGACATGTTGGACTGAGCAATTAAAGACACTGAGTTTGTCAGCTGGAAAGCTGACAGCCCAGGTTTGAGACCCAAGCATGCACAATGAGGTGAGCTCCCATTCTTGCCCCAGCTCCTGCCCACCTAGCTGTTTGAAAACATGCAAATGTGAGTAGATTAATAGGTACCATTTCGATGGGAAGGTAACAGTGTTCTGGGCGCCTTTGGCTGCATGATCATGGAAAATGTCTTTGGACAATGCTGGCTCCTTCAGCCAAGAAACAGCGATGAGCAATGCACCCGAGAGTCAGACAGGGAAAGCTTTACCTTTATTATAATTTAGGCTCTGGTGAGGATTGTCTTTATTAACTTATCCAGATGAAGTTTGGATGGATGTAATCATTTAGATCTTTTCTTGTTATTGACTTAATGAATTATGGCCTCAGATATGCAAATTACCATGTCTTGTCTTATCATCTGCAGGTATATTTACAAATTCAAGTAACAATCTGAGTTTAGGTGGCTCTAAAACAGATAATGTTGATGGTTCTGAATTCTTCAAATAGACCGGCTCTAGTTGTCCTTGGCTATTGCTCCTAAAGCATGGGAGAAAAAAAAATATCTTCTGCTTTGCAAATAAATGGAATCATGCAGTACACTAAAATAGGAATAGACAGATAACGAATCTTATTATTGCTTTCATGATTTTTCTCCCCCCATTCAATTATGTCCAATTCTCAAAGATTACCTGGACACGTCCCTGTAGTTTTCTTGGCAAGAGTTTTCAAAAGTGGTTTGCTATTGCCTCATTCCTGAGCTAAAAGAAAATGACTGGCCCAAAGCCCAGCTGTCTTCATATCTAAGGTGGGACTAGAATTCATGATTGCCTGGTTTCTAGTCTGAAGCCTTATTCACTACAATAAACTAGCTCTCTATTATTATTGCTATTAATTAAATTTATGTCCCACCTGACTCCCAGTGACTCTGGGTTAAAAACATTTAAGAACCAAAAAGAATTCAGAAAAACCATGAGACAACAGAACCATGATGACAAACAAACAAACAAACAAACAAACAAACTCAGAGAGAACATAAAGGAAGAAAGTCATCCTCACCAAAGGCCTGGAAGATGCCAGTAAAGCTCATTTCTTCTTTTTAGGCTTGTTTGTAGAAGATTCTGAAATTCTTTTTTGACTATGTTGAAGCCAATTTAGTTTAGTGGTTAAGGTACCAAACAAGAAAACCCCCCCCCAAAACAAACAGGACACTGTGAGTTTTAGTCCAGGCTTAGCCATAAAAACTGACTGGGTGACTTTCGGCCAGTCACTCTCTCTCTCTCAGTAACTCACCTCACAAGGCTTTTGTTGTCAGAAAAAGGGAGGAGAAAGGCATATTAGATATGTTCACAGCTTTGAATTATTTATAAAAATAATAAAAGCTGGTGGGGAAAAAAACTCAACTAAATAAATAAAATCCTATCTATTTATTAAATTGGTTGAGCAGGCCAATAATGGCATTGGATACAGAGGGCTTTGCATTGAGAAAACAGCATGACATAAGGATTAAAGCTTTCCCTTGCTTCATGATGCTGATCTGAATGGAGATCTCGGCATTTTTAACAGAATATTAAAAAATAGAAGGTTTAATAAAACATTCATAATCAGTGTCCAATTAAATGATATTTTAAACATTGCAAATACGTTGGGGAAAAAATCTCATAAGGCATTTAATTGCACTCTTTTGAAAAAGTGTGATCTTTCTTATTAATGTGCATGTGAAAACTACAGTGCTTAACACTGGACTAAATTTGTAGTTATAACCTCATACAGAATAGATAATAATAAAGAAAGGATTTTAGACCTTATCAAATTGCATCATCTTAACTCTTGATAAGTTGTCAGCATGGGAGGCAATTATTTCAAGCAAAGCATTAAGAACAACACTTAACTTTTTTGTATGTATGGAAGGAGCAGGAAAGGCATTAATTTAATAGGAGTCCAAACTTCTTCTTTTTAAACTTTCAATTAATTAGTTTAATCCTGCTTGGCCCTTGAGGAAAAAAAATTGGGATTGAGAAATGGCAACTGCAAAGTAGCTTGGCAGGCTCAAAAGAAGGCTTATATTTATGAAAAGGAAAGATCCGGTTTGTTGGGCTTAAAAAAGTTTGTGTAATAGAAAATGCATAGATCTCACCATAGTGGCATGCCTGTCTCTGGAGGGTCATGGGGAAGAGCGTGAAAGAGAGCAGAGGTGGTTATTAGGAATGGAATAGCTACGATTATTAGAAGATTTTAGTTGGTTGCTGTGTTGTTCTTTTTAACAGACTAACACTTCCCCGAACAGTAAACAGTTTTAAGCCAAAAAGCTCAAATGCCTAAAAAGCCCAAGGGGCTTGAAAAACATGTCACCAAGTGGCAGGAAGAGATGGAGAGCATTTCACTTCAACTGTGAGTGAAACAGTTGAACAAGTTCTATCAGCAGACATATAGCCAATACCCTTTTTTTTCCAGCCAAACAAAGGAAATGGGAGACATTTGATCTAATTTCATGTGAGAAAGAAAGAGAAATGTATGGCACAAGAGATAAGCAGGCTAGATGGCATTGGGAAATGCAGGGAAGGGCTTAGCCTTAGGCCAGGGGTAGGCAACCTCGGCTCTTCTATGACTCGTGGACTTCAACTCAGGAATTCTGGGAGTTGAAATCCACGAGTCATAAAAGAGTCGAGGTTGCCTACCCCTGCCTTAGGCAATATTGTCAGGGTGAAAACTCCACCCATTTTTTACATGCTTTCTGCTCATTGGTTCTGCTGCTGCTTACCATAGAAAAGCTCCTCTTACAGAGTGGCACAAAATAAATCCCCTCATTTTTTCCCCATCCTGAAACAGCTGTAGGAGACAGGTTGGGTTGAGATATTGTGGCTGTCACCCACTCACCTCCATTCTCAAAATCCATGCTTACAGACTAAGGCCATCTTCTAGTATATGATATCATTGCTCACACATCAGCAACTATAAAGCTAAAGATAAAGGTTTCTCCTGCCAGTTGTGTCCAACTCTAGGGGGCACTATTCATCTCTGTTTCTTAATTGAGGGAACCAGTATTGTCTGGAGACACTTCTGAGGTGCACAGAATTCTGCTTCCTTCCCACCAAAGTGGTACCTTATTTATCTACTCACATTTGCATGCTTTTGAACTGCTAGATGAGCAGGAGCTGGGGCAAGTAATGGAAGCTCACCCTGTCATGCAGTGCTCAGCTCTCAAACCTGGGCTGTCAGCTTTCCAGCTGACAAGCTCAGCATCTTTAGCTTCTAAGTCATCGTGCTCCATCAGCATCTACTGTATATCCATATGTTTATCAGTACTCTCCCCTTTAACACAAGGCCCGCACCATCATATGTAGAACAACTTTAAACAAGAGCGCTACTTTGAACATATTGTTGCCTTTTGTGATCCCTCGTTCATGGACACTCCTACACAAAACAGTTACATTATACAGAAAGAAGAATTAAAATACATATGGGGCAAAGCATTTAGTTCCTAACTAGATTGCAAGGTGTCTTTTTTTTTTCTTTTAAGTTAGGGAGGGCAACTTGACTTGGAAAATGATGAGAGTATAAATAATTGCTGTTTTGATTTTCTTTATTTTGTTTCTCTGAATATATTTTTATGTTTTTAACCGTCTGAAAAATCCAGTTTCCTAAAATAAAATAAATTTGCTAGGTCAGCCTGGCCTTCATTATTTTTCAGTTACTTGGAGATTAAATGACAAGCAAATATGTTTGTTTCTGTGTTTGTGTGTGTGTGTGTGTGTGTGTGTGTGTGTGTGAGAGAGAGAGAGAGAGAGAGAGAGAGAGAGAGAGAGAGAGAGAGAGACAGAGAGAGAGCATCCATATCCATATTAAAACTATGTATTTTAATAATTGGGATAAAGTGGAACTTTCATTTTTCTTTTATATGATAAATAAGATCTACCTACTGAAATGGCTGTTGTTTATTTAGAACACAATCCTTTGAGTAATCCTTAAGTGAATTTGTGAAAAATAGGGTGGGGGAATTAGATAGATCAGGGTTCTAGGATCAACTTTATCATATCAGATGTATGTTCTAGACAGCCAAGATTGATCAGTTTTCCTACATTGGGGACATATTTGACCCTGATTCATTTTCTCAGGAGGAAACAGTTTATTCTTCAATCAGTGAGTTCTTCTTCACAAATTGCCTGAGTTTATTTTGTTCTGATTGATTGGACATAATCTTCTCTTCTGGTGCAGTAAAAAATAAACATTTTTTCATGTATACCCTACATTCAAACTAATCCCAGCAAATCCAATTTTTTTCCCTAAAATCCCAAACATCACCTGGACCTTTAGTTTTATTTAAAGAACAAATGTTTGCATACGTTATGTGTAAATTGTGCTGGATGTTTTGTAGTTGTTTGGGAAGATGTTTACTTTGAATGGAAAACCTCTAAAAGCAATTTCTAATTTGTTTTTCAATTCAGTTCCAAACTGCTGTCTTTCCAGAACTAGCACCCAAAATAAGTCTCTGCAACAATATACTTGGATCTAGAATTTTTTAATAGGAAGAGAATCTGGTATGTAGCATGGAGCAAAAACAAGTCACTTCTAGGCTGATTTCAGCAATCATATCATGGGGTGGAGTTGGGTGGAGTTGTTCATTGTTGGAAATTGAAGACAGCTGCCCGATTAACTATAGAGTAGGGAAAACCTCTCTGTCATCTTACGTTGTGGAGTTAAGTATTTCTGAAAGGTTATCTGTTTGTTGTCTCTGGCAGCTTGAAAAAGAAATATATTTGAAGGTTGGATGTTGAGATTCCATGTCCCTCAAGCTTCCAAGTTTATCTCTGAATTTTCTTCTCTGTTTGAAATGATATTAAGTAATATTCCAGTATCATTCTCTTCTGGTTCTGACATTACTTGTAAGTTTTTAGAAAAGCCTGTCTGAAAATCTTCTGAACTGTGAATTAAACATTTTCCCCACCTCTGTTCTCCTTTTAGATACCTAATATATTTGTATATTTTCTTCAAATCACTTTTCTTTTGCTAGTGCTTCTTATTCTTTCCCAGAATATCCTAACAGGTACAAAGCATGTGAATATTCAGCAGAAGAGATCCATCCACAGAATTTTAAGTAAGCATCTGGAATGTTACTAATTGTAATTGTAGGACTGGGCTGATAGAAAGAGCCATGTTCACCGTCTAAAGAGCTACTAAAATGATGGGAAAATCAAATGCGCTCTTGTGTTCAGATGGCTGCAGCTGGATATTAGAAACGTGCATTTTTCTACTAAACAAGATCATGACAACCGAATAGGCTTGATAATCAGCACCATGGACAGCTCATTTTTTAAAAAAACCTTGCTTGTTGAGAACGGTACTTGAGAGCATTTTCATTCAAATGCCAGCACTGAATGAAACCTGATGGAATCCATCTAACTCTGCACAGTTAAATCCAAGCCAAATGTTTATTTTCATGACAATGAAAAATGACTATGTTAGCATAGCAGAAGTGGGTGCCAGAGGGAATTGAATGGGGGAGCATAATTTCTTCAATTAGGCTGGCATCAGTGGGAGACATGGCATTTCCAAGGGAGGGAGCAGTTTCCCCTGGATGCTTCCTAATTCACAGTTTACTAGAATCAGAAACTACTACTCTCTAGCCTTTTTAGAAACTGGGGTAGAATGCAAAATACATAATCAATCTCCTGCATATTTTCTAGGAATGCTTAGTAATTTTAGCTATTTAATGAATATTCCCGGCAATAATTTACATTCATAATAAATCATCATAATAAAGAATCATAATCATAATAAATAGTCATAACCATAATCATAACAACAACAACAACAACAACAATAATAATAATAATAATAATAATAATAATAATAATAATAATAATAATAATAATAATAATAATAAAGATTGGAAGGGACTTTGGAGGTCATCTAGTCCAATCCCTGCTCAGGCAGGAAACCCTATACCAGTGATGGCAAACCTTTTAGACACTGAGTGCCCAAAAACCACCCTGCCCCGCTCCCACCTGCCCGCCTCCCCATCCCACTCTGCCAGCCTGCAGGACCACCTACCGCCTCCATGGCTCATTGCAGATCACCCAAGCGGCCCTGCAGTGCCATGGCAGGTACACCCTCCGCCTGTGACCCACAGCATCATCTGTGCATGATGGGGTGCAAGGGCGGAGTCTTGTCCCCACTGCCCAGCTGCCATGTCCTTGGCTGGGCTGCTGCGCGTGGGCCACGCCCAGGGGCGACTCACCTCTGGGGTCTGCTGGTGAGGAGGGGGCCATGTGGGGAGGCAAGACTGGGGCCATGGCGCATGTGCCCATAGAGAGGGCTCAGAGTGCCACCTCTGGCACATGTGCCATGGATTCGCCACCACTGCCCTATACCATTTCAGACAAATGGCTGTCCAGTGTTTTCATTCATACTGAATTGAGGAGGAAATTCCCAAGCATTTATTCATATGGGGGTGGAAAGTTTCTGATGGGAACTGCTAGTTGAATCTAACTCTAAATTTAGAAATCTAAAGCTTAATCATTATTCCAATAATTGTACCCCAAAATAAAAACTATAAGTCAGTGCTGCAGTCATCATATTTCTAATTCCAATCATATTGTTTTTAAATGGTGATTTGTATTGTAAACTTAGAGAGAAAGGGTAAAATATAAATGTACTCATCACTGCTGTTAACAAGTTTGACAGCCACTTGCTTATTATGCCTCCTCTTTTTTTGCAACTTTTCTATCTTTTTTTCATTTCTTTTTCTCTTTTCTATTATTTTTCTCTATTTCTTTTACCTTTAACTTAAAATTTGTATTGGTTTCACTGTCTGGAAAAACTGTTTAATAAGATGTTTGGGGGGGATAGATGTGTGTGTGTATGAGAGAGAGAGAGAGAGAGAGTCAGAGAGTGAGAGAGAGAGAGAGAGAGAGAGAGAGAGAGAGAGAGAGAGAGAGAGAGAGAGAGAGAGAGAGAGATGTGAATTATAAGATACAAGTGCATACACAAGTGCATATGTCATGCCATTTGTGTTGGAATGTTAGAATCTAGGTTTTGTCATTTATTCCTCTTGGGGGCCTATTGGGACAACCATGCTAAGAATCAGTTATTGCTATTTCATATCCATCTCTTCCTCCCTCTCTCCTGTGTGCTTAGGAAACTATAGTGGGATCAAAATTAATTGTCTCAGTTTAAGAGGTTTCTGGAATTCAGATATAAGGCATTAAGCCATACCAAAGTTTTTCCTTTCTCTTTTCCCCTGAGTAGGCCTTCAGTTCTTTTGGGGCAGACTGTCTGGCATGAATTAAAGCATGGCTGCTTAGAAAGTAGTATCTAATGATGTCCTGTAAATGCTCCGTTGCGGAGATATTCAATGTTACCTGGAAAAGAGAGTCTAAGGGAGGACTCCAAGCTACGCTAAGAGACATTGCATGGTTGAAGGAAGCCAAGGAAAATATTGATTTATTTATTAGATATATATTCTGCAAAATGGTACTCAGCGTGGTTAGTAATTCCTTGATATGTCTTCCAAAAGACCAGGGATTTATGTCAAATTTGAACTAGGCAACAATTTGCTTTCTTTCATAGAATCCATAGAACATAAAACATGGAACATAGAATCATAGGGCTGGAAGGATTTTGGAGGTCTTCTATCTAGACCAGGGGTGTCAAATTGGCAATATCATGTGACGTGTCATGACGTATTGTGACTTTTTTTTCCCATTGCCGGCAATGGGGTGGGCACGGTTTCGCCATGATGCATCTGGCCCGCGGGCCGGCAGTTTGACACCCCTGATCTAGACCAACCTCTTGCCCAAAGGAAGAGACCTTATACTGTCATAGTCAAATGGTTGTCCAAATGGTTGTGGTAAAGGAGCACCACAACTCTAGGAGACAAGCTATTCCATTGATTAATTGTTCTCGCTGTCAGAAAATTTCTCCCTACTTCTAGGTTCAATCTCTCTTTAACAAACCTCCACCCATCACTTCTTGTTCTGCCCTCTGGTGCTTTGGAAAGTAAGTCGATCACCTCTTCTCTGTGACAGCCCCTCAAGTACTGGAAGATGGTTATCATGTCCCCTCCTAATCCTTCTCTTTGATAGGCTGTGATTGTGTCACAGGGAATACCAGGGCTTGCACGATTCTAATCTTTGTATGTATAAGACACCTCACAGCTTTGTGTCAGGGTTGTCTAGATTTGGAGACATATTAATAATGCAAAATATTTCTGCCCTTGCTAAAAGCTGAACAAGATGGAAGGGCTACCTGAGCTGAGGATTTCTGATTGCTCTGAATAGCTTTTCCTGATATTGAGACTTATCTCTATTTATTCCATCATATAACTGAATGGCTGTTGCATTTCACAGCTCACATTCTCCATAAATATTCACTACTGTCTAAATCTGAATTCAGGAACAGGTTCTCAAGCCACATTAGAAACCTTCCACATGCTATGGATATCAGCATGCTTGACACCAGCAGCACAAATGGATCTCTTCCTAGCTGTTTTATGTCATATATTAATGAAATGTAGTCTCTCCATGCTAAGGAATGTGTGTGTCTGTATAAAAAAAGGGTAGGGGAGGAAGCCTATTTGTGATTCAGTGAGATAATTTTGACAGCAAAAGCAATTAGATGGTGATTGGGGTGATTAGCACAGCTCTTTGCTGTCACATTGTATCACAATGTTGAGTTCCTCAGTTCAGTGTTTGTCATTTGTAAATCTGCCAACGCCTCAGTGCCTCAAATGTCAGTACAATATTTCTAGGGATGGTGCCAAAGGGGAATTTTTTTCCTCTGTGTGGTCCTTTTCTGCAAGCCACATAGTGATCTGTAAGGGGGGGAGGGTTTCACCTGGATCATCTTAAACCTCCCCCTTTGGGTTATAAAGTGGAAAATAATTCTGGCGTGGTTAGCCTGTCTAGGAATAAGAAGTGGGCCATTAAAGTTGCTGTGCAAATGCATGATTTTCTGGTAGTCAGCTTCACAAGAGTTGTTGTTGTGTATTTGTGTCTTCGAGACAGTCTTGATTCCTGACTAATACCCAGGCTAATCCCTGCAATTGTCTTGGCAAGACTTTGGAAGGAGTTTGCCACTGCTTTCTTTTTTCTAAGACTAAGGGAGAGGAACTGGCCCAAGGTCACCCAGCTGGTTTTGGGCCTAAGGTGGGACTAGATGTCATGGTTCCAAAAATAAGTAGCATTCAAAGAACTTTGAGGCTTATTTACCTTAAAGAATCCTTTTATTTCTGCATAGCTTCGGCACATACAGGGGGCCTCAGCCGTATTTATACAGTTGATTAATGAGGTCCTATGCTCAGGGTTTATCATCTGCTTTTCATCCTGCCACGAATGGGGCTGCAGAATCTGCTAACAAAATGGTGGAGCAATATCTTAGATGCTACGTTTCTTACTAGCAAACAAACTGGACTAATCTCCTCCCTTTTGCGGAGGTGGCATACAATAATTCTGCACACAGCAGCACTGGCTACACGCCTTTCAGAGTGGCCACAGGAAAAGATTTCAGCCCAATACCTGAATACCCTCAGGTGCCCTCTGATTCCCAGACACTTGAACAATGGGTGAGAGGGTGGGAAGAAGTTTGGAGAAACGTGAGGTGAAATTTCGCATGAAACCTTTTGATAAGCCTGTCAGCTTTCACCTCACATTTCTCCAAACTCTGAAAGGCATGTAGCCAGTGCTGCTGTGCACAGAATTATTGTACGCCACCTCCACAAAAGGGAGGAGGTCAGTCCAGTTTGTCTGCTGGTAAGAAACGTAGCATCTAAGATATTGCTCCACCATTTTGTTAGAGGATTCTGCAGCCCCATTCGTGGCAGGATGAAAAGCAGATGATAAACCTTGAGATGATCCAATTAATTTAAGGAAACTCCTCCAAAACTTCGCTGTGAACTGTAACCTCCCCTGTCCGAAATTATTCGCTTAGGGGCGCCATGCAGCCAATAGATATGTTTCAGGAACAATTCGGTCAGTCGTCACAGCTGACTACCAGTTTCTGGTCTGGTGCCTTTAGCTATTACACCAAGGTGACTCTTTCACAAACTTTCAAGGATCTTATTTTGAAGTAGAAAGCATAAGGTGAGACTGTATACATAGCCATGCCTAAAATACCATCAATATGAATTAATATTCATTTTTGTATTTCATTTATATCTTTCATTATCGCTAGGAAAGTCCCCTCAGGGATGCTTAAAGAGCATACATGCAATAATCCCTTATCAGAGAAATCTGAGAAATAGTTTTTGAGGAGAGATAAAGATTAGCATAAATTTATCATGTTTAAGTAAGAATTGGTATTTGGAATTTTTTCATTCATAAGCAAGCCACAATGGCACTTGGTATCATCTTAACCACCATACAGTTCCTCAAGAAGTTGTAGGATTTAGAAATATAAAGGAATACTATCTTAGATTTCAATTTTCATATAATATCTTTATCTACCTAAGTGGATTCCACCACAGTATCAATCAATTTTCTATTTTTTGGGCAACTCTCTCTCTCTTTTTTTAAATTAATTTTGAAAATTGCATAAATATAGCACATAACTGTGATACAGTTGCTTAAAAGATATGTGTGTACTTGGGGCAGCTGCATCAAGATATTAGTTTAGTTATAGTCTAAATAAATCTTCATATTAAGGAAAGTTTTATGGAGGCACCTGTAAACAATAACTATATATAATCTTGCTTATTTTAATGATTTGCTGAATAATTTAGAAAAGCATCTTAAATTTCTTTTTGATGGAAGGAATTTTGCTGTCTAAAAGGTGTTGGCACAACAAAATTAAAACACATAATCTACCTTTTTAAAAAATCAAATTATCTTCTGAAGCATCAGAGTTAAAGTCTCCAGATCATTTCTTTTTAAATGAAAAGCAACTTGAACTCTGGAGCAAGTTTCATCTCCTTTGGGCTACGTGATTCATAGCCATTGGTTTTCATCCTAAAGGCTTCATCCCTTTTTCTCTATTTTATCCATCCTACTCTGGAGATGGGAAGATGGGAAATGTTGAAAAAAATTAAACCTTGAACAAGAAGCACAAAAAGGCACCTTCTGCTTTTAGTTCATCTAGTCCACAATTATGGATGCTGAGGGACTGCAATTTTTCCAACCCTATCTAGAGTTGGTGGAATTGGACCTGGGATTATTTGTCTGCAAAGCAAATGTTCTATTCCTGAGCTATAGCTGATTCCTACTCCATATAACACTCAGATTTGACTGATGATTGAAAAAGAGCAGCTGCTGTAATCTTGATGTAAATCAGCCCTCACACTTTGCTATTTGAGAAACAGCATGACACAGCAGTCAAGGAGACCACGTCCCACCTAGCCATGGATAGTTACTGGTTTCATTTGGGATTGGCTGTGCTCACACAGCCCATCTTAGCTCAAAGCATGGTTGTAAGGAAACAAAAATGGGAGAAGGGTACTACGTATGCTGATTTAAATTCCTGGAGGAGGGGAGAGATATAAATCAAGCAGATGAACAAATATCTATTTAGCACAGGAGCTTCCATGTAATTATCTCTTTTATTAAATCTGGTGATGACATTTATTCATTTGACATCAGCCCTTGATCTGCCAGGCATGGGAAGTGACATGGAAAATTCAAATACAAAAAGCAATTCCAAGTGGGATAAAACAAATATATCCTAACAATCAACTAAAAAGACAATGGGCATTTGTTCCAATTAAATAAGAAGATTCTCTTAAAATCTTGCCAGCACAGTCTATAGTAAACTCCGGATCTAACCCATTAAAATTTGAGTTTAAAGCATAATGCGATGTTATAGGAGACTCCCCATCTCATCTGCTCACACCAACATCTTTCCTAGATTGAATGTTATATATAAAACAAGGTCTTTAATGACAGTTCCAGATCACAGAAAGAAGCAATTTTTCAAATTTCCTGTCTTGAAATGATTTTGGTTTTCCTGAACACTAACAGTGGGTAGATAGGAATGAAACTGGTTCCCTACCTCGGAGAGTGACCCTGATTCTTCTAGGTTTTTGAATGAAACTAATGTAGGGCATAGTTATGCTTTAGTTGGTGCCTTGCATGCATGATCACTGTTTTGGAATCATGGATCATCTGTGGTGAGGGATGAAGTTCTCAGGATAGCTGTTGTTGCTTTACGTATAAGACAGGGCTAGGCAACCTTGGCTCTTTTATGACTCGTGGACTTCAACTCCCAGAATTCCTGAGCCAGCCATGCTGAGGGGAAAGGGAGAGGTTTCCAAGCTGAGCCATGCTGGCTGAGGAATTCTGGGAGTTGAAGTCCCCGAGCCATGAAGGGGCCATAGTTCCCCCATGCTGGCTCAGGAATTCTGGAAGTTGAAGTCCACGAGTCATAAAAGAGCCAAGGTTGCCTAGCCCTGGTATGGGAGTTTCTACTGTTTTTTGCCATCACTGCTCAGTTCAGAACCTTAACAGCAGTACAAAAAGTGAATTCACTTTCACCGACATGCACAATCACTCTCTCCTATGCAGTACTTCCCCCCACTTTCACAATCCCATTTGTAAATGAAACGAAGATTTCTGATATTTACATTTATGTTAGTCTTACAAAAATCCACTCCACCTTACGTGTTTTCTCTGAGTGGAGAAGAGTTAAGTACTTATCATCAATCTTCATCTCTTGATTTTTGTCAATTTCAATGAAAGCACTGAAATCTTTTTCACAAAAGGAAATGGTCAAGGTTGAGAGATCACTACTTCAATCTTTTTTTTTTCCACCGCTCTTTCAAAGAACCATACAATTCATTGCCCATTTAAATGAAAGGCCCAGTGTTCCTTCTCATCTTAAAAAAAAAAGCAAACAAACAAACCCAGAACCATACACTAATGAAATAAAATCACTGAATTTCAATTTTGTTCGCGGAGATTGTGGCTGGATGCGGCCTGTCAATTTCATTTTTAATTTTAAGAATAATCATTCCATTCTTTTCATGCTTCTCTTTCAGATTGCTTTGAGGCTCTTCTAGTAGATCCTATTACTTAGATAAAAAAATAACATTTTTAAAATGAATACTGGATAATAAGCTGGCAGCAAATATTGGGTTCATAGTGTGGCTGAAGTCTGATTTAAATGCTTACAAAGATATGTGTCCAATTATGCATCATATAGAGCAGGAAGACAGCAGAAAGCTGGAGAAAGTCACAGATACCCCCCCCATAACAGACAAGAGTGTTAGTCAATGGGGTCATCATGGTGATACCATCCTTGCTCCACTGAAATTCTGGGGTACACTCTCAAAAAACAATTAGCTAAAATCTTTTTTTGATGGGGAAACTTTAATATGTGGAGTCCCTAGCACTCTCTGAGCTGGGTTGTTTCCTTGCAAATTTATCCTTACCCAACTAGGTCATATCTAACATCCTAACATTGCAGCCAAATCACCAAGCTTGGAGGTCAAACCAACAGCCCATATCTAACATCATCAGTGCTAGTGAGCATGGTGTTTGCTCCCTGTTTACATACATTATGTAAGACATATTTATAATATATACATACTTATATACTATATATAAACAGGGAGCAAAACCTATACTCACTAGCATTGATGATGTTAGTTAGTTGGGTAATGAAACCTCTGCAAGCAAACAAGCCAGCTCAGAGCACACTAGGGACTCCACAGATCAGTCCCAAGCTATAAATATTCTCTTCTATTGATAAAACATCAGAGTGATTTCTGTAAATGTAAGGAACTTGGGGAGGGTGTCTCTGAGAGATAAGGCAGCAAAATTCCCTGGGTGCAAAAATATGTCTGGGAGGGGACTGATTCTATCTCAGGAGAGGTGAGCAGGAAACCCTCCTGAATTCTTCATTAAGTCAGGGAAGACTTCAAGTTTAAGCTCGACTAGCTTTAAGCTTAACTAACTTTAAGTGACCTTTCTGCTTCAGATACTTGTGCCATCTTGTGCATTGTAACATCCTAACATCTTTGGTGTAGCTTCTTAATCTCAGAGAGTTAGAGGGGAATCACCGTTTGCATTTTGCAGTTAAATAAGGATCACGCTGGTGGGGAAGAAAATTAGCTTATCATAAGTCTCAGCTTCTCTGCTTTTGACTCATAAAGATTAAGATTTCTGAGTAATTTGAAAAGAGAAATTGAAAAAAAATGAACTTTTCTTTTGCAATTTTTTTTGGTGTTTTTGCTTGTAGAAAATTTATCACTCTTCTACTTATAATTATAGTAATTATTCCATTGTGAGAAGGAATATGATTTAAATATTTACTTGAAATATTGGAGTTGTGTACAGTGTTGGATAAATCCAGGTTTTCCCTTTCTCCAAAATTTCATATATCAAAAAGTTCAGGGTTTTTTTTTTCCGTCCCACATATGTGAATTCTGATATTTTTATTATAAAAACTGAACTAAACAGGATATATTTTTCTTCTCTGGATAAATGCAATGGGTGCAGCTGTTCCCACAATGAAAGCACATAGCTTTTGAAGATAAATTCTTTTCAGAGGGAAAAAAAAGAGAAAGAACTCTAGTGGCTGAATACATTGCCATTCAAATAACTGTGTTAAAGATTTATACATACTCTCAGAGAGTTAAATATTTCATATTCTCTTGAATTCATTTTTTAAAAAATACATGTTTTTGTTTTTTGTCCTGTTTATGAATACATTTAAGAGAGAGAGAGAGAGAGAGAGAGAGAGAGAGAGAGAGAGAGAGAGAGAGAGAGAGAGAGAGAGAGAGAGAGAGAGAGAGAGAGAGAGAGAGAGAGAGAGAGAGAGAGAGAGAGAAAACATACAGTCAAATGAAATTTGCACCCATTCCATCATTTCTAACCACATTTAACTGGTGGAATGGGGTTGTTTTATAAAAGCCTTTATGAACTCTATTGAATTTCATCTGATAAAGACCTGTAAATGCATTGTGACATTTCTTATTATGTGAAATTTAGTGGCAATTCTACTTCTGGGTTGTTTCAACTTCAGTTGTTTGAGAGAGGCAATGACTAATGCCAACTTAGCTTTAAAATGTGAGTTCATGGTTCTGTAGGATTCGTGGAAGAGTAAATAGAAACCCACATTGCACACTCTTTCAAACTTTTTTGAAAGTCCTATATAAATATCATTGACTTATTTTTGAAATTCTTTAGATCAGAGGCCATGGATTGTTTTTTAAACACATCTATACAAAAACAAGTAGACAATGATGGCATTTGTAGGAAATTCTGGTTTCTACTGCATTTTTAAAAAGGCCATGCATGTTTAAATGTTCCTCCTGCCCAAAATATGAACTTGAACATTACCCAAAGCTTAAGATCCTTTTCTTCTATAACATTTATTGCAGTTCTTAAAGGCCAAATTACTATATTCCTCATCCTGTGGTGTGAGAATAAAATAGGGATATCTTATTTTATGATTCTTAGGATCTACCCTGTCCTAAGATTGTCTTCAGAGCAGATCATCCCAATGGTGAAAATTTTGTGTATATGATTAAAAAGAAAAACCCTTCTCACTCCTTTGGTTATATGTCTACTCCAATCTAGGGTCCTCTCCCAGAGGCCTGGGTGTTTGGCAGTTTTGTTCAATATCTTAGCTGTTCCTAGTTCTTCTGGGCAGAGAATTCTTATGTTGCTCCTGTGATCAGAGGGCAGGACAAGAAACAATGGTTGGAAACTGATCAAAAAGAGAAGCAACCTGGAATTAAAGAGAAACTTCCTGACAGTGAGAACAATTAACCAGTGGAACAGCTTTTGCCTTCAGAAATCATGGGTGCTCCATTCCTGGAAGTTTTTAAAAAGAGGCTGGACAGTCACTTGTCTGAGATGGTATAGGTTCTCCTGCTTGAGCAGGAGGCTGGACTAGAAGACCTCCAAGATCCCTTCCAGCTCTATTTTATCTGTTGAAGCCACTCTTCCAGCTTAGGTGTAACAGCAATGATCTTACCACTACAGGGACCACATTAACCTTTACTTTCCACATAGTCTCCAGTTCCTCTCTCAGGCCTTGGTACTTCTCCAGCTTCTTATTCTCCTTCCTGATGTTGCTGTCACTTGACACTGCTATATCTATCACCATCATTGTCTTATGGTTCTTGTCTATTACCATGATATTTAGTTGATTGTCTAGTACATGTCTGTCTGTCTGGTTCTAGAAGTCCCACAGGATCTTAGCCTTCATGACAGAGTTGTCCATCTGGACTTGGGAAGGTCTGATAGCTATCTATCTGTCTATCCATCTGTTTGTCAGATAGCCCAATGCATAGTAATAGGGTGTAAGATGCAGCAGGAACATCATACACTGAATGGAACAACTAAGTAGCTGGCATTATGCACAGGAACGTCTGCATAATATATGGGATAGACCCTCCCAAGATGGCAGATTTCATAGAAGGTAATGGAGAATAACAAGGTGTCTCTCTTGTGATACCTTCTTTTTAGGATTTAATTGACATGTGCAGAGTCAGGGAGGCCTTAGATCAGAACAGAGAAGTGAAGTTAGGTAAAGTTACATTTTGATTTATGGATGGGCTAGTGTGGTTTATTTTATTTTAAAAAATGTTTTAGTTACCAGGTATTAAGAAGCTTTTCTTGGAATCTATTTCCCATAAAATAAAAGCTTTGGCTTCACATAGATACCCCAGACTGGATCTAGGTCACACACAAGCTTTATTTTATATAGCTCTGAGCTTCTAATGAAAAAAAATAATCCTTATATCATGAAATATCCCTACTGAATTTATGCCTGTCTTTCTTTCTTTTGTTCTTAAATGAGAAAACAGCCACAGCCTTGTTGCTGCCATGGACAGATTTCTTATCACCTGTCCAAAATCCTGTGACTGAGATGATCAATAGTAGTCTGATCACCAGGAATCACTTTGATATGAGGACAGATTTGTCAATCACTGTATGTAATTTTGCTTTTCCTTTCTCTTCCAACAGTGACATTTTATACAAGTGCCAAATGTTTTTTCTCCTTGACAAAGAATAATATTTGCAGTGCACTGGAGTAAAATATTAGAATAAGATTTTTGCAGATGATTTTGGATAGATTTGAGACATCCACTGTGCATGAGAAAATGACAAGCTTTTCTAAATATTCCTGATCGACCTTGGCATTTGGGCTTTGTATGGATTTGGAACCCAATTGTTTGCTGAAAAAACTGGGAGGGAACATGAAATTGGGTCCAGAGAGAGAGGGTGGTATCTCAGAGGGCCATCATTGGATCTTATCATTTTAGGTTGGGATATAGAATAACAAAATTGGAAGGGATCTTGGAGGTCTTCTAGTACAACCCCTTACTTCAGCAGAAGACCCTATACGCTTCCATATAACCTCTTAAAATTCTCCAGTGATGGAGCATCCACAACTTCTGGAGGCAAGCTGTTCCACTGGTTAATTGTTCTCACTGTCGGGAAATTTCTGATCAACTTTCACCCAGTCTCCCACCTTCTTTTCCTAGGGAAGGGTGTAAGAAAGTGATATTGCTGTAGCTTTAGATGGCCTTGGAGGAAGTGGGTTATCCCTAACATTTTCACCTGCCCTTTGGAACATTATCTTTCCAGAGGTCAGGTTAGCTTAGAACCTCCTGGCCATTCTCAAAGCTTTGAAAACTTGGTTTTGTGTCCTAGCTTAGGACCTCTGATGAGGGGCAAAGCCTGTCTCCTGGTGACATTAATGACACATCTTTATAATTCCCAGATGCTGTGTGTTTTATGTCTTTTAGGCAAGAGCCAGCATGGAGGCTATAGCACTCCTAATCTTGATGTGAGCCAATTTGTCCATTTCAATGGGATAGCCATTTCTCTTTTCAGTGTCTGTTTACTATACAATTAAAATAAATATATAAGGAAGTTAATTTCTTATTTTTGTCCATCAAATATCTATTTATATGAATCAATTGATAGCATTAATAGATCTTTCTTGAAACAAGAAAATATCACTAGCTGCAATGATATTTTCTCTCCCCCACACACAAGCATTCCTGAACTGGTAGCATTTTAAATTGTACCCTGAACATAATATTTTCTGTGCTTATACGTAAAAAGTCAAAACAAATGTTATGGGAAGAGATAGGAAAGAAAACACACAAATATGTACAAATCATTTAAGTCCCAGGAATTCGCTTAATGGAAGAGATTCACATTTTATTTCCATACCATTTCGGGACCGTCTTCTGCCACATACTTCCCTACGACCGGTGAGAGCGCACAGGGTCGGCCTCCTCCAGGTCCCGTCAGCGAAACAATGTCATCTGGCGGGCCCTAGGGGGAGGGCTTTCTCTGTTGTGGCGCCCGCCCTCTGGAACCAACTGCCTCCTGAAGTCCGCGTTTCTCCAACTCTCCCGACCTTCCGGAAAAACCTAAAGACTCATCTTTGCCGGCAAGCCTGGGGATGATTGTGGTTGATTGATGTATTGAATGTGTGTTTATTGGTTTTTAGATATTCTGTTTGGGTTTTTTATATTGTATTTTTTGTTATGTATATGTTGTTATCCGCTCCGAGTCCCCTGGAGAGGAGCGGCATACAAACCCAAATAAAATAAATAAATAAATAAATGCTTTCCAGAAATAATAATAATAATAATAATAATAATAATAATAATAATAATAATAATAATAATAATAATAATAATAATAATAATAATAATAGTAATAGTAATAGTAATAATAATAATAATAATAATAATAAATAAAAATACCAGCAGATAAAGTAAAAGGCTGGCAACAAATTCATAAGTTTTGTGGGACAATGTTTCTACACTGAAGGAATGAGGAACATCATTTGTGATTCCACCTCAAAGAGCAAAATTTTGGGACTATGCCTAAAAAAGCAACAACTGCACATTTCCCCCCTTAATCCTCTGTCCTATGAAATTAGGGAAGCTTATGATCCTGAAGAAATAGGCACAATACTCATCTGTCAGTGCACAAATGTAGTCCTCAAGGTTACAGCCATAACTGAACCTGGAATTATGATTGTAAGTCTTGCCAGTCTTTAAGCGAGCCACTCATGACTGGGCTTCATTTTACAATCTTTTTTATGTCAGTTATTAAGTTGTTAAGTGGTCACTAAGTGAATGCTATGCTGGTTAGGAGAACACTGTGTTTAGTAATTGCTTAGAGCGGGCTGTAAAGCACTGTGAAGCAGTATATGAGTATATAAGTCTAATTGCTATTGCTGTTAAGTGAATCCATTGTCTGCAATGGGCGTTTTTTCGCTGGAAACTGGAAGCAAACCCTGGTTTCCAGCAGAAATGTTGTAAATTAAAGTTACGTGACCATGGGATGTTGCAAAGGGCTATAAATGAGGGCTGGTTGCTAAGCATCTAAAGTGTGGTCTCATGACTGCCAGGACAGAGCAGTTATTGTAACTTTGAATCTGAGTTAAAACGGTCTATGGTAATTTTGAACAGTCACTAAGCGAACAGTCATAAGTCAAGGAGCATGTGTATATGCAGTCTGCAGACCACATATTTAGATAATACCTTCCTTACTTTTTAACAAAATAACGAAGTTGGAAGGAACCTTGGAGGTCTTCTAGTCCAACTTCCTACACAAGCAGAAAACCCTATAACATTCTGGACAAATGGCTGTCCAATTTTTTCTTAAAAACTTCCATTGACCCCAACTTCTGGAGGCAAGTCGTTCCAGTGATTAATTGTTCTCAGTGTCAAGGAATTTCTCCTTAGTTCTAGGTTGCTTCTCTCCTTGGTTAGCTCCTATCCATTATTTCTTATCCTGCCTTCAGGTGCTCTGGATAATAGTTTGACCGCCCCTCTTTCTTGTGGCAGCCCCTTAGAGACACAGTTCTTGTGTTCTTGGAAAACCAGGATTCCTTTCAGATGAAAATCCACTTCTTAAAGTAGAATATTTCTTTCTTCAGTCGGTCCAAAACCATGGATACCTAACCTCTTTGCTAATGTTCCTAAATGCTGCATCTGAAACGATCACACACATGTATTTCCATCTCGATCTTTAGATTCAATCATCCCTAAATTATTCATGTGAAATATCTGTGGTTCATTAGCCCTCACAATATCATTTTCTGGCTGTGAATCCAGAAGTGAGAATGGGAAGTCAGATGACATCTGAGTAAGGTACATGTTATATTCACAGAAACTTGCTGCTACTTTTGGCGGGGCATAATTGATGCTGCTCTTTAGCTAAACAGCCACAGCTGGTTACAAGGCAGATATATATATATATATATTTAAAGGAAAGCAGCATTGTGTCATTTATTAAAAAAAGAAACAGATTGAAAAGAAATCATCTTTGGTAAATTTAAAAAAAAAAACACCAAATGTCTTCTTGCTATAGGTAAGAATACGACTCTTGGGAGTTCACAGCTTTTGTTTCAGAACTCTTATTCCTGTCTCCCTGCAGGTTTAATGGAAAATTCTTGGAAAGACTGAGTTTTATGCTGCCAGTCTGCTTACCTGCCAAATGCTCATCCAGGCCATAAAGCCTTCTTTTCCTCTGGGCTCAAAGATCATTGGCAGTGATTCATTACGGTACCATTTTTAGCCAGATGGCGGCTTTCCATCATTCTTTTTCCATGTCTTGAAGCAGCGAGAAATGGTAAATCTGCCTAATCTTTGGAGAATAAATACATTTTTTAAAAAAATCTCAGAGCTTGGATTTAACATTTAGAAACTAATTTCCACAAATATGCTTAGATCGGCATTGCATCTAATCCTTACCTTCAGGCAGGATAGAGATCAGCGGTGGGGATAGCAATTTTTATACCAATATACAGTAGTTTTCCTGCAGGGTCAAAAGCAGATAGATAGAAGTTTACACTGAAAGCCTTTGACTTAGTGGTTTAACAAGAAGACTGAAATGCATTATGTTGATGTTGCATAGCTTGTTGCATAGCACCAATACACAGGAGAGGAATTGGGAGGTCAAACCCAATATTCCTCTGTTGCTGCTGAGACAATGACACCTGAACTAGCGGGAGAATTTCACAAGCCCAAACCAGTGGAGACTCTGCTGTGCTTTATTTCCCATTTTTCAAAAGATGTTTGATCCTCGGATAAAGCATTTGTTAATACTTTAAAGATTTCAACTTAAGATCTATAAAGAGGCCTTTCTCTCCTTTCCTTTCCTATTTTTTTTCCCTTCTTGAGGTAGAAAACTACCATATGCGATGATTTTTCTTAAGTATGAAATTCTCTTCAGTACCTAAAGCACAGTATTGCCCTCAAGGCTTTGAGGATAAGCAGTGTGTTGCTGAGGAATTTTAAAACTTCAGCTTGAGGGAAGAAGGGGAGGGAAAAGAGAAGAGAAGAAAAAGAGAAGTTTTGTTTTAAATTATTTCATTTGTGGAACTTTTCCACTTATTCCTCATCAAAATAATGCTTTACAAATGCTATTTTAATCAGCTCTGGAAGGAAGCTCCTTCCTTCCCTCTCCCTCTCTCCCTCTCTCCCTCTCTCCCTCTCTCCTTCCTTCCTTCCTTCCTTCGGAACTTCTTAACAGAGGTAAAACTGGAGAAGTTTCTACAAATGAAACTTTTCATATCTTAAATCTAGTAAAAATCACTGCAATTTTTTTTTGTAGTCTTGGCTGCAGCTGTGGTTCATAACTGGGGTGTGTTTGATACTTGCCTCTTGCTGAAGAAAAAAGTTTTAGCTTGTATTGGCTGTTGTTTTATATAACACAATAATATATGTTGAACTGAAAGGGAATAAATATGTGGAGAATTGTTGGATATGGTGAGAAATATTAAGGAGTTAGAAATTCTGTCACTCTTCATCTTCCACAACATGGGCTTTTAGGAATATTTTTATACTATCAAACCTCAGCTCAGATTATTTAAAATTCTAGTCTTTGAATTGGTATCAAAAGGTCAGGTCCTCTTTTGGGGGGAGTGAGAAAGGGAAGTATATTTAATTTATGACTGTCCACAAAAGAGGGAGATTGAACAAGAGGAGGACTGTGTTAGTGCTGGAAACAGTAGAGCTGGGATAGGAGAAATGGTCTTCTCTATGGTTGTGCCAAAATTATAAAATGCTCTGCTTCCATAAGTTAGACTTGAATGAAGGCCTTTCTTGATAGGAAAGCATTCATTTAACATGCAAAGTGAATTTTAGATGTCATCTCCGATTTTACTATCATTATAGTTTGCATTTTAAAATGTCTTTAAAACATTTTAAACCATGGAATTTATTTGAAATCTTGCATCGCCAAAGACAGATTGCTTTGGAGTTGCCGCAGCTCAGTATGTAATCTCTCTCCTTCCATTCTCTATCGCCCATTCTACCACACTCCCATCACACTTTTTCTCGTGTCCAATTAAGCTTCAACATATTGTCATCCTCAAATGACTTTATCACCTCTTTACACAGTATGCCTATCAGCACATTTTTGGCAAGGCACAGCTAACATTACTTTGGGATTCATTTATGTCCTCAGCTCTCAAATTTTTGGGGGAAAAAAACAAAACCTTGCCCTCTTTTGCACTAAAGAAATGTTCCCCTTCTGTGCTGATCCTGCTAGCACAATTGGGACTCAGCTCACTTTCAGCACTCTGAATACAAGCTAAAATTACATTGAAATTCTGAACAGATATATGCCATTTAGCAATAGGTAGATGACTCCAGGCACAGTCTTTACAGGCCCTGTTACAGTTCTTGTTTCTTTTTTTAAACTGGTCCAGAATTAGAAGTTGGATGGCAAAGCAACAAATTTCACATTTTAGGCTTATTTTTCATGGCTTGCGTGTTTCTCAACAAGCTTCTGTTGTCTCTCCTAATGCAGTATTGCTAGCAAGCCACAGTCTCAACGGGACCAATGCTGTCAATAATTTGGGGTTTATTTGCAGGACAAGCCAAGCTTGCCATTCAGCTATGCCAGATCAAGTGGACTTGTGCAAAGGCCCTCTTGACTATTGTTGCAACCTGCTCCTCAAACAGGAGCTGTGAAGCAAGGAGGAATCGGGATTGCACATTAACTCAGCCTGGGGAATGGTACCCAATCCACCATTAATAAGCATGCTCCCCATATCTAGAGAGTGCTAAAATCCAAAGTCACTCAATCTTGCTAAGTGTGTGTTGGAGCCTATTCCTCTCCATCCAAAGTCTCATAGCCTCCAGCCCTAGGAGAGAAGCTTGATAGTATTGCTTTGGGCAGAGATCTTCAAACTTACCGAAGTCTTTTCATCTCTATATTACTAAAACTCCCCAGTTTTTCTGTGTGTAACCTTTCACTTGGCAAAATGGGGCATCATGGGGTAATAATTTTTGAGCCAAGTTACCTCAGATGGGCTAATTTACAGAACGCATCCAAAGTCCAGGACCCATGACTCTGCTGAAGTGAACTGAAAGCTTAAAAATTTTACAAAACCGTTTATGATTTAAAATATAAAACATTTTGGGACATAATACAAAATGTCTTAAAATTTTCCTATGTTCAAATCCTGATGTGTGATTATGCTGCACAATGTACCAGGCCATTTTTCAGAGCAGATATATGATATATACATCTCTGAATATCTCTCTGAATTCTTTAAAAAAAATTCAAATACATTACAGTAGAAGCTCTACAATTGTTGAAGGCACTGAGGAATCTAATAAGAAAAGATCTCTGAGTTTTTTCGCCGCAACAAACAGCTGTTGAGCGCTGTTGTTGACGGCTATACTAACTCAGAGACCGGAGCCTCACGTTAGAGACTCCAGCGACGCCGGCGGAGCCACCGGAAGTCCCTTCGGGCAAAGAAGGGGAGTAGAGCTTCAAGAGCCGGGTTGAGCCCTTCCAAGACCCCTGGAACAAGTTTTCAGGGGCAGAGAAGGTGTGCTCCCCAGGCACTTGAAACGCTCCTGCTCAGAGACGCTTCTGTCGGCTGACAGAATTAGACGCCGCGACCGCCTCTGTTTTGAAGAGAGAACAATAAGGATTTTTAAACAGACGGAGTGAATACAAGAGTTCTTTGAGTATTGCAAGTATTTTGTTATTTTGTTTATGCCTTTTTACTTATAACTTTCTTGAATCAACATAATTCTTTCAAAATGGCGATTGCTTTAAGCTTTCACTTACTCAGTGAAAGTGAAGAAATCGAAAGTATTGAATCTGCTGGAAAGTGAAACTGAATTTTCTCTTCTCTTTCTGAAGTGATGTTTAAGAGACTATTTAGACTTGATGTATTTACTAAATTATAACGCAAATTGGATTTTAAAAGAAATTGAGAAGGGAGGAATTGGCAATTTTAAAAATCTTTTTTTCTACTTTTTCCTTTTTTTTCTTTTTTTCTTCTTTCTACTATGACTATGAGATATAAGGCAGCAATGGCAAAGGTTTTTTTAGAATCTCAAGAGCTTATACAGTCTCCTTCGGAAATGCTTACAATGAAAGATTTACAGAATGCTTTAACTGTTGCATTATTTCCAGTAATGGTTACATTATCTTCAATAAATGATAAGCTGGATAAACTGGAGAACAAGCTGGATAAAAAGATGCCAGAACAGAAAAAAGATTTTAAAGCTATGACAGAAGTTTGTAACTTAGAGCTGAGAGAAGATATTATTGAAGTCAATAAAGGAGTATTTTTTTCAAATGAAACTGATCTTCAATTGGCTGCTGAACATTATATAATACAATTTAATCAAGAAGTAAAACAAGAACAATCAATTAGATCCCTTTTTTCAAATGGAATTGATTTACAATTGATTGGTGAACATCTTATAATACAATCTAAATCAAAAGGAGAGCAAGAAAAAGAAGAATACAGTACTGAGTATAAAGAGAATAAAGGATGGATTTTGTTTGATAAACAGTTTATTTATGGACTGGAGGAAGAAGACTTGTTTCAAGAAAGGAAGGGTTGGTTATTCCTTTTTGATAAGCAGCAAGAAGAGGATTTATTTGACAAAAAAGAGACATTGATTCAGTTCAAGATGCGAATTACTTATGGAGGTGAAGAAGTAAAGAAGAGAGATTTATTATTAACGAGGGAGGCCTCGTTACGGAGGTCTACTTGGCTGAAAAAAAAACCTAGAGTTCGACTGAAATGAAATTTAAAATTGTATGCAAGGGTTTATGGGTAATTTAATATTATGGACTGAATTAAGGACTAAGATTATGAGTAAGATGTAAGAGAAGATGATTAATGGAAGACATAACTAAACTGATGAAGAATGTATTTGTTCTGAAATGATCTAGGTTTGATATTGAATTGATTGATTGAAGGGATAGATAAGCATTATGTGATTTGTTAAAGTTTTAGGAATGTAAATTAGAAATGGAATAAATTGATTGTCAGATGAGAAAGCCCAGAAGTCGATTGAAGAGATGAAATTTAATAAATGTAAGGTATTAAGGTTAATCTAAGATCATGGGGTGAATTTAAGACTAATTTTACAAGTAAGATGTAAGAAAGGATGTTTAATGGAAAAAGATTAAGATTATAAGTAAGTTGTAAGATAGGATGTTTAAATGATATATTAAGATATATTAAGATATATTATTACAAATTAAATGTATTAGATTTGACTTAGATTGGTGGTTTAGATGTAAATGATAAATACTATTCTTAACAAGATGAGCTGATTGTTTAAAGGAATTAAGGTTAATTTAAGATTATGGATTGAATTAAAGATAAATATTATAAGTAAGGTTTAGGAGAGGATGTTTAAATGAAGATATATATTAAGATATATTATGGTAAATTGAATTGAATAAGAATATAATTATTATTATTTTTTCTTTTTTTATATAGTCTAAAATTCTTGTTAAGATTATATAATTATTTTGTTTGATGTAGTGGGGTTTTCTTTTGTTATACCTTGTATTCACTCTGGGAAGTCGGGGGGGGTTAGGGAGGCTTGATAATCTTATACATGATGTTTTCTCAACTGCAATTGGGGTTGGAGGAAGAATAAATAATTACTGTTACTGTTATTAAGGGGTTGCTCGGGTGTCCTCTGGGCTCCACATCTGATGGGGAAAAAGGAAGGAGGAGTGAAGGTTGATGTAAGTGTAAGTTGATAAGAAGGGGGAAGAGGAGGATGGAGATAGAGAAGGAAGCAGAAAGAAGAGAAGGAGGGAGAAGGTAGGTAGTCAGTTGGTAAGTGAGGGGGAAGGATAGGGTTGGTGGGATGTGGTGGTGGGGGTGCCGAGCAGTGATGTTAATTGTTTGGGATGATTATTTTCAGTTGAGTTATTAGTACTAGATGTATTGAAATGTATTTATATTTTGTGTATGGATGATTGTTTACTTTTATATTATGATTTGATATGACTAGTTTCTTTTTTCTGTTAAAATTATAAAAAAATTAATAAAAAAAAAAAAAAGAAAAGATCTCTGAAATGGATCATGGGTTGTTTAATTATAAAGTATGAACATTTTTTTTAAATTGAACTTTGAATCTGGAGGCAGCTTGACTTAGATGGCCAGTGAATATTGAATTAGAAACTTAAATTAAATCACGCCTGCTTTGAATGTCTAATTCTAATCATATCAGGGGTGATTCTTCTTATAAGTCATGGTTTGTTTTTTTTAAACTGGGGATAACAGTATGCCTTCCAATTCCAATTCTGCCTTCCCTTTCTAGTGTGCTATTTGTGCCAATGATATCATGAATACAGCTGGTTATTTCTACTTAATGTGGCAATTCTGAATTTTTGAACTTGGTCTTCTGCCAGGTTAAAGGGCTGTCTTCTGGTTTTTACTGCTTAATTGGTAAGCGGAAAACTTACTACTCTATGGTGGTAAATTATGGGTTGAAAGTTGAAAAGACACAGAAATCAAGGGAGAGCAGTTTCTTGGAGCTGAGGAGTAGTTGAAACTGAGAACCACCTAGAGCCCACAAAATAAAGTAGCATAGAAAGCAACACAGTTATTGGAGTTACTTATTTTCTTAAAGGTTCTTTCATAGTAGTTGACTTACATGGAGCAAGATTCACCCAGCTTGAGAATTATGACAGGCAATATACCACACATATCCGAAATTATAGGGTTTTTAATTTTTTTTAAAAAAATAGATGACAATGATCCAATGATCCATTTATAGCAGGCATGTCAAACTTGCGACGTCACATGATGTCGCGCAACATATTAGGCCTGTTTTGCCATTGCTGGCAATGGGGTGGGTGCGGTTTCCACGTGACGCATCCGGCCCGCAGGCCGGCAGTTTGACACCCCTGATTTACAGGGACTATTATGTAGAAATAATTTACAATTTGTCCACATTCCTTGAAAATGTGAAGAAGATAATTTTGTGCCAATGTTTATGTAGAATTTATATGAGATGCTCTTTTTTTTTAAAAAAAGAAAAAAGTAGCCAAATTATAAGTAAGCTAGGTATCAAAACTGCTTGTTTTGTAAATTTCTATTTCCGTTCAGCATATAAACCTGTGATTTTTTTTAAAAAAGATCTATAATATGAGGTTAAATCCTACAGTATCTCAATAAGTAGAATCTTCAAAACAGAATGCAAAAAGGATGATAATTTTTTAGAAGAGAATAGAAGAGAATAAATAGATTTCTTTATTGACCAAGTGTGATTGGACACACAAGGAATTTGTCTTCGTTGCATAAGCTCTCAGTGTAAATACAAACAACAAAGTGATATTATAGTATAGTATTGTATCATAAGATACAGTCATAAATCATAAGATACAAAGAATTGATGAATCATAATATAACAATAGGAGAAGGTAATAGGAAAGGTGAGAGGTGAGAAATATGAGAAGATAAGAAAGATGAAAAGATGACAAGGATAATAGCAATACAGCCTACTACATGGCTAAATATATTTAGGCACAAGACAGTGCTGTGGGAATTAAGTGTTTAGCAGAGTGATGGCAAGGGTGAAGAAACTATCTTTTGACATGCCATGCCCTATAACAGCATCTTGAGGGGAGAGGTTGAAACAGTTTATGTCCAGGATGTGAGGGATCTGTAGATATTTTCTCAGCCCTCTTTCTAGTTTGTTCAGAATATAGGTCTTCAATGGAAGGCAAGTTGTTTTTTTCTAGATTTTTCTCCACAAACAGTTGTAATGCTCAAGCTCTACAATAAACTTATTTGCCAACAAATGTTTATTTTGTTGGCAAACAAGTTTATTGTAGAGCTTGAGCATTACAACTGTTTGCAGAGAAAAATCTGGAAAAAAGCTGTGGAGAAAAATCTAGAGAAAAAAAAAACAACCTGCCTTCCATTGAGGACATATATTCTGCACAAACTAGAAAGAGGGCTGAGAAAAATTGTTCTGTTGCTTTTCCAGCAATTTTTGTTTATCTCTGGATCATAGTGTGGCAAATTCTGTGACCAAGGTGGCTGTAAAAGGTTTTATTGTCTGAGTTCATCTGGCGCAAAGAAATGCAGTTTGTTTTATTAAGTATTTTTCTGTTCATGTATTTTAGAGAGTGGTATATCACTTTGGCTTTTTAAATTTTGATTTCTGTTTTAGTTTACACTTTGTATTTTTCTTTTCTCGCCCGCATCCCAATCTTTTATTGTGGCTAATTTTCCTATTCAGTGTTTTCAGTATTTTTATATGTAGTTTTTCACATATATATTTCTTTTAAGTTCTTTAGTTCTTTAAACTATTTCTTTGGTTAAATGAAAATACTTTTTCTTGATATGTGGAAGTAGAGGTAGTCCTTGAGTGATGAGTGTAATGGAGCCTGCCCATTCCACTCATAACTCAAAAACTTGTAGGATTGAATCTCATACTTTGAATGAGATCACTCCCTTGCTCGTTTAAATGCACGTGGCTTATTAAGTGAACCTAATATATCTCAGGTTGGGGAAGGCCACCCAACCCACTAAGATACCTCATGCTTCCCCTGCTGCCCAGTTGTGAGGCTGGGGAGTGCTTCCGCGCCCCCCTGCAGCTTGATCCAGAAGCCTTTTTCAGGTTGCTGTCACCCATAAACGGGCTGTCAAAGGGCTACATAAGCATCCCCCGACCTCAGATCCAGGCAGCAGTGGACGGAAAAGGCCTCCGGAGCCCAGATTGGGCCCCAGGGGTGTGTGGCAGCATTCCCTGGCCTCAGATCCGGGTGGCAGTGGCCTGGAAAAGGCCTCCAGAGCCTGTATCTGTGTGCAGGGGGCAGAGGAACATTCCCTGGCTTCAGATCCGGGTTGAAGTGGCCTGGAAAAGGCTTCCAGAGCCTGGATTGAGCCACGGGGGCACAGAAGCGTTCCCCAGCCTCAGATCCAGGCGCCAGTGGCCTGGAAAAGGTTTCTGGAGTCCGGATTGGGCCATGGGGGACGGGCACAGAAGCATTAACTGATCTCATATCCAGGTGGCAGTGGCCTGGAAAAGGCCTCCAATGCCCTGATCCAGCCTTTGGAGGCACATGGAAGCATCCCCTGGCTTCGGTTCTGTTTTCTGTTGCAGAGAACAGAGACCTAAAGTACCATGAGACCACGCAAGATCAGTAGCATGATCTTGCATTACTTTAGGTCTCCATTCTCTACAAACTCACTGAAGGCCCGGAGCAACCAAGAAAGTGAAGGATCTCGATCTTTGCAGGGTGAGTATTGAAGGCTGGTGCCTAGGGAGAACCGGGATGGGGGTGGGGAGGGAGGGAATAATCAGGATGAATGTTGCAGAACCACTGCGGTCACTCGTAAGGGCAAATGCCTGCTGTGGTGCTGCAATATTCGTAATTTGGGGACTTGCTTGTAAGCACTAGGGGGCGCTCATCACATAACTTTGAAAGAGTGTTAAGTGAATGCTCATAACTCCGGGGTTATCTATATTGTTTTCTATATTTTCAGTTTTTTTTCTTCATTTATGTCGTTTGAGTTATTTGTTAAATAAGAAAGATCTCAAAAGTCCTTCCAGAACCTTAACATACAGGACAATTTATATTCATTGTTTTTTCTTTTAACCATAGCTTTTCACACGAGAAAAATCTTTTATCTAGAAGATAAAAATACATCTTAGTGGAAGTTCGAAGCTAGTTAGAATTATTGTAAATTTGATGAGTAAATCTTCTAAATGTGTAGTTGAACAAGAAATAAATGATGTAGAAAGGATTTTTAATATTGGTGATTATAGTCTAATAATTACATTGTATCTATTAATTATTATATCTCCATTGTAGACCATCTGGATGCTTTACATAGGTATTTTGAAATCTTTTTTTAATTTGGCTGTGAATCAATTAATCATAGCTGGAGACATTATTCAAGTTTTAGAACCTTTGTCAGATGCATGACTGTTCCAAACAATATACTGTAATTATATACATGGAAAATGCTACAGTTTTTGGTGGTAGAGGTTAGTTTGGTGGATATACGGCAATTTTAAAAATCCTTCACACAAATAATATATTTTTCCTTTTCCAGTTCCATATCTGACTTATTCCTGAGAGATTTATTCGTTAGTTTTTAGTTTCTTAACTGGATATCTCAATATAATATACATCTCATTACAATATCTAATCATGCTGAAGTAATAGTCTCAGACAATATAAGAAAAAATCATCCTATTTGAAATCTTTCATTATCAAAAGATAAACTTTTTTGTAAAACAGATGAAGTAAAATATTAAACTGCTTTTAAAAAATAAACAGATGCACCGCAAATGTAATGGTCATTTCCGATGTTTTTAGCATATATGTTGCTGGCCATAAAGTTGCAAATTATTCATAGGAAAAGGATAAAACATCAGTATGAGAAAATTTGGAAAATACAGTTAATAAACTTTTGGGCATGCTACATTAGGACTATATACAGCTTTCATGAGTACTAAATGGGAACCTAATTTTCTTTATGCATACGATAGAATATATTCATCAAATCACAGAAAGCAAACATGCTGAAAACAAGGAAAAGGATCCATTAGTTATTGGCCTCTCATCTGAAAATATCAATAATGAAGTAATATCATTTCTACTCTTAAGGAAATAATGTGTTTATTCTTAAGGATGCTCAAAACAAAGTATATAACGACTCTGATCTAACTCTGATCTAAGATTTAACATTTTTATCACACTGGTCAAAGGCTACTGATTAACCATTAATTAATAACTGTAATTCTTCCAAAGATTGTATAGTGCATGATTAGATTGATTATTCTACTATACCATTACCTATACCTATTCACAAAATAATAGATACAATAAAACCTATGAAAACAAAGAAAATTGCTGCTCCTAATGGTTAACTTACTAACTTACCTTCTCTACATTACTGAAAAATTGCAATTACACTTTTCTGAATAATAATAAAAAAACAAACAGCATCCAGTAATGAAGCTTTTGTAATTGTGATTTTAAGTCTAGTAAAGATTCTGCTCATTGTACACAATCATCTGATTTCCTTGTGACATGTCAAAGCCAGTATTTTGACAGTGACTGTGGCAATTTGTATGCAGTATTCAAAAACAAGAAAAGGCAGAAAAAAAGTTATAGGTTAATGTGGCAACTATGTACAGTGACTTCCCCTTACATCTGAGCAACAGCAGAGACCTGATATTTTGTTTGAATAGCCAAAACACTAACATTTGGTAGTGAGGGAGATAAATTACAGAGCTGTTGATTTTCTTTTATTCTTTCTTTCCTTTTCTTTTTTTTAAAAAGAAAATTTACAAATGAAGAAGCAGTGTTCCAGGCAAAACCCAAGATGCTATTTCTTTGGTAGAAGTGTGCATTCTGCCAAGCTTCAAATTAATTCTTACAGATGAGAAAAGCATCTAAACAGAAGTTATTTACTAATGGATTTAAGGCTTAAGACAATTTCTGAGTTTGTAAGAGGAACAACAACAACAACAAATAGAAGACTTTAGCAGGCACAGCAAAACACAGATTAAATTTATTAGCAACTTATTAGCAAAAAGTATCCCCCCCCCTTGTGAGAACTAGCACTTTTCTGAACCAGAAATTTCTCTTGGACTTTCCATTCTTGGAAGTTCTAGAAAATGAATTATGAGATTCTGCAAGAGCTAGATCAGCGGTTCTCAACCTGTGGGTCGCGACCCCATTTGGGGTCGAACGACCATTTCATGGGGGTCGCCAAACACCGCAGTCCGCAATATATATATATATATATATATATATATATATATATATATATATATAATATATATATATATATATATATATATATTGGTTGGCCATTTTTTTTTGGTCAGCCATTTTTTTTGGTCTGCCATTTTTTCCCCTTTGTGATGCGGGCCGTTGCGCGGCGCATGTGCGATGTGCCCGTCGTGCCACGCATGCGCGATGTGGGCCGGGGTCGAGCCCCGGAAAAGGTTGAGAACCGCTGAGCTAGATGGTCCTTTTTTCCAGGCTCTATCTACAGCAAATCTTCAGCCTTCATTTAAAAGGACACCACATGTTGCTATTTCTAGCAAGAAGAGGAGGGAGAGATTCAGGTAATCTGCCAGAGGGAATGTTGACTGACCGTTTCTGCCATGATGACAGTCTGAAATATTGAGAATGCAGGCAGATATTTGCCACAGAATATCCCCCCATTAAAACATCTTGTGCTTTTGCTTTCACAATTTGCTTGAGACAATAGAAGCATTGAAAACTCTTGAATTACTGTCAACAGACATGTGTTTTCGACAATTCCATGTCTGCAGTATATTTTTTTATTGACAACCAAAAAGCGTTGTTAAGGTAAATATTATTTACCTGAAAGAAGTATGCAATAAAGAATTGGAACATCCTTTTATTACAAATCAATACGAAAGGTTTTTAAAGAATAATAAATATGCTTCCAAGGATCGTAAGAGGAGATTAACTCAACAAAAGATGTTTTTGTGCTTTTGGAGACCTCAGATAATGTTTAAAATGATTGCAAATGTAAACTGTTTAGTGGCAACATTTTGTATGAGACACGGTTTTACTGCCTGTCATTTTCTTTAATATTGTTAAATTTGTTAATATGATTGTAGGGAGGGCAATATGATTAAAATATATGATTATGACTTTGAATTATATACTCCAAATTTGGAATTAGGATACAGGTAGTCCTCAACTTTCAACAGTTTATTTAATGACCATTCAAAGTTACAATGGCACAGCAAAAGTGTCTTATGACCATTTTTCACACTTACAACCACTGTAGCATCTCCATGATCATGTGATCAAAATTCAGATACTTTGCAACTGGCGTGTGCTTATGATGATTGCAGTGTCTGGGGTAATGTGATCACCTTTTGTGACCTTCTTACAAGCAAAGCCAATGGAGAAGCCAGATTCACTTAGGAACCATGATACTAACTTTAACAACTGTGGTGATTCACTTAAAACTGTGGCAAGAAAGGTCCTAAAATGGGGCAAAAATCACTTAACAAATGTTCCATTTAGCAACAGAAACGTTGAGCTCCATTGTGGTCAAAGTTGAGGACTACCTGTATTTGAAAAAAATGTGGATTTATGAAGCATGGGACATAGCAAAAAATATTCCTTTTTTTTTTACAATGGAAGGACAGTGCTTCTGGGATTTACAATCTTGGAATGATGGTATGTGCTCTTTATTGAACCTGCTCTTTATTGATAGAATGGAAAACTAATCAATATTTCTCTGTGTGGTCAAGGTTGAGTGCTGCATTTAAATACTGAGTATCTTTATATGTACAATGATTTTGTTCTTCTTTGCATTTTCTTTTTGCCTTTCTGTTTTTAAAAAATGTTACTTAAACTGGAATATCTGAAACTGCACATTGTGGCTTAATTTTGCCTTCAAAGGATAAAATGAGGTTTGCAAGAAATCCCATGTTTAGTTTTACTGGCCATTTTACAGATTGGCTGATATTAATTTATGTAATTCCCAAGGAGATGAATATAGGAATAGGAAAGTTCATATCATCTGAGCTACTTCCATATAGAATAGAATAGAATAGAATAGAATAGAATAGAATAGAATAGAATAGAATAGAATAGAATAGAATAGAATAGATATTTTTTATTGGCCAAGTGTGATTGGACACACAAGGAATTTATCTCCGGTGCATAAGCTCTCAGTATACATACAAACAACAAAGTGATAAATCATAAATCAAGAACACATGAAGTGTTAATACCACTTTACAATGCCTTGGTATGGCCACACTTGGAATACTGCATCTAGTTTTGGTCACCACAATGTAAAAAAGATGTTGAGACTCTAGAGAGAGAAGAGCAACAAAGATGATTAGGGGACTGGAGGCTAAACTGTATAAGGAACGGTTGTTGGAATTGGTTATGTCTAGTTTAATGAAGAGAAAGATTAAGGGTGACATGATAAATGTCAGGGGTTGCCACAAAGAAGAGGGAGTCAAGCTATTCTCCAAAGCAATTGAAGGCAGGACAAGAAGCAATGGATGAAACTAATCAAAGAGAGAGCAACCTAGAACTAAGGAGAAATTTCCCGGCAGTTGGAACAATTAATCAGTGGAACAACCTGCCTCCAGAAGTTGTGAATGCTCTAACAATGGAAGTTTTTAAGAAGAGACTGGACAGTCATTTGTCTGAAATGATATAGGGCTTCCTGCCTGAGGAGGGGGTTGGACTAGATGATCTCCAAGGTATCTTCAAACTTTATTAATATTATTGTTATTAAATCATAAGATGCAACCAACAAGTGATAGTCATACGATACCAATAGGAGTAGGTAATAGGAAAGATCGGAAGGATAATAGTAATACAGTCCTGCTACATGATTAGATATCATTAGGCATAGACCGTGCTGTGGCAATTATGTGTTTTGCAGAGTGATGGAGGTGATGGTGGGGAACTGTCTGTCTGTGTATCTAGTTCGCAGAATTGTTTCTCAGCTTTCTTATACTGTATTTATGAATATGCTCAAAAATATACTTATAGATATTTAGAAGTATCCAAGTGGATTGCCATTTCAGCTCCAGCAAACAGAGTCAATGATGAGAGATGCTCTGAACTCTAGTTCAGCAAAATCTGGAAGGCCACCGATTCTCCAACTAAAATGTTATTTGAAGTAAATATTTCCTCTTTTGTTTTTAGCAATTCAAGTATTTCGTGTTTTACATAATAATTTGTATTATCACCAGACTTCGCAATCTCTATTGCTGCATTCATATAGCTCTGGCAAGGAAGAAGTCACAATAAAGTGTATTGTATTTTCAGGTAGATATAAAGATTAATTGGAATGTTATCCCATTTATACAGCACTTTCACAATGTTCACAACATGGACAACTATTATCCTAGTGAAAATGGAATAATGGAAATAATCTGGGGGTCTATGATGACTCACTGCAGGCAGATGGGTGTGACCAGATAGGCATGGCCATCTGAGTGCTACCAGGTGGGCATGGGTGAGTGGGCGTGGCCAGGTTGATGCTAAGGATTATGTGCAGCCCACTCAGGGCAGATGACTTGGAATGGCCCCTCTCTTTCCTGGCAGAGATAGCAGAGCAAAAATGCTCCATTTCATTCAAAGGAGGGGGAATCCATTGAGCCCCTCCCTTTCCTGACAGAGATAACAGAGCAAAAATGCTCCATCTCACCAAATTGGGGGCAATCCATTCATCCCCTCCCTTCCTTGGCAGAGATAGCAGAGCAAAAATGCTGTTTCACCAAATGGGTGGTGGTGGGGAAATCCATTCAGCCCCTCCCTTCCCTGGAAGAAATAGCAATCTCTGCTCAGGAAATAGCAAAGAAAAAGGAGTGTGTTTCTAAAGGGAAGGGGAAATCCACCCTTTGCCTTTCAAATTTGCCGGTTCCCTACTTCCTGTTTGTCAGCATGTCTCTGGGTGCCTTTTGTTTTGATGGGGTGCCAAGTTGGCTCCACATCCAGTTGCCTGTGGCAACTTGTTCTGCTCCCACTCACCATGCCCACCTGGTGCCCCCTATCCAGCCACATAGACATGATTGTGTCCACTTGGCCACACCCACCTGCCCCAAGTCACTCACCCCGAATGGGCTGCACCTAATTCTTTACGTTGACCCAGTCATGCCCACTTACTCACCCCCACCTGACGGCACTCAGATGGCCATACCTACCCAGTCACATCCACCTGACTGCAGTGAGTCATCCCATTCCCATAACTTGGAGTTCCCCATAGAACAGAAGAATTTCTAATTTATTGCTCTTAATCTTGATGCCATATTCAAAAACAATTGTGGCAAAATATAGTAACTATGAAATAGTTGAGACTTTTTGATGCATGATGGAGCTAATTGTTCACCTTATCATATTCTTTTAACATCAGTAAATGCCTTCTGCAAATTTCTGTAGAGAAAAGGTTTAGATCACATTGTTGGTTCATGCCAAGAAGTTTGAAATAAAGCTCAAATGGTTCCAGTTTTTATTTCAAAAAGAGATTCCCAAATCCTTCAGATTTCCAGAGTAACTTGATTATTGCCAGCAAAGCAGAAAGATAAGTGTGTTTGATTCTGAGACTATATAATTTTTCTTAAACTGAGCACAATAATTAGTAGCATAACATATTAAACATACATTCATCCAAGAAATGTTTAAATGTTATCACAATCCCTAAACATTACATGAGATTAATAGGAAAACTAAGATGCTTCACCCATAATATCTTGGGGAAGTGATTGGTAACCAGTCTGACAAGATCCTCAAAGGTCATCTAAAAAATGTTCTATAGTTTCACATGACAGGCTAAAATCTCATGGAGTGTCATTCAAGGATGTTAAATTTTGGCATTCTCCTTAGATTTCAATATGTTAGTACTCTCCATTAAATCTAAAAAGATTTCAGTATTTTTACTTGAAATGTCATGACATGTCAAAACACTGAAAACATTGAAACATTGAAAACATTTTTTCTGTTCACTTATTCTTAATATACAGATTTTTATACACATGGAATAAACATGTCTCTCTCGGTGTGTGTGTGTGGGGGTGTGTGTGGGGGTTGTAGTCTGGATCTAGAACAGATACAAGATATGCATAGTGGAGAAACATTCATCTGTCATAATTCCTTTTTTGACAGCTTTGGGTTGGTAGAGAAAAGGTCTAGGTCTTCCAAGAAGCCAAAGGGAATATTGATAAATTCAGTACCTTTTACCCAACTTAATTCTGCCACCTTCAGTCAGCTCATTAGGCTGAAGCTGCTCTATGGTCAAGGCTGTGATTAGCCACTGTTACAAGGTTCTCTTTTTCTTAATTTACCATGTAATTAGCATAGAAATTGCACTGATTTGTTTCAAACATTAGAGTACTTTTGCTTTGTCTTGTGTTCCCAAGCTTTGTTTTCCAGACATTTTCCTGCTTTAATGCTGCATGTGTTGCCACAATTTAAGGTCAAATTATTTTCTCATCACCTTGCTGATGCGTGGAATGAAGTTAAAATTTGATTTTAATGTGCCTTTTAAAATATATAATTGTGTTGCTGCTACTATAGCTACCAGGAATGTTTCATTCTCTGTGTGGTACTTTAAAGTTCAATGGGAGAAACTCAATAGCTTACTAGTCTTTATTAGCATTAAATAGTTAAGCTGAATATCATTATTGTTTTTTCCTTGAACCAGAATTTCTCCAACTCTTACATTCTTATTAAAACAGTTGAACACCTCGCCAAGTTATGATCACTTAATTTGATCCCAATATATAGTACAAAATTCTAGCTCAGCTTGAACTAAGAGGTATAGCATATAAATTGCATGTTCCTAGCACAATTTTTAAATCTCTTTGCATGATTCTGTTTAAGTTAATGCTGATTCAGGAGCCTCTCTACCACTAACATGAATAATTATACTGCTATAATGAGGAAATACGATTAATTTAACATTGTGTATCACACCATTACCACATTCATATTTTCCATTGTAAATTTATTCAGGGTCCCAACATGAGTTCATAAGAAATATTCAGACCTTCTGCATTTTACATAAGGATACAGATGAAAAATAGACTATGCAACCCTATTTTGGGGATGCCATACCTAAAACTGAGTTTTAAAAATCATTAGCATATGTTAGAACACGACTTTATTAATAGATCAGTTTTTTTCTAACATACTGTGAAATAGCTTTTTTGGGGAGACACATCTATGGGGATTGGATAGATAAGGGGGGACAATTGGTGAAAACAGTATTGTGTCATTACAATGCAGACTGTTTTCTGACATTATACACAGTTATAAAAAGAACACATCTTAACTTGCAATTGTACAATGCTGCTTTTTTAATGTTAATGAAGGTTTCTGATTGTGAAGACATCTTTTGTGAAGGGTTAATTTTCATAATTTAGATCTAATCAATAGCTTATGTTCAAGTAAAGGCTAAATCAGAGAATATATAACATCCATATAATTGTATTCCTTCTTTTTTATTTTACTGTAATCATATAGAAGACTTGATATGGATTGAGCCCACTATGCAAAAGATAGTGAGAAATTTACATTAACCCCAAGATTCTTTATTTAGATAATCTTAAATCCTATCCACACAGTTTCCATGTTTTTCTAAATCTCCGTTAGCTTCATTTTTTTTGAAGAAATAAATCTTCATACACCCATGAAAGGGATTTTTGATAAACAAGGGGGCTGAGACAGAAGATTTGGTCCTAGGTAAGGATTCTCAATTTCATGAAATTAATGTTGATCATTGACTAATTCATTCCATTTGCTACAGACTATCCAAAGATAAATAGTCTACTCTGAGTCCTATCCATAGTATTTCTATATTCAAAACATGATTGGGTCATTATTAGAAAAATCTTTTTTTCCTTTTATTTATTTTGCAAAAAATATATATGCTATGAATGATAATGTTGCATTTGTCTAGGCAAGCATTGGCCAATCAGTTATTCTTCTGTTATGTTGGGTTACAATTTTTAAACTACCAGACAGATTCTCCTGTTATTGTTGGGCTATTTAGCATCTTTACTATGCTACCTACAGTTAATATTCCAAATACTCTTAGCAATGATCAGAGCAACCTTCTTGAATTTTCCCATATTCTGTACCTGAGGTTCAAGATAGGAGAACCGTGAATTGTCCAAGCCAAGCTAAGAAATTAATGGGTGGAACAAGAAATTCTCAAGCTCACACCTGTATTGTATGTGTTATTCTTCCAGGCTCAGAAGAGTTAGGGTGGTGTTTTTAAAAGTTATTTTGATAACAAAATAGCGAAACATTATTCTTGATCCTGGTGTCTTTTGCTTGATCAGTGCAAAAGACACAACAGTGACCTTATCCACTACTTTATAGCAGCAATTCAGAGGCTTCAAAAATGACATGCATTTCTACATTGACAGATTAAACTGTAAAATCAGTCAACAGATTAAACTACAATCTTATGCACTAGAGTAAAGCTCGGTGAGACAGACATTAATAGGTTTGCACTGCAAATGTAATTCATTAAGTGTAGCATCAATTTTAAATGGTTTTTAATCTAAATCAAAATGTTGATTTTGATAACTTTATTTTGCCTTAATGCACTTAAATGGTTGAATTTTTAATGTAAATGGCCTTGAGGGTTTAGAAAGGGCAACAGCACATAAATGCATTCACTAAATGTTACAGTTGCTTTGAATTAATTAATAACAACCTACCCTGCCTCTTCTTATAATTTATAGACACATTAAAGAATATCAGCCCCCAAGTCTGGAACTCCTCATCTGACACATTCTTTCCAATGATGGAGAGCTGTTAATGGGTCCCTTACTGTTTGAGTTCCTAAGCTGAAGGTTAAGCCATATTTATTGACCTTGCTAAACAAACATTCTTGAAGAAATGTGTTTAGAATGGCAAACTGTGTGCTGAGAAAAATAGATGCGTTCCTCCTTTTGCTAAGCTTTGAGAGAAGAGACCATTAGGATAATTATGAGCTAGGAGCTCCTGAATAGTGCTACATTGTTCTGCAAGGCATTTCCATTAAAAGGGGGGGGGATATTTACCCAAATAAAAATAATTACAGGAAAGGAAGAACAAGATGAAGAAAGCAAAATGACATGCCCAATATTGGTATTATTTGTAAAAGAGTTCCTTGCACATTCAGTCCCGTAATTCTTGCTTTCTGCAAAGCATCCTTGATTATAACAGGCATCTGGTTATTATGGACTGAAGAGTGTTTATCAAAAACACTTTTTATATAAATAGTAATAATGCACTGAGAAACTGTGTCCGAAAAGAAGGGAATGAGAGAATTGCAAATGAGTTTGCAGGCAAATTATAATGTATTATTTTGATGAAGCTTGTATCAGTTTAGGTGTGCGTAGGTTTGCATGTGTATGCTTCCCCCTGTGTATATGTGTAAGAAATGAGAAGAGAAAAAATCATGAGGGGAAAGCCAAGAATGCTGTTTAGTCATTTTCTTATTGACTTTCTGGTTTGGGAAGGTTTATATAGCAGGGGAGGCACGGGGTCAGTTTCTGGCTGCTTTGAGTTATAATTCTCTCAGTCATCAGCCATATCAAGTGAGCTACAAGTGAGATACTGTTGATACTGTTATTCTCCTCCAAAAGGGACCATTTAAAAATTGTTGAGTAATCACTACCAAAACATGGCTATATGGCTATATCAACATATCATCCATATCTACATCTCCTTCATAGAAAATGGATATATACATGCACACATACACACACACACACACACACACACGACACATACACAAACATATCTATGATGTTGATCTACATGGTATATAGAAATTGTATTTTAAATTCCATTGAAAGGATATAAGGATGCTTTCTAAATATAAAGAATATACATATATTCTTACATATTATATTATATACATATAATATAAACATCACTACTGTAGAAAATTATCTTTTCTTCTATGACGTTGATCTAAATAGTGTGTGTGTGTGTGTGTGTGTGTGTGTATTCAGGTATATAGAAAGTACTATATGTCTTAAATTGCAGTAAAAGGAGGTAAGGATGCTTTCTAACTAGGACTCCACTACTGCATCTTTACTATAAAAACAGGACAAAGAGTTTCCCTATCGTTTCATATATATAAAAAAATGTTACAGCAAACTGGTTTACGCACTCTGTGGCTAATGAAAACAAAAAAGTCACGGGAAAACAGCATACATGTTTTCCAACTTCAGTTTGAAAGTCATAGAAAAAATACATTGTTTTGCCAGGATGACTGTTCTTAACTATGTTAAACTAAGAATAGACTTCAAAAATTCAGGATCTGTGATATGAGGGCTGTTTTTTTTTAAATATGAAAGCTTAATAGTTTTATACATATCAGTGGTACCCACTATACCGTAATGACATCATACTGTGGTTTGAAAAGTTTGTACATCTAGAAAAAGCACAGAAAAGAACAACTGTAAGTTCCAGGAATTGAAAAGCATCCTGTGACAAAATATGACATATTGGTGAATAAAAGTGTATAGAAAATTAATAAGAGGATTTCCCCCTCCTATCTCTCACAAAACTGGAATCCTGAAATAAAGCCCTGATCTTATTATTTTTTGTATGTGTGCAAAGAGTGAAATTCTTTCCTTCCTTCCTTCCTTCCTTCCTTCCTTCTTCCTTCCTTCCTTCCTTCCTTCCTTCCTTCCTTCCTTCCTTCCTTCCCAGTAATATAAGCATTTGAGTGTTTCTGTTAGATGACTAAGAAAAACTGTGGAAATTTATATAAATACATTATTTTTGAGGCGAAATTTACCTGAACATAATTTTACAGATCACCATCTTTGTACTTATCTATAGTAACAGATACTTTGTGGGGAATTTTGCCTCATATTTGTCAGAAGCCTAGCTATTGCATTTTGCACCGACTGCAAATTCTGAAATTTTTTGAATGATACCCCGCATACTGTACTTGAAGTAATAAAAGCAGGTTTTAATTAAGTCCTAGATAACTATAGCTAAATTAGCTGACTCAGGAAAAGTCAAGATTGCCACACTGCCCATTGTTGTATGCTGCCCAAAGTCATTTCTTAGTACATGGATGGCCATACAAATTTGATAAACAAATAACTTTATAAAAAGCATTTCTTGCATCGCTGTGACTGCAAATCATGTAATAGTTGAACATCGCAAAGCGCTATCAAACTGTAAACATGTTCCTTCTCAGGTTGAACAAACCCATCCAGAGCAAGTCTCATCAATCACAAACAATCACACAACCCTAATCATGGAAGCTGTCACCATCTCACCAATCTAATCAGCCAGAATGGGCAATGGACAAGTAGACAAGTGGTAGCCCTCATTTCTCCATATACCTGATCCGCATCTTTGAGATCTAGAAAAGAATCCATTGTGAATCTTACAGGAGTAAGAACACACCTTGCAACCTGCTGCATTTTGGAATCAAAATTGAGAGAAATCTAAGTGTGTCTTCAAGAATAATAAAAGTTGCTTATCACGAGGCTTCATTACTTCCAACTCTTCCCATCAAAATTTTGATGGAGCCATCGGCAGGTATGCACAAATAGTACCAACCTGGCCAGTGTAAGATGCAGGAAATAAGATACCCACTGCCACAAAGTAGGATTGCAAATGGCCCTCAAATAGGCCTTATGCTGTGTACAGTTCAATTTATCATAAGAGTTCCTCCAATTGTGCACTAACCTTCTGCCTGTCTATTTCACTGGTAAACCAAATTGCTGCTTGAGCCCTGCTAAAAAGAAAAGGATGCCTAAGTGTAATAGTAGAAATTGGCATGGACACTCAGATCGGAGACAAGTAGCTTGAAATAGGTTGTTATGCTGGAGATCACTTTGAGTAGGTCAAGAAAATATATTGTAGGAAGGTACCCAGCCATCTCAACATAGCAGCAAATGGAAAAAAATTAATCATTTGTCCAATGGAGTCTCTGTCAGTAAGATGATATTCCACTAAACTAATCTCCTCTCCACCCTCCAACTCTAGCCTGCTGTAACCAGAATATCCCAGCACACAATTTTGAGAGAAAATATTTCCCCCTTTCTTTCTGAGATCACTGTAATACATGCATATTTTACAGGATTCAATCCTGTATAATGGTATTTTACCAGCCACTAGCCTGACATTATAAAAGCAGGTATTTTGAGATGGAGGGTCTACCATTTCTATTATCCAGACTTCCTGGACCAGACCAGAATGGAACAACTTGCCATGGTCAACCTGGCATGGACATCTTGCTGCAGCTAACATGCCATGGCCAACTTGCCACGGGATAATTCCAAGTGGGATAATTGAACATGACAAATATTATCTGCCACTGTTTTGTTGACATTATTTCCATTGTCAAAAATGGAAACAATATAAAGGAAACAGTGGCGGATAACATTCATTGCATGGAGTTATCTTGCTTGGAATTGTCCCAGAGTCAGTTGTCCCGCAGCAATTTGGCGGTGGCAAGATGGCTGCGGCGAGATGGTCATGACAAGCTGGCTGAGGTGAGTTGTCCTAGACCCAGGCCAGACTGCAGCCTTAAAGGATTTATTCTTCTTTCCCTGCAACAACTATATTGCAGTCGAAGAAAAGGTGACTATTATAAAATTATTGATATTGTGAATGGTGCACCTCCCTTATCTGTTACATAATTTCTCTCTCTCTCAGAAACATTTGATGAAACATCTTTATTCATTTTTCCATAAAGGGAAAAGAGGAATAGAGGATGACAAAAGCCACTTATAGAAAGTGGTATAGAAATTGGAAAAAATAAATAAAAAGCTCTTATGTGACTCAAGGAAAAAGTAACCACAAACGTCAGTAGGTATTATAATAGGGGGCTACGTCCGTATACCTATTTTGTTCTCTAGCTAATAGAGGTAAATAGATAGTTGGCAAAATACCAGCAGTATTCTCCTAAATACCTGAATCCTCATTTTGCACAGCACTAAATAGTGTGTAGAGATATCCAAGCTGGAAAGCGAATGTTTAATTATACATACAATAAAGAGGCACAGCTGCACATGGGTAGAAAATTACTCCTTTTGAAGAAATTGTCACTATGATAATCTACCTACATTATCTTTTAGAAAACACCTTTCGGTTTTGGTAAACAAAACATAAACTCAACACACTACTTTTATAAAAAAAAACACCCTTCATCTTATGAGGAAGGGGAGAGATAGAAAAGGTGGTGATTTTACACACGATTTATTTCTAAATAGAGTTTTTCTGCTTGATTTTCTGCAATGGTGTTTGTGCTTCAAGTAAGGCTTGGAAATTTATTGGAGCCACCTTGAAGAATGATTGGTGTAGCTAAAACTGAGATTGTCAGTTCTGTGGTTACAGAGAATCTTGGAAAATTTCATAAAAGCTCGGGTAACCATCATCTAAAAAAGTTTCTGCCTTTCCACTAGAACAGAGCAACATTATTTTCTTCTACTTCACTTTGAGCTTTGAACTCAAGGAATTGATTTCTAATCATAAAATGACCGTTGCTCTTTTTTTCTCCACTGAATTACCTTGGGATTTAAGTCCTCTGTCTGTTTAAATGATCTGCTCTGCTATATGCTATTTATAAACCCAGACTTAAGTTTTTTAAATAAGTTTCTGGAATGACCAAAAGCCACGGGGGGGGGGGGGCAGGAAATGGAGAAGGAACTCTAATTACTATACTATGTAGTCTCTCTATCATATGTGCAGGACATAGCTGATAATTCTTAGTTATGCAGAGATGGGTTTTTTTCCCAATTGGAAAAAAAGGGGGCAATTTCAACTGTTGGAATAACTTGTGTGATTCATTACTTATAGGGAGAGTGTCTGTCTTCTGGCATTTTGTGCTATTCATCTTAAGAAAGTCCCTGCCTTCTTGACAGCAAGCTGTTCTTATTACTGTTCAAAATGATTTTAAATGCCAGCCTTTGACGTTGACAAGTCTGGCCTATAATCAAACAATGCAGTGTATTTTCAACACTTACTGCTTGGCCTATCAGTTGTCCAGGAATATGGCAACATCAGTCTATGCAAGAGCCTGGGCCAAAGCTCCAATCCAGAATAGGAGACCCTTATTCATTTTCTGAGTGGACCTGATCCATCCTACCTTTTGTTATAGAAGAACCAAGAAAGATCTTACTAACTTGGAATAGGCATGGGAGTACATTTAGAAGGTATGGTAGCAATGAAGAAAATTTTACATCAGCAGCACTTTTCTTAACACCCCTGCTCTGAGCCTGCAAAGCTAGTATCTGGTATGTTTGCATTTAGTTACTGTTATTACTTGTATTTGGAACAGAATATTTCAAAGTTGTATAGGAACATAAATATGTTTGACACCTTTTTATGTTTAAAGGCTTTCTAAGGATTCTTTTAAAAATTAAAGTCATTTACTCTTTCCTAATGAATAACAGAATAACAGTTAGAATGGACCTTCTGTTCAAGCAGAAGACCCTATACCAGTGGTTCTCAACCTTCCTAATGCCGCAACCCTTTAATACAGTTCTTCATGTTGTGGTGACCCCCAACCATAAAATTATTTTCGTTGCTACTTCATAACTGTAATTTTGCTACTGTTATGAATCGTAATGTAAATTATCTGATATGCAGGATGTATTTTCATTGTTACAAATTGAACATAATTAAAGCATTATATGTAATTATATATTGTGAAATATTTATTTCTAATTACAAATAAATGAAATTTTGTCTTGAAGCATGGTGTAGCATGGGTAACAGTCTTAATATAACAACAGTAAACTACATTGCTACATTTTGCAATAGTATGCATAAAAAGCCAGCGTCAGTGTGAAGGTTGAGATTGCTTCTTTTTCACCAGATCAGAAATTCTCGGGGCAGTCTTTGCAAGAGCACAACGAAGATCATCTTCCACAACAAGTCTACTTCTGTATTTAGACTTGATAACCAACAAGCTGGAAAACCCTGTTTCACAAAGATATGTTGTTGGGAAATGGAATGTTCCTTGCTTTGGAAAATAAATTGATCCTCTCTTCTGTGGCAGTCCATCAAATACTGGAATACTGCTATCATGTCTCCCACAAGTCCTTCTTTTCTCTAGACTAGCCAAACCCAAATTCTGCAACTAAGTCTCAACACCTTTTTTGTAGCGTGATGCAGTATTTGGATGCAGTATTACAGGTGTGGTCCCGACTCAGAAAATTCAGACACCATTCTTGCCAGTCCTCTCTCGTAGCCCTGGTGGGGAATAGGTGGGGTGGCTACCACTTTCCACCTTGTGCTGAACGAAGGATCCAGGGATGGATTTTAAGGAAAGGTCGGGTCAAAGGAACAGAAAAAGAGGAGGGGAGTTTGATGCTGTTACCTTGATATCCACAGTGGGCCCCTCCCGATAGCCGATTCGCTCTTTGAAACGACTCAGGAAAGCGGGTTCGGCCACCTTCACATACGAAACCTGATTCTTTTTGCTCATGATCCAGGATTGAAGAGACAGCACCTCCAATCACTTGTCCATTTTGCTTCCGCACATGTCACGTGGGAGGAGCTGCTCTCAGTGACTTCCTTTCCCTGCTTGCCAATGGTTGCCTCCATCTTGGCTTCAGGCAGGAGCTGTGGCTGCCTGGGCGCCTAATTTAAAGAGGGCACCACTTCAGCGCTAAATGGAGATGGAACTGAAGGGGTAGAAAGAAAGGATGGTGTCTGAGAGCACCAAGTCAGGTGCCTAAGAGAGGACGACTAGTGGGAGGCTAAAATGGGTCTACACTACTTTCTACACAGCAGCTGCTCTCTACACATGTGTGACTGGTCCACATAAGTACATCCACCTGGAGATGGATAGAGGAGCGGTGTCTTGGTTCCTAAGACCATCAGAAATATGTGTTTTCCGATGGTCTTAGGCGACCCCTGTGAAAGGGTTGTTCGACCCCCAAAAGGGTCGTGACCCACAGGTTGAGAACCGCTGCCCTATACCATTTCAGACAAATGGCTGTTCAGACTTTTAAAAAATGTCTCCAGTGATGGAGCATCCACAACTTCTGATTGATTGTTCTCAGTGTCAGGAAATTTCTCCTTAGTTCTAGGTTGCTTCTCTCATTGGTTAATTTCCAACCATTGCTTCTTGTCCTGCCTTCTGGTGCTTTGGAAAATAGGCTGATAACCTCTTCTTTGTGGCACCCCCTCAAATTTTGGAACACTGCTATCATGTTACCCATTATTTTCACTAGAGTAGACATATCCAATTCTTGCAACCGTTCTTCATAGGTTTTAGCCTCCAGCCCCCTAATCATTTATGTTGCTCTTCTCTGCATTCTTTCCAGAATCTCAGCATGAAGAAGAGTACATATTATTTGACTACAGATATGAGGTCTCAATATTATTCTCAATTTTCAATGTGCATTTTGAAATCTGTTATGTTAAATTGATTCAGTTTCTTCCGCATTGGTCTGCTTTGATTCAAATTGTTATGATTTGTAGGCTGAACCTCCCCTATCACCTATAGCTCCTCCAAACACTTGGAATTTGCTTGTTCCATTTCTCTAGCTATTCTTCTCTTCCTCCCCTATCACCCATACCAGGCTTCCCCCATGTTAATTATTAGGTTCCAATATCCATTCCTGCATACTTCAGTGACAAAGGCACAGTCATTGAGAAATACCTTTCTCTTGCACCCTGTCAGGTCAGCTATGAATCTTACCAGCAGTTCTGATCAATGGAAGGGAAATTAAGATAGGCCAAATAATAGATATAAAATCTCCTTGCTTATAGTTGTGCATATGGCCTCTCCCAATCCTATGGGGACATGCTTTTCATGATGCAGAAGTCATAGGGTAATCTCCCCTAGCTCCATAGGTGGTAATTGTTAAGGGGAAATTATGCCCAGTTATTGTATACAGGCAGCATTATAGCTGGGACATAACACACCACAACCAACAAGGAGTAGGTTAAGAGAGACAGCAGCTTGACATTCCCTTTTCGGTTTCTGCATTAATATACATATTCACTTATTTCACTGCCCATTTCTCACTCCTGCAAATTTAGAAGATGAGGACAGGCAATTTGCCATTCAGAGTCAAGACTCACTCTTGAAGGGTCCCCAAAACAACTTCTCAGGAACCCAACACAGGTTCTTGACTGAAGAGGAAAAATGGCACGGGCAGGAACTGCAAATTTGCAGGGGTACAATGAATGTGACAGGATCCCCTTTTGATTCTAGAAAATAAACCAGGTTGTTGTGGGAGTAATGCCCACTTCAGTAAGGAACCAAAGTGTTTGGACATAGATGCAAAGTATCTTTTACTGATATGTACAACTATCATGATTGCTGAACTCCCAGCCACAAGAATGCAAAAAAGAAGAAGAATAGAGTAGAGTAGAGTAGAGTAGAGTAGAGTAGAGTAGAGTAGAGTAGAGTAGAGTAGAGTAGAACAGAACAGAACAGAACAGAACAGAACAGAACAGAACAGAACAGAATAGAATAGAATAGAATAGAATTCTTTATTGGCCAAGTGTGGCTGGACACACAAGGAATTTGTCTCCGATGCATAAGCTCTCAGTCACTGAGATTAAATTAGACTTGGTTAAAGCAAGGTTATAGGTTATATACCCTCAGAAATGTTACATAGGAATAAGGAAAACAATGTAAATCATACAGTAACCTTTACAGCCAAAATGTAATATCTGATAACTCAATGGGGTGACCTTGTTATAGAACTTCTAAATTTCACTCTCTGCTAATGGGACTCTACCCTTCCCTCCACCCTCTTGCCACATTGATGTTCACCATGTACTATAAACTTTTATTGTGTCCATATACTGACTTACTTCCCACCAGAAAGAAGACAATAGCCTGGTTTCTATTATCTGTCTCCTTTCTTTCCAGGTCATCTATTTTTTAGCCTGTTTCTGTGCCATGTACATATCCATAGTAAATGTCACTCCATATCAGAAACTCATTATTATTATTTTTTTAAAAAATGTGGTATGTCTTCACTGTTAATGACTGCACAACTACATCTTTCTTTCCTTTGGGAGTTCACGAGAAGAGTAGAGTAGATGCATCTTTGCCATAGCCATATTCATCAGGAGCAATATTGGACAGGGGTTTGACATGATAATGAACAGCAGCTATGATGGGACTTGCAAGCAGAAAGACAGAATCTAAGGAAGGAGCTTTCTTTTTTTACAAAAATATACAAGATTGTTCTTGCTTCTCTACTGATAATAAAGAGTATCTTTTTTTAAAAAAAAAATCCCAACATATCTGCCTCTCCTGCTTCTACCTACCCCTAGTAATTTTCTACTTGCTTAACAAATACAAAGTCATGTTAAAGACAAATATAAGAATTTAAGCTAAGCACCTCTGCATGTTTATAATTCATTCTGATTTAGCATGGAGGAAAGAACTTCAGAATATCACTTACTTTAACTGAGGAAACCTTAATAAAGGAGAACACTTATAGCTCAGGGTTGACATGAAGGGTCCTTGGGGCTCTCTGAGCTAGCATTGATGATGTTTCCTAGTTTGGGTAATGAAACATCTGCAGGAAAACAAGCAAGGTCAGAGAGCACCAAGGACTGCTAATAGGGAAACATTCTAATATATGGAAAGGGCACGTCCATGTCCATATCACTGCAAGTCAATCCTACTGCCTTCCTTCTTTTATTTTGAACCTTTTTGTTCTGTTTTTCTCATATTTATTTCTGCTTTTATACATATAGTCAAAGTATCCCTTACTCAAAGTATCATGCAAAGTATCCCTTTCTCCTATTTTTTTTCCCTGTAAGAAAACTGTGTAGGGTTGGACTGAGAGATGAGAAGGGCCAAAACCACCCAGTGAGCTTCAGTTACTAAAGGCTGGCCTTCAAACTTCATTTTCCCAGGTCCAGCAACTTGGCCAGGATACTGCACTGGCCAGTCTCCTGTTTTTGTAAACAAATTGAAAATAATATTTGCAGGAGTGTGTGTGTGTGTTAAAAATAGAAATGAAATAACAGAGTTGGAAGGGACTTGGAGTTTTTCTAGTCCAGGGGTAGGCAACCTTGGCTCTTTTATGATTCGTGGACTTCAACTCCCAGAATTCCTGAGCCAGCCATGGCTGTTGCCTACCCCTGTTCTAGTCCAACCCCCTTCACAATAGATTTTGAGATGTTCACCACTAAAGAAGGTTGCTGTGACTTTTTCTCTGTCCAATGCTACATCTTTTTTAAAAAAATTATATTGTTTTCATTAACTTCACTAACAATGGCAAATGATTATCTCATATTGCTCATCAGAATTAATTTACTGAAACCAGCTCTGAGACACAATATCTTACCTAGCCAGTAAGACTTGGTGATTTCACTATTCAGGAACATAAGACAATTTAAATAACCTCCACCTTTAATATCAAAAGCACAGAAATATAAAAAGGATTAAAAAAAATAATTTTGGAAGCACCAGCTGTATTGGTGAAAAGTTTCAACTCAGATCTGCTTAAAAGGACAGAAATGGGGAAAAAAGGGGGGGGAATCAGAAATCAAAGCCTAACCAACCTCCTCAGATCAATTAAATTAAACAAGCTCTTGAAGTGACATAGCCCTAACTCAGCGGTTCTCAACCTTTTTCGGGGCTCGACCCTGGCCCGCATCGCACAAATTTTTTTTTAAAAATGGCGGGCCCACACCGTGCATACGTGGCGCGACAGGGCACATTGCGCATGCACGGCGCGACAGCCCGCATCGCGATAGAAAAAAAATGGGCGACCCAAAAAAAATGGCCAACCCAAAAAAAATGGCGGGCCCGCAACGCGCATGCGTGGCGCGACGGGGCACATCGTGCATGCGCGGTGCGACGGCCCGCATCGCAATAGGGGAAAAAATGGCCGACCCAAAAAAAATGGCCGACCCAAAAAAATGGCGGACTGCGGTGCTTGGCGACCCCCGTGAAATGGTCGTTCGACCCCAAATGGGGTCGCGACCCACAGGTTGAGAACCGCTGCCCTAACTGAAGACACTGCTTATAGACAGTCAAAGTAGGTTTCTGATTAGTTGATCTATTCAGTCATAATTTAGGGATGAAGTCTGAAGTTATTGTTGTCCTTTTCTCCAGGCTGACAAAAGATTATGTAAAAATTGAGGGCTGCTTGCTGTAATGCATTTTTTTTTTGTTCAGTTTACTGTGGCCATTAAATCTCCAGGGGAATGTTCTATCTAACATGCTTTATTCAGTCCCATTGATATGCCTCTGAGATGTCGGGATAACTCTATAGCCACTAATGACTCTGTAACTGCATTACAAGGAGACACAGGAAGATGTGTGCAGGTGATAAGGGCTGAAAAAAAATGGCTGCAGAGTGTAAATGATCTCTCCAAGTGTGACTGCAAATGCATTAACGAGAAAGATAAAAATGACAGGCTATGAGAACTTGAAGCAAGACAATTACATAAACTTGTTGGGAAGACAGCCTCATTTATTTAGCCGCAGATTTGTAATCTGGGCTATTCTGTAGGATGCCAATAATCATTTATCTGCAGATCTTGTCTGCTTTCCATATATGTGTGCATGCATGTGTGTACAATTTAAAAATACAAATGCAGAAAACTGCTTGCCAAGTTTGGAAATTAAAAAAAAAAAGATATTAAATTATTGTGGAGCAAATAAGGGGTCAAGATTGGATTTTTTTTAAATGAGTCAGTTACTGTGAAAAAGATAATACAAGAGGCTATAAGATGTTTCCTGTAATTGTACGTTGCATCACAGATACCCCCATACTCTTATTTTATAATACGCCTTCTTAGCTATGGGTTACAGGTATTCCTGGAGTCATGTTTTATGGCCACTGTGTGAATTTAGTCAATTGTGCTAGTACTGAGAGATGTTGATTTGTCTGTAGGCATCTGATCTTCACTTAGCACAGCTCTCAGCTGCTAAAACTGTTGTACCAATATCATATACCAGCAGTTTCAAACTGGCGGCCTACAGGCTGGATGCGTCACATGCAGCCATTCCCACCCTGGTTCCACAAAGGCAAAAAACATTGTGATATGTTATGATACATCACATGACACAACTGAATTTGACACCTGTGTCATATACTAAAACGTTTGTGTCTTGTTTTAGTGCTACATTCTGACAATATAATCAGCATGGGTCAAATAAAAACCCAATAGCTCCATTCTCATAATATTCAAATGATCATGTTTTTTTACCTTGGTTAGTTTTTTTTCTAGCTTAGTATATTATGGAAATACATCCATTATGCTAGTTTATGATGCATTGTGCTGTGCAAATCCAATAAATTAGTTAATCCAGTAACCAGGTTAAGCTTGCTATGAAGTCATTGAATAGGCAAGTGGATATAATGAACATTTTTAAGGATTAATCACGTTAATCCTACTCATAATCCTATTTATTTCATTGTTATTTACAACTAATATATGTAATCTTGTATAATGAATCACTTTTTTTCTTGACTGAAACAGATTTCTTTTATTTTTATAAACATGAGGACCTTTTGAGTGATAATACCTCATGTGTAGAACTCCCTACTACAAGAAGTAAATAATAATTCCTCTTTATCTGATTTATCCTGGTAATTGAGGACACTTTGTTTTTAACAAGCATTTGACCTGTTGTTGGTGAATTCTATGTATTGACTATTAGTTTGGGCTCCTTCCATTTTTATCTTTGCTGTTACTGTTAATTTATTACAAGTATAGTTGAATGATTGGTATAATGTGTGTCTGCATATATATTTACACACACATAATGAGCATCTCTGAGCTGTTCTTTTTTGCAATGAAAAATAAGGATGTAAAGTATATTAAAATAACAGTAAAAAAATCTATATTTCCCCAGTTAAAAATGTGTGAAAATGACTGATACTTGAGAAGTGAAAAATCAACCTAGCATGAGAATTATAAGCTGTTGGGGTTGGGTTGTACAGAAGCAATCACAACAGTTAGAGAAACACTTCACCTGGCCTGGCATTTCCTCCCACACATTAATTCCTAGTTTATTTAGCAGCATAATGCATAGATAATTGCAAACTGTCACCTTGACATTCATAAGATAATTCTAGAGTCATTCATTCACATAAACTTTGAAGAGTACATATGAAGAAAAATCTACTCTTTCTCACTAAAAGGCATGCAGGCCTCAGCAGCCTTTTCCCAGTTCATATACAGTTCATATTTCCCAGTTCTTTGTACACTGAATCATATAATCTTCTTAAAAGTGGGAGGGCAGGTTGTACAAGGCAATAAGGTCAGCATAAAGGAGGCCCTTTCTATTTACACGGGAACCATTATAACGATGCTTATCTAAAGGGTTCTTTAAGGTATGAAATGCCTTAATGAGGCACTTTTCTACTGCAGAGGTGAGTCACTTCTTCCTGCTGGGTCACTTTGTCCCAGTGAGGCATGCTGTTCAAGGTAGAGAACAATGCCCCCTTTTTTATTCCATTTATTTATTTATTAAACTTGTATGCCACCCATGTGGCCAGAGGTGACTCTAGATCAGTGGTGGCGAACCTATGGCACGCATGTCAGAGACGGCACTCAGAGCCCTCTCTGTGGCCACGCACGCCATGCTCCAGAGATGGCAACCGTCCCTCTTCAACCAGCTGCCCGCTAACTCACCGAGGTCCCACGTGGTCGGATGCATCTCAGCATGGCTGGTTTCCCTCCCCCCATCCGATCCCTCCTGGCCTCGCATGCTCTCCTTTTCCCTTGCATGACCCACTGCATCGCCTCCTCAACTGTCGGTCGGCAATTCAGCTCAGAGGCAGCTTCTCTGAACTGCTGACAGTGGGCTGCGGAGCCCCAGAGTGTGCCGGTTGAGGGGCCGGCAGGCTATGGCTGCTGACATACACTGTCAGTCCCCATGCATTCACTGGCCTCTGTGTGAGGGGGCTGATGGTGTCAGGCAGCAGCCGCCCCAGCTCCTGCCTTGCTTTGCCCTGCGACAATGGCACCCCCACCCTGCCTCGTCTCACCTCGCCTCACCCCACAGGATCAGCCTCCTGCCCACTGCCCCACCTGCCAGAGACCCCCTCGATCTCCCCCAACCCTGCCTGGCCTCCACAGGCATCCCTCCCCATGAGCAAAATAGAGGTGACCGCACCCACCTTGACCACACCCACCCAGTCTGTCATGACCACCACAGCCACACCCACCCAGTGGGCCATGCCCACCTGGCACCCGGCAATAAATAAGTGGGTTTGGGGTTGCAGTTTGGGCACTCGGTGTCTAAAAGGTTTGCTATCACTGTACCATGAGATGCTTCATCACCCTGAAGTGTCCCCTGTGCAACCCTTACATAGCAATTTGAGGCATACTGGATTTAGGATACTAGACACCAAAATCCAAGATAAGTACAGGTAGTCCTCAGGTTACGATCAGAATTGAGATTAGAAATTCAGTTGTGAAGCAAGGGGGTTGTTAAGTGAATCACAGCCAATTTTATGACATTTTTTGCCATGGTTGTTAAGCAAATCACTGCAGTTAAGTGAATCATGGTCCTTAAGCAAATCTAGCTTTCCCCATTGACCTTGCTTATCAGAAGGGAGGATGGCAAATGGGGATCACGTGACTCCAGGATGCTACAACCATTGTAAATACAAGCTGGTTGCCAAGTGCCCAAATTTTGATCGCATGATAATGGGGAGACAGTGACAGGTGTAAGTTGTGAACCACTAAACAACTGGTTATAAATTGAGGACGACCTGTATTCTGAACCGACCAATGTCACGGAAAATGTCACTTGGGAAGCCCAAGGTTCACTTGATTGATCGTCCCTGCTACTCTTTAGAGAGTTTCTGATGAATTATTGCATTACTCAGTGATTGGGGAAAGATTTTTTAATGATTCCCAATAAAATTACAGAAGTAGGAATAACCATTTAATAAATTAGCAGAAGTTTTGAGGTGGAAAATTCGGAGGTGTGCAAAGTATTTTGGCGACTGAAATATTCCAACCACAAAATGTTTTCCAAATTGCTGAGTGAACCAAATGTGTTTCATAATGATAGAGGAGGAGGAGGAGGATTAAGTGGAGAAAAGGAAATTCTTTGGATACATGAATATTGATACTATAAATTTAAATGGCAATCAGATGTATAATTTACCACTTAGAAATTTTAAATTCCCAAGAAATGTCGTGTCTTTCACACACATGGACATACATAAAAAAGAAGGTTTGTGTGGCTTCAATTTGTCTTTCTCTCTTTTCCTCAACATGAAGTGGGAAAGCAAACTAATCTTTAATTAGAAATCAAAAGTAATTCCATGCCATTAGATGACTGCCAACCACCCACAATTTTTAAGAAATTATTCCTGCAAAACATGTCATGCTAAATCTTTTAAACATATGGTCATTGTCAGTCACAGCTTTTTCATTCAGTAACCAGATTGATTCATGTAGATATTAATCCAGAGATTTTGGAATGCTACTGGATTTCAATCACATTCCTGCCTGAGTGGTCTTTATAAAGGAATCTAAACTAAGCTGCAAAGGAAAGGACCAGCATTGAAAATGAATATGAAGAAAACTGGTTCTTGATTAGGTACACCATGTGCAATAATGGATATAATATGTGAAACGTGATGGGATGTGACCTGGCAGCATTGGCTATATTAGTATTGAGGTTTGGAAGAAAAGTGAACAGTGTGGGTTACTCATTTTCTCACTTGACATTTATGGAAAAGCTCTATTTATTTACATAGCTAAGTAACACACAGCAGTCACTTTACATGTATTCCTCTGGCCCCTGTTAAAAAAAAAACAACCCACAAAATTGGACAAAATAAAAGTTTGGAGGCAGAAAAAAAAAGTGCTATTCAGCCAAATCTGTTCATTTCGATATGTACCTGTATTGTAGCATCTGCATAAAGAAACAATATTTCTCGTTTTGTTTGTTTTTTTAACTGGCAAAATACAGAGGTCAGTATTTTGTTTTATGTAGTCTTGTCAGCTGCTTCAATCACTGTTTACATTAAGAAACGCAGGACAAATTAAATAGCTGCTGAATTTTAATAAACAATAAACAATAGGTCAGATTGATTGTGATGAAATAGAAATATAAAATTTAAAATAAATATTGTTTACCTTGTGCTTACATTGTATCACATGGGTGTGTGTGCGTGTGTGCATTTTTCTTTGGTTGAATCATATCTGATTCTTGAAGATTGCCTGGACAAGTCCCTGTAGCTTTCTTCACAAGGTTTTTCAGAAGTGGTCTCTATCTCTATCTCATCTATCTATACTGTATATCCATCTCTCTTATCTTTTTATCTCTATATCAATATCTATAGCTAAACATCTATATCTATTGTATATCTGTATCTAGGTCTATGTTTATCTATCTATCTATCTATCTATCTATCTATCTATCTATCTATCTATCTATCTATCTATCTATCTATCTATCTTCATCATCATCTATAATCATATATTTCTATATATTACAATTACAAAATTGTAAACAAACTACCAAACTGGCATGGGTGAAACTGATCTCTGTCACATTTACTAATAGTCAATGTAAGTGTTTCTCCTCCAAAAACTTTTCTATGCTGAAAATTTGTTAAGAAGATTACTATGTAAAGAGAATTTACCTATCTGAAATGATCTAAACCAGCGCTTCTCAACCTTTTTCAGGCCGCGACCTCGACCTGCACCGCACATGCGCGGCACGACGGCCTGCATCGCGCATTCATGGTGCAAGTGCGACGGCCTGCATCGTGCATGCGCGGCGCGTGCACGACGGCCCACATCGCGCATGCGCGACGCAACGGCCCACATTGCGCATGTGTGGCACGACGGCCCACATCGTGCATACGCGGCACGCGTGTGACCGCCCGCATCACGTATGTGCGGCGTGACAGCCCGCATTGCGCATGCACGACACGACAGCCCGCATTGCGCATGTGCGGCACGACGGCCCACATCACGCATGTGCAGTGTGACGGCCCACATCGTGCATGTGCGGCGTGCGCGTGATGGCCCGCATCGCGCATGCACGGCACGACGGCCTGCATCGCGCATGTGCAGCATGCGCGTGATGGCCCACATCGCGCATGCACGGTGCGACGGCCCACATCACGCATGCATGGCATGACGGCCCACATTGCGCATGCACGGCGCACATGTGACGGCCCACATCGTGCATGCGTGGCGCGGCAGCCCGCATCGCGCATGCACGGTGCTACCCCACATATGCGCGGTGCTGCCCCCTGCGACGGCCGAGGGGAAAAGGGGGAAAAAATGGCAGACTGCATTGTTTGGCGACCCCTGTGAAATGGTCGTTCGACCCCAAATGGGGTCACGACCCACAGGTTGAGAACCGCTGATCTAAACTGAATATGAGAACTGGAGCCAAAGTAATTCAGCACCTGACGGTTTTGGTTATGGTTGTTAAATAATCACCCAGCTTTATAAAGGGACCCCTTCACTTTTTTTTTTACCAGTGCCCTCAGTTTTATTTTTTATTCATTTATCTAATTTCTATAGCCTGCCATCTCAATCCAATTGACTATGGCCAGTAAACAACATCACAACAATTAAAACTATAAAAACTCAAAAACAGTTACAAATGTTGCATATAGGCAACAGAAAATTATCATAATAAAAATTAATAATATGTCTAGGTAGCCAGATAACCCCAATATAAATAAATAAATATCTTTGTTTCCTTTTCTGGACATCTGGATTTTTGCATTCCAGATACAATATTCCTAATTGGGCTGTTTAAAAATACAAACTGAACTAGATAAATACTTTTCTATTTTCAGACAGCCTTTTTATGGTGAACCTATTTGCTTTTCTGTGAATATTTTATGGAATGTGATAACACCAAATGATGCCATGCCTTGAAAAAACTAGCATTATAACAAGCTACTTGAAGATGTGTGTGACACAGTTGCTAGCAAATATACCCAAAATAATTAACCAGAATCCTGGAAAGAGCTTTTTTTTTTTTTTAAAGCTGAGCTTTAGATAGGCTGCAATTAAATTTTAGAATAAGTAAAAATAACATTTGCCTAAAGCTAACTTTTAAAAAAAGAGAATGGAGAACTCTGCTGAGGTGAGACACCTTCTCAGAAAAAGTCAAATTATTTCTTTAACATTAGAGACATTTCCTAGGGTAGTACCAGTTTGGGGAAAAGTATAATTAATTGGCTGGCATCAATATGACATGAGTCTGTGTAGCATTCTATTTGTATAAGAATAATAACAGTTCAAAGGACCTCATAGCTCTGATATGTACATAGGTGTTTTCTAAGAATATGGAAAGTTTTTCATTTTTCCAGATTGGCGTGCTTTCACTGAGCACATGCATATTTACAGTACACAACAATATTATATTCCTTCAGTTGGAACACTGACCCCATCATCACCAGTCAGTTTTTAGAGATCCAGTTGCCAACAACCCAAAGAATAATTTGTGTAACATAAAAAAGAGATCTCACTGGGATGTTTTGTAACTTAATTAAACAGGTGAGCCTCAGCTGAAAGATGACACAGTAAACCATCATTGTTTATAACGATTGATTAGCTTGTTCTCTGAAACTGCATGGCCCTTTTCGAAGCTGCTGAACTCACAGTCCTTTATCTGTCACTTTGTTGTGCTCCTTACGGAATCCTCTTTACAAAATGACAATGTAACGCTTTAAGAGGAAAGTGAAAAATAAAAAGCAGGATAAGAAGTCACCTATCAAGCCTGCTGCTGTTTAAAATTTGGTTTCTATAGTAACCATGACATCTGATTGTACAGAAAGCTCTCTGAGATACAAAGATGGCGGTGCCTTCAAGGTTGTGCTTTTCTCTCAGCATATATTGCAGCATTATGAAAAAGAAAAAAAAAGAAATGGTTTCTTTCCCAAACCTACTTATTGCTCTCTATCTTATCCTCGGGAAACTCAAACCTAGTGGTCTTCCTAAGAAAACATGCTCAAACCATTCTGAATATCTCCAGCCAAGCTGAAGAGCTTGGTATCAATTTGATCAGAGGATAATAGGTACCTGCTCTTCATGAAACTGAAATGAGATAAGCTGTAGTTGCAAACGGTCCAAAATTGTGAGTACTAACATATTGTTCCGTGATCAAGATCGCAGCAAACTATCATTAACTATATATTTTTTTTTGTGGTGTGATAGTTACCTTCCTCTCAGAAGCCAAGCAGAGGAGCTTTGTAGTGGACGTTAGTGTTCGAATAAATAACCACACTAACAAAATGACAAAAATCTCCAAAGCAAAGAAATGGTGCAGGAAAGATCTGGATAAAATGATGACTTTTAAGAGCTCAGAGCAGCAAGAGATAGATTATTTACTACCTTTCAACAATCCATTTAATGAGATCAAGTCACTGAACTCTTTTTTTTTTACAATCAGATAAGTGCAAAAATGAAAGGCAGCTGATAAATGATGATAATAATCAAAATGCTTTTAACTGTTTTAATGATGATTTAGTGACTGAAGGGGGAGATTATGTTTTAAATCAACTCCTTTTTTCAATAGAATTCTGCCCAGCAACCGGATTAAATTTAGTGGCTGAGCACTGCTTTCTTGAGGGTCTCAATTTATGACTAATTCTGCACAGTTATTAATACAATTGGCAATTTAAAAATTTTTATTGACGTTTTAGTCCAAAGTCAGAAAGGGAAGGTCTTAAAGCAGCGATTCTCAACCTGTGGGTTGCGACCCCTTTGGGGGTCGAACAACCCTTTCACAAGGGTCACCTAAGACCATCGGAAAACACATATTTCCTTTTATCGATCCAAGTTTTTTATTAATTTTCCAATATTGCGTTTACATATTTGAAAAGTAGCGTGGCGGTTGAGCATCGTGATTCCATTACATTTAAATATCATCAGTACAAATCTCAAAGTATTTCAACAACAAAATTCCCTCTCTTTCCCCTATAAGATCTAATGTCATATTCAGATCAATACAGTTCTTATTCTATCAATCAAACAAAAAATACCTTTCTAATATTCATTAATAATCTTCAGTCTATACATATCTTGATTAATTTGACATTCCATCTTTTAGACAATAACCTAATAAGTTTTTCTTAAGTTTAATTTTGCATTAATATTTAAATTTAACGTTTAATCTTTATCATTTCCAGATTTTAAATGATCCCAGATTCTCAGTCTTCTCTTTCATATTTACGTCTAATAATTTTCTTTTCCTTTTTTCAACTTCTTTCCTTTCTTACTTTCCAGAAAAAGAGAAAGCTAATATACAAATTTAATTATTAGTATTTATACTTCTAAGTTTTATTTAACCTGTATCTCAACTCATGACAATATCTTAAATTCAAGTCTTAACTATCTATAAACATTCAAACTTTTAACAAATCAGTAACCTGGTAATTGATTTTCCCTTAATATTTTAATTTAACATTTAACATTTATCTTTTTTCCAAATTTTAATTAAACACGATTCCTTTGTCAAATTCTACATATGATCTACTATTTAAAATACAGACCTTATATGTAAAATCTCTCATATATCTTAACAAACTAATAAGACAATATAATATTCTTATTTCAATATTTATATTTCTAAATTTTATACAACCAATTTTTTATCTCAAATCATTACAATATCTTATATTCAAAATACATATTCTATCCATTTAAATATATTCTATTTTAGATCTCATATATAGATTAAAACCCCAATCCCTTTCAGTCTAATTCTAGCTTTTTTCCTCTGCCAAATCAACTTTCGTATCTTCGCTTTTAAATCATCAAAAAAATCTTCTTGTATTGTTGTAACTATTGTTTGATATTGATAAAGGCATTCAGTTGCTGTTTTCTTAAGAGGGCTAGCTGGTTTGACAGGTCGTCTCTTTATTTTTCCAGTTCGATGCAGTTGTCCCGAAGTATTTATCTTATCTTTCATCTGTTTTTTTTCTTTTTTGTCTTCAAATTCCTTCTGGTTTAAAAGAAAAGTCCTTTCCTTGTTCTCTATTATCAGTTTCCTTCCCATGTTTTCCACAGTTTGTATTTGTTGAGTATCTAAGTCTTCTGTCATAACATTTGGTTGTTTCTCCTTTTCTATAGAATTCTGTATAGATGATTCTTTAGTTGAAGTCATAGTTTGAGCTTGCATACGGAGAGTTTGGATAATTGCTTTTAACATATAAAGAGTTTGTTCCTGTACTTCCTCTGTGTGAGAAATCCATTCCTGTTCTTCTTCCATTGTCATATATTAGACTAAACAAAGAACTTACAATCAGAAAGTCCACCAAGTAAAAAGCTGAGCTGAGTTTCTTGCAGCTGGTACTTCAAGGTTACTTTGAATCTTATCTGCTTTTAAGGCAATCAACAAGTCTTTCTTTAAGAATAGCAGGTTACAGTCTCAAATTTAGCCAGCAAATATCATCTCAGAGTTAGTTGAATCTTTTCAGTTTTCTTTCCCCCCTCTATTGTAAGGGGGAGAAAAAGAACCCAAATCTTCAATAATAGTTAGAGTAAAAATCAGAGAAGAAAAAAAAAATAGAGAACATAAAGTTACAAATCTTATAATCCACCAGTTTTAAAAAATAGGTCACGTCCGGTGGCATGGAGATGGAGCACTCTCAGAGGAGCTCCGAGGCAGATCTCTGTTTATCTGCTTTTTCCTCGGCAGCCAAGAGCGATTGCCGCCTGGAGGGATAAGGAATTTGGAGAGGAACTTCTGGTGCTTCGGCAGAGGTGAGGAGAGAGCCCCCAGGAGAGCCAGAAATAATCCAAGCTGAGAGTGATCTGGGGGGGAGAGCTGCCCGGGAAGATCTCCAAAGCGGGAGAAGAGAAAAGCAGAAAGGGGGTGGAACTTCCCCTCCCCCCCAGGGACTAGAAAAAAAGGGGCAAATGAGATGGTTACCTTGACCAGCTGGACTTTGTGGGCTGAGAAGGGTAAAATTCAAAGGGTAGCCCCCTCCTCCTTCTTTCTTAAGAGACACAAAACTTAGGGTGCGAAAGTTACGAGTGAACAGGAAGCCGACATTTTGGATACCACGGAACACCATACAGCATTGAAGGGGAGAAAGGAGAAGGGAGACACCTACTGGCTGAGAAGAAAACAGCCACAGAAAAAAAATTAAATAAAGAACGCTGTACAGGAAACAAAGCAGGCACAGCGGAGGCAAACAGCACAAGCAACGGAGGCAAAGATTACTTGCGTGGCCAGAACGTAATAATAGTACTGGAGCTGGGAAAGAGAAATTTGGAATATAATCTTTAACTCTAAAAATCAACAGTCAACCAGGGCAAACAACAGGCAGAAGCCAGGATGGTCTCCAAGCAGACCAAACTGAACCCCACAAAGGGTCCTGCACCCTCCCTAGCCCAGCCTCCCAAGACACCAGGGAACACCCCACCCACCCCCATACCCTCCCATTCAACCACAGACCTCCAGACCCATCCATCAACCCAGGCCTGTCCAACACTACATATGATGCAAGAATTAAAAGAGATAAGGGAGATAATAGAGACACTGGGAAAAAGGATGGATGGAATAGATAAAAAGTTGGAGGAAGTGGGCACTAGGATGGAGAGACGTTGCAAAGATATAGAACAGAAGCTGGAGGACCAAGGCAGAGACCTAGAGAGAAAGTGGGAAGAACAACGCAGAGCAGTGAACGCGGACCTGGAACAAATTAAGGACGCAATGCAAATACACAACAAGAGAATGAGAGATGAAATGGGGAAAAATCTTAAGGGAATCAGGGAGAGTTGGAAAACAGGATGGAAGAGGTGGAGAGGCGCACGGAGAGACAGATAACAGAGATGAAAAGTGTGGCTCAAGACCAATCCATCACGATGCAATATTGGCAAATGGCATCTGCAATCAGATTTAGAGGTTTAAAAGAGAAAACAAATGAAACCCCAGAAGACCTGCACAGAATCTTTGTAGAGGCCCTGGCAGCATTCCTGGGAAGGGAAATCAAGAATATAGTGTGGCAATTCGACAGAGTCCACAGAGTTAACTCATGGGCAGCAACAAACAAACATCTACCAAGAGACGTGGTCATCTATTTCGCAACAAAGGGGTTCCGAGACCTTATCTCCGTAACGTCCTATAACAAGACACTACGCATAGAAGAGCAGGAGGTGAAGGTACTGAAAGAAATCCCCCAGGCGCTGCTAAGAGATAGAAAGGAATACAAGTTCCTGGTCAACGAACTGAGATCACGCGCTCTGCAATATCGATGGGAAGCCCCAACGGGAATGTCACTTCTCTATAAAAGAAAAAGGTACTATCTAAACTCGATTCAGAAAACCAAAGAATTCTTCAAAAAGGAACTGATGTCAGAAGTACCTCAACCCACAACGAGGGATAACGCAGACGGGCCACACGAAAGCGGAAGGAACCCAGAAAGACGAGCAAACTACTCAGAAGCACAGGCCTGTGCAGCAGCAGGAGAAGAGAATGGACCACCCCGAGATTCAACGACACAGAGAACAGAGGGCAACAAAAACAAGGAAACAGGGCAGACCACAGAGCACAGGCTACTAAGATCCGCCACCAAACACACAGACCAGCAAGACAAGATCCCGCAACACAACATGATCACCAACACGGATACCATGGGAACGAGACCGAAGAAGAAAACAGGAGAAAGAACGGAAGCGGTCTTGCTAGAGTATCCTGAAACCGACAATGGCGAGTAAATATTTGACTTGGAACGTTAACGGACTGAACTCCCCACAGAAAAGGAGGAAAATATTCCACTACCTGAATCAAGGTAAAAGCGACGTAATTTGCCTACAAGAAACGCATATCAGAGCGGCGGACCAGAAATACTTAATCAACAACAAACTAGGCACACATTTTGTTGCAGCGGCACCAGGAAAAAAGAATGGAATTGTCATATATACGAAAAAACATGTGATAGCTAAGCTAATAGAATCGGACTCTCAAGGAAGATACCTAGCAATCGAAATAACACAGGAAGACAAGAAGATCCTAGTGATGGGCATCTATGCACCGAGTCAACAACAAGGAAAATTCTACAAAAAGATACACAAGAAGCTAACAAAATTCAACTACAGATCATGTATTATAATGGGAGACTGGAACAGGGTCATAGAGATCGCTCTGGACAAGAAGAAGACAAAACCTAACCCACAGAAACACTCCAAGTTGCCCAAATCTTTCTTCGACATGAAGGAGGACCTTGTACTGACAGACGTCTGGAGGGAACGGCATGGCAAAGAGCAAGAATTCACCTTCTTTTCCGACAGGCATCAGTTATTCTCCAGAATAGACTTCATCCTGGCATCTAGTGATCTGCTAGTTCGCCTAAACACTGTGTCAATCCTACCCAAGGTACTAACAGACCACAACCCGGTAGGGATGGAATTAAGACAGGATCGGAAATCGAGGAGATCCTGGAGAATTAATGAAAACCTGTTTAGACACGGGAAAGAGGTGGCTGAATGCAAATGTGCCATGAAGGAATTCTTTAGCATAAATATGAACAATGAAACACCCATTGAAATGATTTGGGACGCAAGCAAGGCATATATGCACGGGATCCTCATGAACATGAACGCCAGGCACTGTCGTAATCAAGAACGAAAAAGAAAGGAGATGGAGGAGGAGATAAAGAAACAGGAGCTGCTATTAATACAAAGACTGGAAGACAAAGCCACAAAAGAAGGAATTAAGATACTGAGAAAACAATTCGACCTGCTGATGGCGGACCAAGTAGCAAGGAATATACAATACGCAAAACACAAGACATTCTGTAGCGCCAACAAACCGGGGTGGTGGCTGGCCTACACCTTAAGAAAGAAACAGAAAGCCCGCATAATTGAAAAGATAGAGTACAAAGGCAAGGAAGAATTCAAACAGGAAACCATTAAGAAAGCTTTCACCGAGTTCTACACAAAGCTATATGCCGCGGAAAAGATACAGGACAAAGAGATAGAAAAGTTTCTACAAAACGAAAAACTAATGGTAGTCACCGACACACAACGAGATGCCCTGAACGCCCCAATTACAAAGGAGGAAATACATTCAGCGATCAAACAACTGAAAAAAGGAAAATCGCCCGGGACGGATGGAATAACGGCTACCTATTATAAACATCTTCAAGAGGAAATGATAGAACCCCTCAGAAAGCTATTTGTCAACATACAAGAAGGAGGCCAAGTCCCACCCACTTGGAAAACAGCCTACATCTCTCTAATCCCCAAAGAGGGAAAAGATAATGCGCAACCGGCAAACTATAGGCCCATCTCACTATTGAACACAGACTACAAAATCTTCACAAAAGTTCTGGCCAACAGATTAATGACAGTATTACAAAAAATAATTCACCCGGATCAAACGGGGTTTATACAAGGACGTCAGATGAAAACCAACGTAAGACAGCTGTTGAACATAATTGAGTACTTGGAAAGACACAACCAGGTACCGGCCACCCTCATGTTTGTGGACGCAGAAAAAGCCTTTGACAGACTAAATTGGCCATTCCTGACGAACCTGGTCCAGGGGATGAAAATGGGAAAGCAGTTCCTCAACTCTATAATGGCAATCTACCAGAAACAAATGGGCCAGATCATTGTAAATGGCGAACTGACAGACCCATTCAACATAGAAAGAGGCACGAGACAGGGCTGTCCGTTGTCACCGCTGTTATTTGTCCTAACGATGGAGATTCTGTTGAACAAGATAAGAGCAGCAGAGGGTATAAAGGGCATACAGATTGGACAACAGGACTACAGACTGTGTGCCTTCGCAGACGACCTGCTGGTGACTGTATCCCAGCCAATACAATCAGCGATGAGACTGATGGAGATAATGAAAGACTATGGTAAGGTATCAGGTTTTAAAGTAAATATATCAAAAACGAAGATGTTAGTTAAAAACCTAAACAACAAAGCAAAACATGACTTGGAAAGAATAATGGGCTGTGAAATAGTCAAAAAAATGAAATACTTGGGAATAGAGATAGAAACAACGAACGCGAAACTATACAAAAATAACTACGAAGTGCTGTGGAACAAGATACAAGCAGACCTGGAAAGGTGGAAAACACTATGATTATCTCTGCTGGGCAGGATAGCAGCAATAAAAATGAACGTCTTGCCAAAATTCTTATTCCTCTTTCAAATGCTACCCATACTCAAACAGGATGTAGACTTGGACAACTGGCAGAAGGGCGTTACTGGATTCATCTGGGATGGCAAGAAACCGAGGGTAAAACTAAAGATCATCCAAGATACAAGGAAGAGAGGAGGGCTAAAAATGCCCAATTTAAAACTGTACTACCACGCAGCGACATTGGTGGCGTTGAGCGACTGGATTAACATGACGAATGAAAGAATACTGAATATTGAAGGGCATGGCCTTCTATTTGGATGGCACGCATATTTGGTGTACGACAAAAAAGCTGACAAGAACTTCAAGGAGAACCCACTACGACTGCCATTGTTCTGGGTCTGGAAGAAATATAAATACCTTCTACATGATGAGATCCCCATATGGACGATCCCCGAACACGCAATTGGGGACATAAACATATCCCAAGGGCAGGGTGTGGTGCTCCATAGTAAACTAGTACTAGCAGAAGAAACGGGTTCTCTTTAAAGCCACCAACAACGCTAGCAGAGGAAGGAATAGGAGGTACCTGGCTATCATATCTACAACTGCAGTCTAGGTGGCAAAAGGACAGGAAGAAGGGCTTATCTTGGACTGACGAGAACTTAATTAAACAGATTAGAGAACAGGGGATCATGCACATCGAACGAGTGTACGGTGTCCTGATAGACATAGACTCTGAATCTGTGCTAGTCAAGGACTGTATGGTAAAGTGGGAAAGAGACTTTGGGCATCCTATCGCAATGGACATGTGGGAGAACATCTTGGTGAGAAACGTAACATTCACGAAAGCGCAACAACTAAGGGAAAACTTCTACAAGATGTTCTACAGATGGCATTTAGATCCGAAAAAACTATCATACATCTACCCAGCCACCCAGCTGAAATGTTGGAGATGTGGTAGCGAGGAGGCTACATATTTTCATATATGGTGGACATGCAGAAAAATTAAAGCCTTCTGGAGGAAGATATGGTGGACACTCCAAACCATTTTCAAAAAGCGTATCGAATTTCTACCTCAGGTTTTTTTTGCTAGGGATCATAAAAGATTCCATTACCCCAGAAACGACCTTATTTCTAAACTTGATCACAGCAGCCAGACTGTTGGTGGGACAATATTGGAAGAACCCAGACATACCACCTATAGAAGAATGGACTTTGAAAGTAATAAATTTGGCGGAAATGGCGAAAATATCGGCATACTTGAAAGATCGCTCAAATGAACAATACTTGACTGACTGGCAACCATGGATAGACTATATACAAGAGAAACACCAATCAAATAAAATGCACCTGGCGTATAGTTGAGGCTGGACGCAAGGAGTGAAGAATGTTTACCAAACCAGATGTTTACAAAGACTAATACCTGTTGTTGTATGTTATGTTCTTTGATGATTGCTTCTTAATATGATCTTATGTTTAATGTTGATTACTTTAATATTGAAAAAGCAGACTGAATTTTTTACACCAGGTTATTGAATTTCTACCTCAGAATCTTTAGTTAGGAAATATAAGAGATTGCACTACTACTGAGATGAATATGGTTCTGAATCTGGTCACAGCAACTGGACTGCGGGTGGGATAATATTGGAGGAAGCCAGAAACACCGCATATTGGGGTTAGGACTCTGAAAGTAATACAATTGGCAGAAATGGAGAAAAAATTCGACGCATTTGAGTTGAGGCTTGAAGTGAGGAGTGAAGAATGCTTACTAAGTCAGATGTTTACAAAGATTAATACTTAGTGTTGTACTACAAGTTTCACGATGACTGCTTCTTAATATGATCCTATACGTAGTGTTGTATTACAGGTTTTACGAGGACTGCTTCTTAATAAGATATTATGTTTAATGTTGATTGTTTTAATAAAGAATTTTTTTTATTAAAAAAAAATAGAATTCCAATTAGGATCCCAGTATTTTTCTCAATGTAAACTCCCAAGTGGTTGATAGCTGCTGTTTCTGGAGGGAGGGCTAAAATCCCCCTTCCCTCACCACAGGGGGGAAAGTACTTTAGCAGCTTATGCAGGTAATTAAGTAATTAGGATATAAGAGAGGCAGATCTCAACCAATCCTTTCCACACTGCTTTGAAGTTGCCAGATGTTAATGTGACTTTGGCTGTTAGCAGCCTAGGGACGAGCCATATTTCTATGGCCGGTCCTTTTGTCCGCCAGTTTGGAGGGAAATGCCAGGTCTTAAGGAAAGTTGCTGCTCTCCTTTGATCCAGCAAAAGCCCCTCCTTGCTGGTTGCCTCTCCAGGGCGATTTTTGGCCCTTTTCAGGGCCCCCCAGCAATGCAAAACTGAACGGGGGAGAAAGAGCAGATCTCCCAACCGTCCATGGCGGCTGTGTCCGGAAAACACATATTTCCAATGGTCTTAGGAACCAAGAAACCGCTCCTCTATCCGTATCCAGGTGGATGTACTTATGCGGACCAGTCACACTTGTGTAGAGAGTAGCTACTGTGTAGAAAGCAGTATAGACCCATTTTAGCCTCCCACTAGTCATCCTCTCTTAGCCACCTGACTTGGTGCTCTTGGACACCATCCTCTTCTTTCCTCCCCTTCAGTTCCATCTCCGTTTAGTGCTGAAGTGGTGCCTTCTTTAAATTAGGTGCCCAGGCAGCCGCAGCTCCTGCCCTGAAGCCAAGATGGACGCAGCCATTGGCAAGCAAGGAAAGAAAGTCGCTGAGAGCAGCTCCTCCCACGTGACATGTGTGGAAGCAAAATGGATGAGTGATTGGAGCTGCTGTCTCTTCAATCCTGGATCATGAGCCAAAAGAATCAGGTTTTGTATGTGAAGCCAGCTGAACCCGCTTTCCTGAGTCGTTTCAAAGAGCGAATCGGCTATTGGGAGGGGCCCACTGTGGATACTAAGGTAACAGCATTAAACTCCCCCCTCCTCTTTTTCTGTTCCTTTGACCCATCCTTTCCTTGAAATCCATCCCCAGAGCCTTCATTTCCACGAGGTGGAAAGTGGTAGCCGCCCCACCTATTCCCCACCAGGGCTGCGAGAGAGGACTGGCAAGACTGGTGTCTGAATTTTCTGAGTCGGGACCACACCTGAAATATTGCATCCAAATACTGCATCACACTACAAAAAAGGTGTTGAGACTTAGTTGCAGAATTTGGGTTTGGCTAGTCTAGAGAAAAGAAGGACTTGTGGGAGACATGATAGCAGTATTCCAGTATTTGATGGGCTGCCACAGAAGAGAGGGTCAATTTATTTTCCAAAGCAAGGAACATTCCATTTCCAACAACATATCTTTGTGAAACAGGGTTTTCCAGCTTGTTGGTTATCAAGTCTAAATATAGAAGTAGACTTGTTGTGGAAGATGATCTTCGCTGTGTTTTTGCAAAGACTGCCCCGAGAATTTCTGATCTGGTGAAAAAGAAGCAATCTCAACCTTCACACTGATGTTGGCTTTTTACGCATACTATCGCAAAATGTAGCAATGTAGTTTACTGTTGTTATATTGAGACTGTTACCCATGCTACACCATGCTTCAAGACAAAATTTCATTTATTTGTAATTAGAAATAAATATTTCACAATATATAATTACATATAATGCTTTAATTATGTTCAATTTGTAACAATGAAAATACATCCTGCATATCAGATAATTTACATTACGATTCATAACAGTAGCAAAATTACAGTTATGAAGTAGCAACGAAAATAATTTTATGGTTGGGGGTCACCACAACATGAGGAACTGTATTAAAGGGTCACGGCATTAGGAAGGTTGAGAACCACTGTCTTAAAGAAACAGGCAAAAGAGGGGAATAAATTCCTTTGCACCTGGAAATAGCAGAAAGTATCTTAGAGCAATCTGTGGAGGATAACAATAGCTCTTAGAGTCATATACTGGTTCATAATGCTTTGTAGCACTCTCTAAGTGGTTTATAGAGTCAGCATACTGCTCCCCAACAATCTGGGTCCTCATTTTATTGACCTCAAAGGGATGCAAGGCTGAGTCAATCTTGAGTTTGTGAGGATCGAACTCCTGGCAGTGAGCTGAATTAGCCTGCAATACTGCATTCTAACCACTGCGCCACCACAGCTGAGCAGCCAAAAAGAATTAATATGAAAAAGAGGTTGAAAAATCAATTGTGAAACAATTGCCCGTTCCTAAACTGAGGTAAGGGGGCGGGCATGATAATTCAGCAGTAAAGAAGCTGAGCTTGTCAGCTGGAAAGCTGACAGCCTGGGTTTGAGACCCAAGTGCTGCTCGACTGGCCGAGCTCAGGTCTTGAACCTGGGCTGTCAGCTTTCCAGCTGACAAGCTCAGCTTCTTAACTGCTGAGTCATCACACCTACTTGGCCCATCTCCTGCCCATCTAGCAGTTCGAAAGCATGAAAATGTGAGTAGATAAATAGGTACCACTTTGGTGGGAAGGTAACAGCATTCTGTATTTCACCGCATGCTCTGGACTAAAGCGTGATGTCCTGCTGGCCACATGACTACAGAAACATGTTCAGACAATGTCGGCTCCCTCGGCTAAGAAATGGAGATGAGCAATGCTCTCAAGAGTCAGACATGACTGGAAAGGGGAAACCTTTACTTTTACCTTTAAATTGAGATAAGTCTTTCTTAACGTTACTGTTAATCACATCCAAAGACACTATCTTTCCCTTCAACCAAAAATAATGATTTTGCAGATAACAAGAATAATATCATAAAGAGAAGTGGCATTATAAAATGGCAGTTTATAAAACATGATCTCAAAATTAAGTGGGCCCCAAATCTCTTTGCTAAACTGCAGGAAATTATCTGGATGACCTCCCAGAATGGGTACAATAGATAATTGCCATCCTTCAATTGGTTTATTATTCCCTACATGATTTTTAGGATGGAAATGTATTTGCTGAGATTCCAAATCTTTCCAGTTAGGGCATTAAAAGATGCAAAGTCTTCTCTGTTCCCACAAGGAGAGAGAGTATAAGAACTCCGCAGGCAATAAAAGCATTTTAGGAGCAGGTGGAAAACTAAAAGATTATACTTTGGATCAGACAGAGCTAATGTTATTTTTCCCTACAAGGTCAAATGACAGGGAAAAAAGTGGGAATATCCTCAGGGGATGGAGTGGGGAAAGAACTTGTTAAATTCTTATTAAAATCTGCCATCGATGGTACCGAAGGAAATCATCTCAAGCCTGACAAACTAAAATCCACACTGATGGCAATTTTGTGCACTGCCTACTCCATTAAAGTTCTCTCCCTTTCAATGATTATGACAATTATGTGTTTAATGTATTCATTTAGACACAATAACTTATGTATTTATTAAATAAATGTATATGGCCACTCAGGTGGCTTACAGGAATGTAGTAGAAAACTTTCTACCATATCAAGAAAATGAAGTTCTAATTTTTGTCAAACAGGAAGCTATTAATCTTTTTACCTAAAGTCATGGTTAAAAATAACATGTGCTACTGGCAGAAACATCCACTCAATGAGTTGATTGGTCCATATTAATTGCAAATACCTGCCCCCTCCTCTCAAATCAATCTACAGCTGATTGACTGCATCTAACTGAAAAAGCAACAGAAAACCTTAGAAATTAAATGCATAGAAAATTTGGCTATGCCTTTAGCTATTCACTTTGATGATCAGTCCTGGTCTCTTCTGAAAGAAGACCTTTTTGGGAAGCGACAACAATTGATGGGTAGAAATAAGCAGATCAAAACTAAGAAGGAGAAAGCATCCAGAATATTTCTCCCTCTATAATCAGTTAATTCAGATTACGGTCTGATTCCTAGTGCTCAGTCACAACGTCCCCTAGTTAGCTGCATCTAACTTACTTGATTTAATTTAGTGCATTTCTGCAATATTTCTTTTATTCCCATGAAATTTTGCTGAGCGATTGATTGAAAGTGTTAATTCTTTTATTAAGTATTTATCCAAAATTGAAGTTTTATTTCTGCAAGAAATTAGAGCATCTGGGAGAAGTGAGCACAGATCTCCTTGTGAGAAAGGGAGAATTCCAGGGTGGTCTGGAGTTTTTGACTTCTACTACTGATCTCCAAAGGATATTATAGGGATGCCCTATCATGCTTAATAAGTCCTGGAGTGCTTTTCAAAATTTGAACATTTCAGTTTGCTGTTCATTAAGGTGTATCCATCTCTACAATACAAAACAAAACCAAATCAAAACGCCATAGCTCCAGAGTGGATTAGAGTAAATTAGATAATCATATTGCCAGTTGCCTGAAACACTTTGTCTATGTAATTAGAGGAAGTCATCTAAATAGGGGTGGGTGTAAAGCATTTGAAATTTATAGTGTTTTAAGTTCAAAACAATAACGGCCGTTTTGATTTAAAACTTTGGAATCTGAAACATTTTATACAACACAACAGAGACTGGGTTGATTTGATTGATAGACAATAGAACTTTATACAGTGGTATAAACCAGTTCTCTGTGTGGATGCCGCTTCTGGAAGTCTATTCTTGGCTTGGGCAACAAAAAATTAGCTACCGGTTCTGCTGAAGTGGTGTGAACCAGCTGAATCCCGCCACTGACTTTATAACAATAGCACTTAGACACATATGCCACCCCATAGTGCTTTACAGCACTCTCAGGGCAGTTACAATGACAGTATATTGCGCCCACCAATTTGGGTCCTCATTTTACTGATCTCGGAAGAATGGAAGGCTGAGTTAACCTTGAGCCCCATCAAGATCGAACTCCAGGCTGTGGATAGAGTTTGCCTGCAGTACTGCATTCTAACCACTGTGCCACCAGGACTCTCTCTATTTTATATTTGGAATATTTGTTAAGAGATTATGATTTAAAATAGTAATTTAGTAAATATAGATGGGAAAATTTACAATCATTTATAGACCTGTCAAACAAGGGGGGGTCTATTAGACTTCTTTGAGTTATATTTATCAACATTCAGCCAGTTGATATTGATGATTTAATTCTGTATGTTTATCATCATAGCAGTTTCCCTGGATAATGAGTTGCAACAAGAATAGTAAAGTATCCTTTTAGGGATACTAAAACCAATTTGGCTGGGTATTGGCCTTATGATGATTTTTAAAGCCCATAAATTTAATCCTTCCCCAAATACTACTTAAATCCATTCAATTGGAAATTAAATTATGCATTTCTCTTCAAGGACAAAAAGAAAGCTGCTCTCCTGAACCTATGGCAGTAATTATCACTAGTCAGCTTGGCCCAGACATGATTTGAGCTGCCTATCATATCCCTATAGGAGTCTTGAAAGCTTATTTTCCATTGGAGCACCACAAACATAGCGATCATTCTGTCATGTCTGATTTTACTACTGGCACTTTATCTGGTTGGCCAGCTGGCTCAGTCTCTGAAATCAACAACAACAACAAGAAGAACTCCTGATTTACTGAAAATGGATAAATCCTGCTTATGATAGTATCCTAAGAGTAGTGAGACAAAACTGATTGTTGGGGGCCAATTCTTCATTGTTTTCTACATAATTACTCTTATTGGGACTAGGCTGTAAATATAAGCTTTCATTTTTCCCCACATAAAAAGAAAAAAAAGTAATAGAACCCTCTCCTGGAAGCCCATTTCCTCTTGAATATGTTTAAGTTACATACTAGACACATTAGTGGGAAATGTTAGTATTGGCTGGATCAGGAATATTACAGGAGAAGCAGCCTGGGTTGATGTAGAACTTAACTTATAGCATCTGGTTGAAAACTATATCTTCAAGCCATTTGATGCAGCCTTTGTTGATTTCAGGACTGCTTTTCATTCAATCTTAAAAGAAATCCTACTGGAAAAACATAAGGTCTTGTTAATAGATAAGTAATTGCTACTGCTCATATATAAATTATATAAAAAAAGAAAACTGGAACTTAGATATACCCCAATGATTAACTAACTTCCTGATACTATTCCATCTCAGAAAGCATTAAATCAGAATGTTAGGTCAACACCTTTTTCATAAATAAATTATTATTAAAGAATTAAGTGTCTTTAAGGGTAGGACTTTCCTGATCCTAAATTAGCTGGGAAACATATGCCAGTCTTCTAATGCACTGATGACACAATGGCCCTAACACAGTTTTGGGATGGATCTAAGAAAACCCAAAGGAACATTAATTCAAAATGGCACCACTAGTCACCTTTGAAAAAACAAAAGTTGTGGTCCTTTGTGAAGACCAAAGTTCTACAAATGTAGTATTAATAGTAGCAGACTTGTCAAGTTAAGTGTTTTAAATATCTTGATGTAATATTTCAAGTAAAAAGGGCCTAGTCAATTATGTCATCCTTTCTGCTACTGAGGGCAGTAGCTTTTTATTTCTGCTCAGAAATAAAAGGGGATTTTATACCAACCACTCCATAATTATTTCTGACCAAAATTCTCTTATCCAATTTCTTCTTGGAACCCCATTACAGCCATTTTTTAAAATATTACGAAGCTGAAGAGACGACAGTCTAAATTCCTGAGGAACCCCCCCCCCTTTCAAGCTTCAAGGCAAAATTTGCCTCTTCATGCTTAACTAGTGATTGCAATTAAATTTTCTCCCAATTGAGCTACTGCTTTAGTCGGTACTGATTATTTTCAGTTGAGCTACATGAAAGCCACTTTCATGTGATCTTTTACCAAGCTTCTACTATCTGTGAAGTCTGAAAGGTATAGACTGATGGTACACTTTAGGCTACAAAAGTGATTTAAGCAAAATACTGGAAATTTCCATTCTTGAAATTTTGGAACCTGTTGTGATTCCTCGCCAGCCAGTGGATCTGGCAGCTGAGTCTGAGGACTCAGATGAGGAGGAGGGACCTGGAGGGACATTGGAGTCAAAGGAAGGCCTGAGGACCACCAAGACTCACAGTCAGATGAGGAGGCCAGCCCCTCTACTCACACTTGGGCAGAGACACAGCTGTTTTGGGAGCCTGAGTTGGGCGATGAAGAGGAACAGCTGGGGCCAATCCGGGATGTGTGGATGCGCAGAGAAGAGAGATGAGCAAGGCAGAGGAAGGCAGGGGGGCATCTTGAGAAGCAAAGGAAAAGCCATTAAGAAGCCATGCCCCAGCTGGATTATAAAGGGGGAAGGTGTGGGAAGTGCTGGTTGCCAAAGGCAACCATCTATGCTGAGGATTGTGTTTTTGTGGATTGTGTTGCTTGTCTCTGAAGTCTTGGACATTGAGTCAGGTGTGTAAAAATAAAAGGGGTTTGTTTTTTCTTGTGGTTCCTGCCTGGCTCCATGAAGAAGGGTTTCTTCTTGTGAATAAAGCAGTTGAGCAAGTACTCACATAGGCTGAAACAGAACAGTACCTGAATCCTAGTTGGAAAGTAGAGTATTAGAGTATACGCCCTGAGTTCTCCGGAATAGGGCGGCATAGAAATTAAATAAATTAATAATAATAATAATAATAATAATAATAATAATAATAATAATGTTCACTGTTCCCAAAGACTGGAAAAAACATTTCCCAGGATATATTTCAATGTACTGTCATCTGCTTTGTTAAATGTGCCCTTTTCAATGAATGCAGCTGCCACTGTGAATCTGGAATTGCGGTAACATTCTTTTATATTGTGCAGAATTAGCAGGGTCCAATATTTGTGGACAATAGATCCAACTGATCTAATAGTGCAATCATAGTTCATTTATAATGAACCATTCAGATAGAAATACCAAAGTAACTTTCCAAATCAAGGCAGGAGGAAATTAAAGCAGCTAGAAAGATTTGACTTTGCATCCTTCCTCTCTATAGTCTGATGAAGTGTAGAACAGTGACACGTAAAGGAGAGCTGCTAGAACAGCTTAGTTCTGATCTTTCCTTTTGGGCTGGCCGATTGAGAAACACAACCAAAAATCACTCCTACAAAATTAAAAACAAAGATAGGCTAGTAGTGAACTCACAGAAAGAAATTGGGGTGCTTCGAACCTAGGATGCAAAAACATCTATAAAACTGAGATGATAAGGGGACTGTAAACAGCTAAGTTGAACAGAACCATCAAGCCAACGAGATTAAAATGTGCAGTGAAACCAAATCAACAGATTAGCTCATCCCTAAGCAAGCACTATCAGTCCTTGCTTATCACTGTAAATCCGCTGTGTTTATTTAAGACAACTTTACTCCTCTGGGAAAGACACATTTTATTTATTTGCTTGTTCCATCCTTGGCTGCAGAAGTCATGAAGATGTTACTGAAATAGATAAATCTGAATTTTTGATGCTATTTTGCTTTGAAGGATAGGGTGAGATAAAAGATATACTCTGAGCATCTCTCTCTCTGGGGACTTGGCTCAGCCAAACAAAACCCAAACTGGCAATGCCAAAGATCACAATTTTGCCACATATTGCAGCAATGTGATACTGAGGTATCCAGAGGCTGCATGTAGAATATGGAGCATAACATGCCCAAACTGAGCTTAAAGTGAGATGACACTCAGGTTTACAATAATCCTGGGTGGGTTGATTTTAGGATGACTTGGTCTGCCTATTGTATGGTGAGGGAGCCTTATCTTCGGACAACAAGAAAATCTATATGTCTGTGGAGATTCTCAGTCATCCAGGTCATGGTTGTCCCAAAGGTGCTTTTTCAGGCGGCAACTGGACTTTCTTGTTTTTCTTTGAAGATGTTTCACTTCTCATCCAAGAAGCTTCTTCAGCTCTGACTGGATGGTGGGGAATGGAAGGATTTATATTCCTTGCAGACAAAGAATGCAAATGACCAGCTGTCTGCAAGGAATATAAAACTCCTTTCATTCCCCACCATCCAGTCAGAGCTGAAGAAGCTTCTAGGATGAGAAGAGAAACATCTTCAAAGAAAAACAAGAAAGTCCAGCTGTCTCTTGAGAAAGCACCTTTGGGACAAGAAAAGCTATAAGTTTCACTTCCATGATATGAGGGACTAATTGTCTTCTCCCTTCCTGGATGTGTCCAGGGTCCGGTGAGCTGCCTGGATATCACTTCTTCTTGGGGTTAGAACCATATGGGCATACTTACTTATGCAAAACCATAAAGCAGACTTGCACCACAATTGAATCAGACTAGGTTATGTGGTCTGGTTGCACAAGCCTACTTGACTCTTGAGCAGGTATGGATTAGTCCATATAGGATATATGTGAATGTGTGTGTGTGTGTGTGTGTGTGTATGCCAATATGGCAACGGGAAGTGGTGATTTCAAATTTAAGATCTATTACAATGGTGACAAACCTATGGCACGCTTGCCAGAGGCGGCACTCTGTGGGCACACGTGCTGTCGACCCAACCCCACCTCCCTGTGCCCCCCTCCTCACCAGCAGCCTCCCTGGAGGAGAATCACCCCCAGGTGTGGCCCACATGGAGCAGTGCAGCCAAGGACATAGCCAGGCAGCAGGGACACGACTCTGCCCTCGTACCCCATAGTGTGTAGATGATGCTGTGGAGCGTGGGCGGAGGGCGTAGCTGCCATGGTGCTGCAAGGCTGCCTGGGTGATCTGCTGCAGGCCATGGAGGCGGTGCGTGTCCCTGCAGGTGGGCGGGGCAGGGGGTGGGTGGGGGCAGAGCAGGCAGGGTGGGAGGTGGAGCCGGAGCAAGGGGAACAAGTTTTTGGGCACTCGGTCTCTAAAAGGTTCACCATCACTGATCTATTAGAAGGGAGTTTTTCAAAATGAACATAGATTCAGCATAATAAATATTATGCTGTATAACATTTAATCACACCACTATATGTTGTTTTTCCCAACATAGCTTAAATAAATAAACCGTGTTGCTAAGTAAACCCAGACTAGTATTTCTGATGGTATATGAACCGTCTCACACTTTTCTATTGCCTGTTTTGCAACTTGTTAGCTGTTAAGTGCATTAGACCATAAGCGCTACAGTTTTGTAATTGAATTTTCTGAGAAGGGATGTGCATTCTTCCTTAATTTACCTTCCTTAATTTACCTTCAAAATGTAATGTATATATTCGTTTCTTATCTAAACATTCAGGACTGTAGACCCCATCTATTTCTGTCTGACGGTCATTAGTTATACATATTAAATATATTGCAATAACCATTGCACAAATGGTTTTTCTTTTTGTCTAGCAAGGTTCTGGTAATGAAAATGCATATCCTTTTCTCTTTTTTTATCCTTTTAATCTCTCTAATGGGCTTTTCATCTAGCTGCATTACAGTTTTTCCCATCTCTTACAGATACATAACAATTCTTTACACATCGTCATTTGCTCAGAATAGGGTTTGGGTTTATAGATTTATATGTGTTTACTTAGTTTCTAAACTCCACATCTGCAGACTTGCCATTGCATATTGCTACAAGGGCCATTTCCCTTCACAGTTATGGACAGTTCGAAGAGTACTGAAAGATCAAAACTGATGTTTTTCTAAATCAAAGAGCCAAAGAGGAGCTACAAGTTATCTTTTGCATATGAAAATACTCAAGAGGCTATTACTTTAAGTGAATAGGCACAGGAAAGGCAATTAAAAAGGGTTGTTGAAAAGCCAGTACAATAGGACTTTACTTCCCTTAAGAAAACAGTTGCCAACAAAAATTAGGATGGAAAGAAAGAGATTATTGCTCAGCCCTTACTCCTGTTATCTACAGTAGTTCCATTCTCCCTACTCTGACTTTCCATGTTAAGCAACTAGGTCTGGACGTGATCTCTCTTATTCTTTCCCATGTAAGTGGGAAAATGTAATTCAGATTAGCATGAGCATTTCAAGTCAATGCAAGTTGCCACCCTAGTTTGAAAAAAAGGCAGACGAGGTCAAGAAATATAAAGATGCTGAGGACTGGACTTGCATGGGCATCTCTGTCCTCTCCTGATTGTAGTTCCTCACTCATGTAGGTTTTGGAAGACTCTCACGTGTTTCCAACAAGCGTTTATTGTTCTTGGTATTTCTTGGGTGAAATAAACGAAAGTAGGGATAAGTAAAAGGGATGGATGGATGATAAAGAGATCGATGTTTCTGCCTTTAAAATTTGTATTGCTTGAGAAGAAAAAAAAATGGATCTTCCCTAAGAAATACAAATAGCAATTTCAGAGGGACTATACAAGTTGGAATCATGGAGGGGAGAATATCTGCTGTCCTGCAGGCTTTTCTACAGTTACATTTTTAAAAACATTCTTGTTAAACACAGCCATAAGATTACAGGTGATCCTGAATTTACAATCAATTGCTTACCAACTGTTTGAAATTAAGTTTGGACTTTAAAAGGATACTTATGACCTGTGCTCAATGTACGACTGCCACACACATTCTCTCAATCATGCAATCAGACATTTCTCCAACAGAAAATGTGAATTGGATATGCTGAATTTATTTAAGGACCATGTGGTTTGCTTACTGACAAGCGATTTACTCAATAACCATTGTGAAACACTTATAAAATTGAGTCTAGCCATATGGTGCCTCAGATTTACGATCAAAACAACTTATGATTGAAATTCCAGCCTCCATTTATGTTATCATAAATCGAAAGCTACCTGTAACATGAAGTCTACTGGGCCCTATATTTGGACAATGTACATACAATAAAGATATTAATTTGCTAGATATCTGCACCTTCTTCTAATCATTTGGCAGGCTAAAATAAACCATCTAGCTATTCCAAGCAGTTGGCTCATCTAGAAGAGCCTGCTGATACCTATCAGCATAATGTGGTCCATGAAATATGTGTACTTGTAGTAAAAAATATACGCAACACAGAAGGCTGCTCACTTACCCAAAAGCCAAGCACCTGGACAGTGAAAATAGCCAATCTCTGCTATCACCATTTCTTTCTAACTCACATTCTATAATAATAATAATAATAATAATAATAATAATAATAATAATAATAATAATAATAATAATAATAATAATAATAATAATAATAATAATCTTTACAAGCAAGATCTTTTTTCCTTGTTGTTGAGATTCCAGACATTGCAAACCAGGAAGTTGGGGTTGAATTTCTCACTTAAAGTATATAAATTGATTTCAGATATTTACGTTTTTATACAGGCAGGTTATTCCCTTCTTCTTTTTACATTTCCAAAGTATAAATGACAAAATAGTTTGCAATAATATATTCTTACCCCTGTGTCCTGAAGCATTTCTCTTCCTGATCCTGTATCAAAATTGAGTATTTCCTTGGACAAAGGTTTGACATCAATTATTCTGAAACTTAGGTTATGTTGTTTGTCAAATGTCATAAAATCATGCATGGTGGCAAATGCAAAGCATACACTGGCAAATGCAATGCATGCACTGAATATGCACATATTTGTACACTGAATATGAATATGCTTAATGCTAAAACATCTACTTCAACTCTGAAATCTATTTCATAAAAGGAGGTTCATTCATACTCACTGCATTAAAGGATTTTTTTGACCAAGGTTTGTGCATACATTTTTTGGAGCTTAGCTGGGGGTGTTCCTTCCCAATTTCTGAGGAATATTTTCCAGGTGCCTCACTGTTTCCCAATGTGGTCTTGTGCCATGAAGCTAGTCTTTCTAAAACAGAACCATCTGTCTGGTCCTATGTTTTTTACCATTGGCTCAAGAAGTTGTTCTTTCTATTTGGGCTGGCTCTACAACTTTACAACCTTAGCTTTTCTTGGAAATGGTCACTGCATGAGAAACTAGCTTCTTTAGGTCTGTCGCTGGCAACTAGTCTTCCAATAGGTCATGATCATGTGCTTGCTCCCACCCAAAAAAACAATGCTCATTGGACTTGGAGCTTCAGAGGAATTGATCATTTCTATTTAAAACATTTTTTTAAAGCAAACTTTCTCATCCACTGCAATCAGCACAATATTTTAATCGAAGAATGGTCCTAGAACATAGAATAATAGAGCTGGAAGGGAGCTTGGAGATCTTCTAGTCCAACAGCTTGCTTGAGCTGTACCATTTCAAACAAATGGTTATCCAGTCTCTTTATGAAAACCTCTAGTGATGGAGCACCCATAACTTCTGAAGGCAAGCTATTCCATTGGTTGATTGCTCTCACAATTAGGACATTTCTCCTTTGTTCTAGGTTGCTTCTCTCCTTGGTTAGTTTCCATCCATTGTTTCTTGTTTTATCTTTTGGTACTTTGGAAAATAGTTTGACTCCCTCGTCTTTGTTGGAGCCTCTTAAATATTGAAACACTGCTATCAAGTCTCTCCTAGTCCTTCTTTCCATTAGATTAGACATACCGCATTTCTGTAACCATTCTTCGTATGTTTTACCTCCAGCTCCCAAATCATTTTTGTTGCTCTTCTCTGCACTCTTTCCAGAGTCTCAACATTTTTTTTTTATTTTGTGATGACCAGAACTGAATGCAGTATTCCAAATGTGGTCGTACTAAGGCATTGTAAAGTGGTACTAATACTTCATGTGATCTTGATTCTATTCCTTTATTAATGCAGCCTAGGATTGAATTGGCTGTTTTGGTGGCTGCTGCACACTGTTATTTTAAGTGATTGTCCACTAGGACTCCAAGATCCCTCTCACAATTACTTGTATTAAACTGAGTTTCACCTAGTCTGTACCTATAAAGTTGATTGCCTAAGTGTACAACCTTACATTTTATGTTGAAATTCATTTTGTTAGATAGAGCCTAGTGTTCAAGACTGTTAAAAAACTTTTTGGATCTTGAGCTTGTCTTTGGGGCTATTGGCTATTCCTGCCAGCTTAGTGTCATCTGCAGATTTCATGAGTTCCCCTTCTATTTGTTCATCTAGGTCCTAAAGTTAGAAGGCTTTCTCTTTGACTAGATTTACCGTAATGCCCTCCTGACAGCTGTCACTGAGGGGAGATACCAGGGCATTCTGTTTGAACAAAGACTATGCTCTGTGGCCCCTGATCAATCAAGACATTGACCCATGTTGATTTGTATTGTTTCCATTATGCTGCTTCACACCAGGAGCAATTATTTCCACTGTGAGACAAATATCCAGGTTGTTCAGGTTCAATCTATTGCTGTTCACTCTCAATGAATGTAGCTAAATACTGTTTTTTTTTGTTGTTTGCTATAATATATCAGTAAGCAGCTGCTATGCTTTTGGTCAAGCAAGTTGATTGCTTATTTTTTTGGTTTATTTTGCTTTTTTAAAAATTATATGTAGTTTCATAATTTTGCATATTATTGTTCATTTTCACTACAGGCACTCCTCAAATTATGACCACAACTGAGCCCCAAAATTTCATTGCTACGAAAGACAGTTGCAATGTGAGTTTTGCATCATTGTACGACCTTTTTTTCCACAATTAATAAATAAATCTGGCTTCCCCATTGATGTTCCTTGTTGGAAGTTTGCAAAAGGTGATCACAGGTCTTCGGGACACTGCAACCATCATGCCAGTTGCTAAGCATCAGAATTTTGATCACATGATCATGGGTTCGTCAGTGTGAAAAACAGTCGAAAGTCACTTTTTGCAGTTTCGTTGTAATTTTCAATAGTCACTAAACAAATGGTTATAAGTTGAGGACTACCTGTGCTACTTTGAAGAACTGTGTGTTTAATTTTGGAATATATCAAGTTGGTCTACGATCATAATAAATTATAAACTGAATTGAATAAAATGGAGATAACTTCAGAAGTACAATAGATTACTTTCAGTGGTGGGATTCAGCCAGTTCACACCACTTCGGCAGAACTGGTAGCTAATTTTTTGTTGCCCAGGGCCAGAATGGACTTCCGGAAGCGGCATCCACAAAGAGAACCAGTTGTTCACATATTCAAATCCCACCACTGGTTACTTTGTTTTCAGTATGTGCAAACTACTTTGGTGAAGTATAGACTTTTTGTTGAGGTGTCCACCATGATGACTTGGATCGAGAAATGCCTTATATGAACTGAGAGGGGCTTCTGGTTAAGAAGTTAAGAAGTCTCTTTGCCAACTGTGATATGTCCCCTCTTCCTCACGTTCTATCACATGTTGGCTAGATTCTTAGGATTTCTGATGTACATGACATAACAAAAAAACATACAAAAATTTAAGGCTGGAAATGTGGGAACTCTTTGTTTCTTCCCTTACACTCAGAGTACCATTTGAGATTTTTTCTAGGAGAAAAATGTGAAATGTGCTGATCTCTTTTAGTTTCCAAAACTCAAGCAGTTCTAAGCAATAGGAAGAAAGTTCTGCCTGCTTCAAGTTTCTCATTTATCGCTCTAAAGAGACAGATTTCCTCATAAAGTTTATGGTTTTGGTCTTGAAAGAACTCACCTTGCATTAAAAGGAAGTATGTGGCCATTTATAAATTCTTGTTACAAGATACATTGAAAGCGTACCTCTAACAAGGAAGTAAGTACAATGACAACCACAGCTAATACACTGCTTTTTTTATCCAACAATAAAACAAGGTGATGATCTTTTTTCTTTTACTGGTGCTAAGCCTCAAATTGCAATAGTCATCCATTCAACAAGAAGCTATTATAACAGCATTAGCCCTTCTGGATCTCAAAAAAAAAAAAAAGAGTGAAAGAGTAACTGTATGCTCTTTGTTTGGACTTATAAATAACTACTGATAGATATCTGAATTATGAGCCACTAATGCTGTGTGAAAATCCTAACACCTTATCTTCCTCTGTCTACACATCATTGTGTCTCTCCTTTGATCAAACAAACCTGGCTTTTTAAAAGTTAACCCCAGTTTTCTTTGAACAGAAATGGCCCATCTGAGATCAATCCAAGGCATGCCATGAGTGGCAAAGTCAAAATCTTCATTGGACAGGCTTGAGCAATCTTTCTCAGGCAGTCAAACCTAGATGATGTGATGGGGAAACTATACATATAAACACACAGACACACACACACACACACACACACACACACACACACACAACTCTGAGTTTATAAAATAGGAATGGGTCAGTTTTGCAAATTATCTATTTTCACCTTAACCCAGTGGTGGGATTCAAATATGTGAACAATTGCTGCTCTGTGTGGATGCCACTTCCAGAAGTCAATTCTGGGCTTGGGCAACAAAAAAATTAGCTACCGATTCTGCCAAACTGGTGCGAGCTGGCTGAATCCCACCACTGCCTTAACCTCTTTACCCTGTACTAAAAGGTGGGGGCTATGACCCAAAAGTGGGCAGATCTAAGGAAATGTAAGTAGAATTATGAAAAAAAAAGAAATGTTAAGTGGAAAAAAATCAAATAAAGCCAAAGTTCAGACTTTTCCTAAAATTCCCCCTCTCCTACCTCAACTCTACTCAAGAATTCATGTTGGTTTTTATACCATCATCATTTGTGTTTAGTATTCCAACATGAGGGCACATTTCAGCAACAAGTTATTTAGATTGTTTTGGAAGCATCAATAGAGGATTAGCATGCTTTATTTAAAAAGGTGAAGCTGGATTTAAGTCCATGCTAACCACACCCTCAGTCGTACAATAAACTCAGCCTTTCTCACAGGTTCGCTATTGTGTTGGACAAGTGGAGAAGTATTATGGAGGAAAAGCATGTTATTAATCTAACAAATCTTTATGAATATCACCCCATTCAATTTTCAATAGTGAACTCTGCTGCCATATTTCAGCAGTTAATTACAGAGTGGCATGAAAGTGGATTGAGAGACTCCCCGAAATCTAAGGGTTGCAAAAGAAAAAAAAAACCATACATATGCTTTTTAGGACTGTACAAAGATCATTCTTAACCTAGCTGCATCACAGTGGCATGCATTTCCTGATTCTTTCCTTCAAAAAATATACACATATATATTATATATATCTGGACGAAGAGCTATGTTCACGGTTGAATGTAATTTTAGTCTCCAAATATATCACATATATACAAGTTTCCATAACAGAGAGTAACGCTTAATATATATCTTTGTAAGTTTGAAAATTTTCCATAACATGCACTATTTTAAAATGCAACTAACCATAAGATATGATTGCTTTTATGTAGGGTGCTCAAATGTGAAGCTGTTTTGTGCAAAGTGTATAAAACACAAACAATGGCTAAGAGCAATCTCCAGGCATTACTGATCACGCCACAACAGGCTCTCTATTGATGGAGCATGTCATTTAACTCTAAAAGAAATCCATACCAAATGGATTTGACATTACTATCTCCAAGGAGTCTACATGTATACCATTTGTCTACATGTATCTCATTTGTTGTCTAGGGCTCTACATTACCCAATACAACCATTTGGGATGTTTCTAGATGTAATCATGTTTGGAGTAAACTAACTTTTGTAACTTTTAATATGGTTGTTCAAACTATGACTGCATCTTTATCAGACTCATTGTAACATTGAAGAATTACTATTGAATTAAAATAATTAGATTGTTTTTGTAATTTTTTCATAAAATTACAGATGTGTTTGTCTATTTTACTGAGATGCAATCTTTTATACCAGGGGTGTCAAACTCGCAATGTCAAGTGACGTGTCATGACATATTGTGACTTTTTTGCCATTGCTGGCAATGGGGTGGGCGTGGTTTTGCTATGATGCATCTGGCCCGCAGGCCAGCAGTTTGACATCCCTGCTTTATACCCTCATTCTTAATATGCTTAATAATATTTTACCTATCAAATACTGTTCTCTACTTAACAGCAGGGTATTTTCCTGATTTTGTGATCCAGGACTTTTGGGTATTGCTATATATTAAACAATAGCAAAGCAGCAGTCAACTATAACAGATGAGTTACCAAAAGACAGAAGGCAAAATGAATAAAAAGACTGTGCAGGATAATATTGGGACCTATGAGGACTACTTTTGAAACAAAAAAAGTTTTATTGCTGAAAAATGAATTCAAAACACATGTAATATCAGTCCAAGGACATTCCAAGATATCCCATGAAAATTTAAACTTGATGATTCTAAAACAGAATTAATTTCGGTTGCAGTGACATATCATTCTGAAAAGGGAAAATCAGATTAAGAGGAGTAGGAACAATGACCCAGTAGAGGAAAAATGATGATCGGCTTCACTATGAAAGTCTGAATTAAATTTCTCTAAATTAATTTTTCTACAGCTTGTTTCAGTACTAGGAAACTAACTATACACCTGGGCTTGGAGAATTGTATACCAATTTTTGGATGACTATGTTTGGAAAGCATAATGTTCTATCGCAACTTCAGCAGCAAAGGTGGATGTTTGTGAGACTGAAGAAGCAAGGACATACTTGGTCTTTTCTTTCACTTTTGTTTGTAGCAATTTTATTAAAAAATCCAATCGCAACAATAAAAATTAATACAAACTAAAAAAGAAAAAGAAAGAAAAAGAAAAATAGAAGGTGCAGAAAAGAAAAAAGAGGAATGAAAGAGAAAAAGATAAGAATATAATAAAGAAAAGAAATATATAAAGACATGAGTGACTGCTTTATCACAACATGTATGAACAATTTTAGGAGGGTATAACCTCCTCTTAATATACAACAAATGATCTGTTCTTCCCTCATTCCATCTGTTATCTAGAGACAAATCTTTAAAGTTTCATCATTTTAGTTCTGATGTCAGTAAAAGTCCATTAACTCTAACACCAGAAAAAGCAATATATTTATTTGAACTGTAATCAAATAAACCAACTTTACATTCTCCCTCTTACTTTTAACAACCTTCATCTTTTGTCCCTTCAAATAATGTCCTAGAACTTGATTTATTTTCATTTTCTTTCTTTGACCCTATGCTATAAATAAATAGGAGGTGGTGCAAGACAGAAAGGCATGGAGAGCACTGATCCATAGAGTGGCTGAGGATCAGACATGAGTGAATGTCTGAAGACAACAACAATAATTTTATGTTCTTTTAGTTTATATCTTTTATTTAGCTTTTCTCTTTTATGATGATAAGCCAGCCAGAGTTACCTTGAAGTAAGATGGATAGCCAATAAATTTTACAAATACATAATAAATAAATTAAAGTGTTCTTTAATTGTAATCCTTAGTTATTTCTGGTTCTCTCTAGTGTACAACCTTCAAAACCTCAACTTACCAGGTCTTTTTAAAATAAAATTCAAAACAAAAGCATTTTTCCATGGGAAAGATTATTTGTGATTAATTCCAAAATCTAATTTTAAATCCATCTGGATCCTTAGGTCCCCCCCCCATCTCTGTGTGTGTGTGTGTGTGTGTGTGTGTGTGTGTGTGTGTGTGTGTGAGAGAGAGAGAGAGAGAGAGAGAGAGAGAGACAGACAGACAGACAGACAGACAGAGACAAGAGAGACACAGAGAGACAGAGACCTTAAACTTGTATTTAAAATGTCTTTTGCTAAGGGTTGAATGAAACTCATCCAGTATTTTTAGACTTGTTTATCTAAAGATTCCTAATAGCTGAAAAGAAGTTAACAATCAATTTCTGGAAATAATTAGGAAAAGAAGTACGCAAACACAGTATCCTTTTGAACAGAATGGCTATTTCCTTGTCTCCCAGAGCTCTAAACTTATTGGAGACTGCTGTCTTGTGATCTCTTAATATCTGGAGCTCTTGTGGTGCTCTTAGGCTCTCTCCTTATCTGGAGACGACTTACAAAGACAAGTCTACTTGACACAATAATCCTGCCAATACAGAATTTCATCTTTAATAAAGTTGCTGCACTGATTGCCAGTTCAACTTGCTTTTTAAGTGGTAAATGACCCAGCACTGGAGACATCAAGCAATGCCTTGGCAGAATTAAATCTGCTCTACCAGTCTGGTCACTGAGGGAGTATCTGGGAGATTTCCCTTCCTTAGTAAGATCTACAGGAATGCAGTAATAAGCATCTTTGTAATAACTCCCACTTAATGGAATATTCTTCCCCAGAAATACCTACAGTCCCTGCCAAGTTTCAGTTCTATAAACAAGTTAAAGCTATTTTATTTCAATGTGCTTTTTGTCATTAGAAAGTGACTATTTTGGGAATTACTGTATATCAGGCTTGTGTTTGCTTTTTGCAATTGCTTTTTATTTATTTCATGTTGTTCTGATTGATTTTGATATTTTGGTGTTGTTTTTCTTTTTCTTGATGATACAAATACTGTTAAATATAACCAAACTTCCCCCCAAAAACAAATGCATTCTAATCTAGGGTTTATACATCACAGCAATTGAATTCATATAATTTACTAAGTTAAACTCCAGATACTAAGTCTACACCAGGGGTGTCAAACTCAATTTCATTGAGGGCCGCATCAGCATTGTGGTTGCCATTGGGGGGCCGGGTAGGTGTGGCCTACTGGGTGGGTGTGGATGGAGTGGGTGTGGCCTATTGGGTGGGCATGGCCAGCTTTACATCGTTCGGGTCAAGGGTGCCTGTGGGGGCCTGGGTAGGAGTGGGACAGATCTAAGGGTCTCTGGCAGAAGGGGATGGGACCGAGGCAAGTGCCAAGGCATGGTCCACTGGAGGAGCCTCACTGCCTGCTGAAACCCCTTTGCCGGAGCCAATCAAGCCGGATATGTGAAGTAGGCGAAGGCCATTTGCTGGCCACTTCCAGGCGATGGTGCATTTCTTCATTCCTCACAAAGGGTGACATCTCCCCAGCATGCACCCAGGGGATGGGGCTGACATGGCAGGGGTTCCTCACTGTTTCCAGATGGCCTTGTGGAGCTAAGACTGAATGTGTTTCAGCATAGATGGCCACCACAAAATTGTACATTGGCTCCTGGCTGGCCTGGGCCAGGGCCAAGGCAGTGGGGGCCATTCCCTCATTGTTTCCAGGATGGCTTCGTGGGCTAATGAAACAACTTCGCGGGCCACATCTGGGCCCCAGGCCTTGTGTTTGACATGTCTGGTCTACACTTAACCTGATGCAATGTTCTTAGTTTAGAGCCATAGTGGTGCAGTCGTTAGTATGAAGTATTGCAGGCTAACTCTGCCCACTTCCCAGAGTTCTATCCTGATGGGCTCAAAGTTGACTCAGCCTTCCATCCTTCTGAGGTTGGTAAAATGAGGACACAGATTGTTGGGGGCAATATGTTGTCTCTGTAAACCACTTAGAGAGTGCTGTAAAGCACTATGAAGCGGTATATGAGTCTAAGTACTATTGCTATTGCTATTAGTTTGCAACGGAGTGATAAACACACAACTTACACAGATGAAAACTCTCTTGCTTATTCATCGAATTGCTTATCACCAAGTGACATTAGCACAGAGAACAATCCAGTAGTAGAGTTGAGTAAATAAATAGCAAGAAATTTGGTAATTTAATACCACAATTATTTCTAATGATAAACCATAAAACTTTTAGGTTTAACCATTTATCTCAGCTCCATGAGAGTTGACTCCCCTCGGCTAATCAAAAAAATTGGTAATTTAATACCACAATTATTTCTAATGATGAACCGTAAAACGTTTACATTGAATCGTCTATCTCAGCTCCGTGAGAGTTCACTCCTCTTGGCTAATCAAACTTTTTATTGTTTGCAAACACTGAGACTGATAGCTCTTTTCTTCAGTGCATTTACCAGCTAATGTAGCACTGTAAATATTTAGAATAGCATATTGGGATGCGGTTGGATTATTCTTATTTACATGGACAAATGTAAATATTTACAGCATGCTTTTTTCCCCAGAATATTTATGCTGAAATTTAGCACAACTGTAGAACAATAAAAGGGTGCAATGGAGATTGGGGAGAGAGGAGCAGATGAAGAAGAAAAAGCTGTCCACAGTGAATTTATTTTAGCATCCAGTGCAAATAATAAGAATCTATAAAATGCTTCCTCTGACAGAACCTAACATGTTTCCCAACAAAATGAAAAGACAAACATCTCTTTGATATAAATTATAAAGGAAAAATCCACCTTTATGAAAATATGTGACACTCTTTAAGAAAGGAAAGGAAAGAAGTGGCATATTATAACATTTACTTTCTTATAGATCTCCAACTAATCCCTGATACAAAATTTATCTCTTCCCTTTCTTCATGACTTCTTAAAAAATTCTGGTAAGCCCAAACAACAACAATAGCAGCAGCAGCAACAACAACAACAATAATGACAGCAACATATTAAACTTGTATGCTGTCTGACTATATTAAAAGCTGTAAGTTACAATGTCTCTGGGAGGGAGGTGGGAGGGAGGGAGGGAGGGAGGGAGGAAGGAAGGAAGGAAGGAAGGAAGGAAGGAAGGAAGGAAGGAAGGAAGGAAGGAAGGAAGGAAGGAAGGAAGATTTCTGATGCTCCCCGCTAGCTCCACAAGCAAACTCAGTGAGGAAGCTGGTAGAAAGTTGGAAACTGCTTTCCCCTACTGCTTTTTTTTTGCCCACCTGGGGTCATTCTGTTTCTCTGTTTAGGTAAAGAAAAGCACCTTTGGGACAATCATGACTTGGGTGACTGAGAATCTCCATAGACACTCAGCTATAGGTATTTACTGGGTAACATAGGACCTGTCACTCCCTCCCAGCCCAGCTTATCTCAGAGTTCTTGTAGAAAAATATAGTGTATACTTACACTGTGTATTCCCCCTGTAAGTTCCTGAGTAAAAGAGTGGGAGGGGTTATAAATATTTAAATTAAATAAATAAACTTACCTGCAAAATCACAAGGAAACATCCTAAGAACTTTAAGTTCCAAGATTTCATTAAGGAAAAACCTTACGTAAAAACCGAGTTGTTTGCTGCCCAGAGTAAAAAAAAAAAAAAAAAAAAAAATAAGTGACTCCAGAAGTTCACTGACAATTTGGAATAGATGGATCTGTCTTCTCTGCTCTGTTTTTTACAATTTTCAAGATAAATTCTGTTTTTAATTAATGCTGTAGAAGAATACTCCATTGTATTGGTTTGCTAAATTACACCTAAGTTACAATTATGCATACTGCATTTTGTATGAATGCTGTGCTATAATTAGTACTTATATGAGTCTTGAGCAATATAGAAACTTAATTTACACATGCTAATTACACACATATATATGTATATATATATATATATATATATATATATGTGTGTGTGTGTGTGTGTGTGTGTGTGTGTGTGTTTGTGTGTGTGTGTGTGTGTACACACACACACACACACACACACATATATTTGTCCCATTCATCATTTTCAGGCTGGTGCTTTCGGCTTCGTGCTTCGTGCTTCTAGGAGCAATGTGTGATTGTAGGAGTATATGAAATCAAGGAGTATATGAAATCCCATGTACTGCTTGCCCCACCACATACATCGGACAAACCAACAGAAGAATAAGTGCACGCATTGAAGAACACAAAAACTCAGTCAAAAAAGAAGAACCAACTTCTTCCCTGGTCCAACACCTTAAAGCCACAGGACATAAAATTGATTTCAAAAAGACCAGAACTATTGCCAAAACTGAACACTTTAATAACAGAATAAACAGAGAAGCCATCGAGATAGAAAAACGCCCTCACAGCATGAACAAACGAGATGATACCTCCCGCCTACCAGCCATTTGGAAACCCGCCCTTATTGACAAACGAGTCCAAAACACAAAGAATGACACCAGACTCACAAAAACCACACAGGATGTCACCACCACACATCCAGGCAAAAAGCAAACCCAAACCCACACCGATGATGAGGCACAACCACAAACCAGAAGCCAGACCACAGCTGCATCATTAGCCACTTTAAACACCTCCAATCCATACATGAAGCAAACTGACACCCACCATGAAGATGAGGCACGACCATGAACACAAAGCCGAACAGCTATGCAGCTCACCATCTCTAATCCCCCTGTAACTCAGACTAACCTGAGCACAACAAAGCCCCCACCCAAACAGAACACTCCCCCAGCCAATCAGAGCACAGCCAACCCGCCATCCAATCAGAGTACAGCCAAGCCCCTAACCAATCAGAACACACCTCCACCCAATCAGAACACAGCTGAGCTCCCAGCCAATCAGTTCAAACCCCCACTGGCAGTTAAAAGGAAGAAACAGCTACAATCACACATTGCTCCTAGAAACACGAAGCCGAAAGCACCAGCCTGAAGATGACGAATGAGACTTCATTGAAACATTGCCAAGACACTTCAAATTCTACATGGGAGAAAACCCAAAGAACCAAAGACCTACACTGAATCTAACAAAATGAAATATAATAGCGGCAAGTGCAAAGTTATTTAGGAAATAGAGATGAGAGGCAGAAGTATAGGATGGGGAATACCCAATATGCTATGTATGGAAATGATGTTGGCATTATTGTTGTTCACAGAATGAATATGAGTCAGCACAGTGATGTAGCTTGTAAATGTAAAAAACACTGTGTTAAACTGCACCTAGGGAAGAATTGTTCCCATCAAACTACATAGCTTCCCTTCTGTTTGGCATTAGTGAGACCCCACACATTCAGAACAAATTCAAACAAATGAGATTTAGGTTCAAAGAAGGACAAGAAGAATGTTGAGAAAACTGAAAACTAAATTGCAAAAAAAGTAGAAAGAAGATAATGACAATGGATATCTTCAACTACTTAAAGCCCTTTCAAGAAGGTCAAGATCAGCTTTCTACTCTGGAGACAGAATAATAGATGAAACCTATAGAAAAACAGCAGCACATTCCCCGAGCTGCAAAATGGGCTCCTTTATTATAATTATTATAATGCCAATGTGGGAGAAAGTCCAATTTTTGAGGAATCTTGTGCTACATTTCCCAGCACACGTGTGCAAAAAGGAAATCAATAAACACACATCTGTAAAGTCAGTTCATCCCTGGGGCCATTACCAAGGAGATAATAAGTTTTTTTCTAGAAAGATCTGGAACTGAATTTTTGAGAAAGGATGCTTTTAATCTGGATTCCTATGCTGAACAGAGGATTGGATGCTTAGATCTAAATGCCGCTTCTTGTGTTACATGTCTATGTACTTTTCACTTCCTATCTCTTTCTTGGTCTCAGTTTTCATTTCCTTAAATAATTTCCTGCAAGTTTCACTGTCCCCAAATGTAACCAATTCTCAAATGCAACCAAGTCGAGTCCTGAAAACATATTTTCTTTGCAAAGATGCACATACATTCAAGTACTTCATTAGTAGTGTCCAATTATATGCATATTCAGTTCAAATACAGACATCAACAAAGCCCTCTAAAAATTCCTAATAGCATGAAAGCTTGCAGGAAGAAGTATTCCGATCCATTAATTATCCATACAATATATTTTATTAAAGTTTCAGATGAATTTTATGCGTCAATGCAAGTGATCATCATAATAAGCAAAACAGACTTTGATTTATATGGACTTTGGCCCACAGAAATGGTCCGTTCCTGTTTAGAGAGAACTTCTTTTTAGAGAGAAGGTACTACCAGAACATGAATCTTCAGGAGTTAGAAGAAGAGTACTGTGTACAGTTCTGGTCACCGCACCTCAAGAAGGATATAATGGAACTGGAAAAGGTGCAAAAAAGGGCAACAAGAATGATCAAGGAAATGGAGTGCCTCCCTTATGAAACCAGATTGCACCGCCTTGGTCTCTTCAGCCTTGAAAGATGGTGTTTAAGGGGTGACTTGATCGAAGTGTATAAAATCATGCATTTAATAGAAAAGGTGAATAGAGAAAAATTCTTTTCTCTATCACACAATACCAGGACAAGGGGGCACTCCCTAAAGCTTATAGCTAAGAAAGTGAGGACAAATAAAGGGAAATATTTCTTCACCCAGAGGGTCGTTGATTTATGGAATTCACTTCCAGAAGGGGTCGTGACAGCTGTCAGCCTTGACAGCTTCAAGGCAGGGTTAGATAGATTCATGGATGCCAAGTGTATCGGTGGTTATTAAAACGGATGTCCATGTGCCGCCTCTATGTTGGTTGAGGCAGGCAGGATTCCCTTGAGTACCATTTGTTGGGGGTCAAGGGAAAGGGAGGGTTTTGCCTTCTCTTTCTGCTCAAGATCCCCATGTACAATTGGTGGGCCACTGTGGGACACAGAATGCTGGACTTGATGGGCTTTGGCCTGATTCAGCATGGCTCTTCTTATGTTCTTATGCTCTTATACTATCAAAACAAGAAACTCCAGGAATTAGAAGAAGTTACTAACAGAACATTCAAGGAACTGAAAAAATTACCAATAGGACCAGAATCTCCAAGGGTCTGAAGAAATAGCTATCAGAACAAGAAGCTCTAGGGTTCCAAAGAACATCTATCTAAATTGCCTTTCAGCAGACAATCCTGGGTACCCTGGCATATCAGATAACTTTATCTACTAAATAGTAATTGGAAAAATGTGTCATGAAGACTCCTTCTTTTGAATTTGGGAGATTGCAAGTTTTCCAGCCTTAAAAGTACAACAAATCTGCATTATTTCATAAGGCAGGAAAAGTGCTTGAGCAACAACAATAAACTTATAGTCGCAGAAAAAGGAGCCATAGTTGCATAATTTCAAAAATGTATATGCTTGTGTGTACATACAGTGCATTCAGAAAGTATTCAGACCCCCTTCACTTTTGTCAATTTTGTTATGCTGCAGTTGTGATTCTACAGTTGTTGAAATTATTTTTCTCTCATTAATCCACACTCAGTACCCCATAATGACAAAGTGAAAATGGAATTTTAGAAATGTCTGTAAATTTATTAAAAAGAAAAAAATATATCACATTGGCATAAGTATTCAGACCCTTCACTCAGTACTTTGTTGAAGCACCTTTGGCAGCAATTACAGCCTTGAGTCTCTTTGGATATGATGTGACAAGCTTTGCACAACTGGATTGTGGAATTTTCTGACATTCTTCCTTGTGAATCCTCTCAAGTTCAGTCAGGTTGGATGGCAACCATCAGTGGACAGCTGTTTTTGGGTCCCTCCAGAGATGTTCAATAGGGTTCAAATCAGGGCTTTGGTTGGGCTACTCCAGGAAGGACAACAAAGTTGTCCTTAAACCACTCCTGTGTTATCTTGGCTGTGTACCATAATGTTTAGAATTGAAGTCAAATAATTCAATCTTGGTTTCATTAGACCAGAGAATCTTTTTCCCCACAATATGAGAGTCCTTCAGGTACTTTTTTTTGCAAACTCCAAGCGGGCTTATATGTGTTTTGCATTGAGGAGAGGCTTCCGTCTAGCCACGGAAGCCAAGATCAGTGGAGGGCTGCAGTGATGGTTGTCCTTCTGAAACTCTGTCCCATCTCCACACAGCATCTTTGGAGCTCAGTCAGAGTGACCATCAGGTTCTTGGTCATCTCTCTTACTAAGGGTCTTCTCCACTGATTGCTCAGTTTGACCAGGTGACTAGCTCTTGGAAGAGTCCTGGTTGTGCCAAACTTCTTCCACTTGAGTATTATGGAGGCCACTGTGCTCTTAAGAACTTTTAAAGCAGCAGATATTTTATTGTCACCTTCCCCAGATCTGTGCCTTGCAGTAATCCTGTCTCTGAGCTCTGCAGGCAGTTTTTTTTTACTTCATGGCTTTTGTTTTGCTACAGTATCCATTGTCAGCTATGAGGCCTTCTATAGAGAAGTGTGTGCTTTACTAAATCATGTCCAATCAATTTAATTTACCACAGGTGGATTCCAATCAAGGTGTAGAAACATGTCAGCAATGATCAAGAGAAATAGGAGGCACTTGAGCTAAATTTCAAGTGTTGCAAAGGGTCTGAATACTTATGCCAATGTGATATTTCATTTTTTTCTTTTTAATAAATTTACAGATATTTGTAAAATTCTGTTTTCACTTTGTCTTTATGGGGTGCTGAGTACAAATTAATGAGAAAAAAAATGAATTTCAACAACTGTAGAATCAGGCTGCAGTATAACAAAATTGACAAAAGTAAAGGAGATCTGAATACTTTATGAATGCATTGTATATGAACATGCATATACAGTATGTGTGGGTGGGGATCTTAGAAGCATCAGCAGAGAGAAAAAATGGCTCTGAAATCAGTATTAAATTAATTATCCAATTATAAATAATAAATGTTTAATAGTTTAGATTTTAATTTGTTCTACAAGAATTAGCTAACAAAGTCAGCTTTGTCTTTTGCTTAGTCCCAAATCCCCAATCAAACCAGTTCAGATTGATGTTGTGACTCCATGTGGTGATGTGGGATTCTTGCAAAGTGATCAGAATCCAATTAAAATTGTCATGAGATTTTTGCACAGTTTCTGCTTCCAGTTGCTATCTCAGCAAGAACAAAATGTTGATTTTTGTTTTATTATTGTCAAATGATATTTTTAAAAAAATTCAAGGGAGAGGAGAGAGAGGAATAAAGCAAGTGACTGGCAGGTCAGCCTTCTAATTATAGAAGAGTATTCATCAGAACACTCCAATCACTGTCCTTTGAGGAAGGAATTTTGAATTTTATATGCCTGCAAGGCCAGCTTATTCTATCCATAAACAAAAAAGTTACGAACTATGTAGTTTTGGGGGAAAAAATAAAATCTATAGAAACTTAGGTTCAAAATCCTGTGCTTATTTTTCTAAAACTGGGCATGTTTTATCTCCATAGACTGCTTCCCATTGCAATTTTTATTCTTATTAACTCTGATTACAAGTAGATTTCCCTCATTGACTTCACTTGGTTGGGCCTTGATTGGATGTGAATTTACAGATTGATCCTGAGCCAAATAATTTGGCCAACGGACACCCCTAACTGGAAGACCTATAAGTATATGTGATACATCTAAATATTATGCTGCTGCCATCACCACCATTACTACGACCACTATCACCACCAAGAATAACAGTATGCTAAACAGGAATCCCATAATCCCAAGCTCATCCCCAGCAGCCAATGACACGGCCCACATTTGTGATGTCATAGCAAAATTTTATTACTCCACATTGTTCTCTGAAAGTAAAGAATGGAAAAGAACTTGCCATGGTATATAACATGTAGATCATAATTCCATTCTAAAACATATCGGTTCAATTAATGTACAGAGAAAAACTTACCGGTTGCCTGAGATGATTCATTGATTTGTGAGCTGACTAAATCTTTTGTTTTGCTTGACCAAGCAATGACTGAACATGAATTCTCACATCTTTAAAAAAAAGATTTATTTCAATGGGGTAGACTATTGCACATTGTACAGGTGAGTCATCACAGGATTTGTCCCTACGTGCCTTTGATGTTTAATGTATGTTTGCTTGACAGACTTATCATTTTGAAGCTGAGAGCACTTTCCCATGGAATCTGCAAAAGCATTTTAAAGTTGGCAGTTAGGCCAGCAAGTCAGACTGATGGATGACACTGAGGGTGATAATAAAAGAGTTTGAGTCATGCAGGGAAGAGCATACCTGATTGAGGCTATTGTGTGGCTGTCACCCTAACAAGCACACAGATTCAAAGGCTAGATAGAGTTAATGTCATCTTCAGCCAGAACCTCTCCCTTGCAATATAACCAATGGTAATATTATTGTCATTGCCTTCAGAAATCTGGCTGTCTCAAGCTACTTATATTTCTGCCAGGCTTGAAAAGAACAATTTCTTCTTCTTTTTTTTATTTACACACATGCATTTGAACAACTGCAAACAAAATAAAAACAAAAACATACAGTATAAGCACAGGGCAACTTTGGGTAAACGTGAACAGCATTTTTTTTAATGCTAGAAGAGCAATTCTTATAATGTAAGACAGATACATTTAATGAGTGATCAGGAATATAAATAAATAAACCCTTAGTACCATTCTAGTACCCTGTAATAATGATTCTCTTGAGCAGGGGTCTTCAAACTTGGCCCTTTTATGATTTGTGGACTTTAACTCCCAGAATTCCTCAGCCAGCATGCCTGTTGAAGTCCACAAGTCATACAAGGGCCAAGTTTGAAGACCCCTGCTCTTGAGAAATATATATTTGTTTTCTGAGGTTTTCGCGGGTGTTTGTATGTAGGTCTTTGGTTCTTCGGGTTTTCTCCCACGTAGAATTTGAAGTGTCTTGGCGACGTTTCGACGAAGTCTCATTCGTCATCTTCCGGCTGGTGCTTTCGGCTTCTGCTTCTAGGAGCAATGTGAGATTTTAGCTGTTTCTTCCTTTTAACTGCCAGTGGGGGTTTGAACTGATTGGCTGGGAGCTCAGCTGTGTTCTGATTGGGTGGAGGTGTGTTCTGATTGGTTAGGGGCTTGGCTGTGCTCTGATTGGATGGGGGGTTGACTGTGCTCTGATTGGCTGGGGGAGTGTTCTGTTTGGGTGGGGGCTTTGTTGTGTTCAGGTTAGTCAGTGTTACAAGGGGATTAGAGATGGTGAACTGTGTAGCTGTTTGGCTTTGCGTTCGTGATCGTGCCTCATCTTCATGGTGGGTGTCAGTTTGCTTCGTGTATGGATTGGAGGGGTTTAAGGTGGCTAATGATGCAGCTGTGGTCTGGCTTCTGGTTTGTGGTTGTGCCTCCTCATCAGTGTGGGTTTGGGTTTGCTTTTTGCCTGGATGTGTGGTGGTGACATCCTGTGTGGTTTTTGTGAGTGTAGGTCTGGTGTCATTCCCCGTGCTATGGACTCCTCTGTCAATAAGGGCGGGTTTCCAAATGGCTGGTAGGCAGGAGTGTTCAGTTTTGGCAATAGTTCTGGTCTTTTTGAAATCAATTTCATGTCCTGTGGCTTTGAGGTGTTGGACCAGGGAAGAAGTTGGTTCCTCTTTTTTGACTGAGTTTTTGTGTTCTTCAATGCGTGCACTTATTCTTCTGTTGGTTTGTCCAATGTATGTGGTGGAGCAGGCAGTACATGGGATTTCATATACTCCTTGATTTTCTAATTCAATTTTGTCTTTAGGGTTTCTTAGGATGGTGGATATTTTTCTGTTTGTGCAGAATGCTGTTTTGATATTATGTTTGTGAAGGATCTTGCTGATCCTGTCTGTGGTGCCTTTTATGTATGGGAGGAGGGTTTTGCCGTTTTCTTGTTCTCTGTCTTGGATTTTAGTGGGAGTTTCTTTTTGGATTAAGTTGGAAATCTTATTTCTTTGGAATCCGTTGGATGTAAGTACATTAGTGAGAGTGTGTAGTTCGGTTTTTAGGTGTTGTTCGTCAGCTAGGCATTTGGTTCTTGAGATGAGTGTCTTGGCTACGGAGTTGATCTGTGCTGAGTGGTGGTGTGAGAGTGCATGCAGATAGCGGTTTGTGTGTGTTTTCTTCTGGTAGATGGTGTGTCCTAGGGACCCATTGGATTTCTTGTAGACTAAGACATCCAGGAAGGGAAGTTGGTTATTAGCTTCTGTTTCCATGGTGAACTGTATTTTGGGGTGTAGGCTGTTGAGGTGTGTGAGGAAGTTGTCCAGTTTTTCTTTCCCATGTGGCCAGATTATGAAGGTGTCATCTATGTATCTGAGCCAGAGTTTGGTTTTGTGATCAGATTTTTCTAGGTCTTGGGTTTCAAAGTGTTCCATGTAGAGGTTTGCAATGACAGGTGAGAGAGGTGATCCCATGGGTGCTCCTTCTATTTGTTTGTATTTTTGTCCGTTATAGATGAAGTATGTGTTGAATAGACAGTGGTTGGTCAGATCTAGGATGTGTTTGGGGGGGGTTATATTTGTTTTGGATAGCTGTTAAGGCTTCTTTGATTGGCACTTGGGTGAACAGGGATATGACATCAAAGCTAACGAGTAGGTCGCTGGGCTGTAAGTTTTGTTTCTTTATGATCTCTATGAACTGGAATGAGTTTTTTACATGTGAGGTGATGGATTCTGCATAGGGCTGTAGTTGTTTGGCAAGAAATTTGGCTAGGTTTTGTAGAGGTGAGCCTATGGAGCTGACTATGGGTCTAAGTGGGGTTCCTTCTTTGTGTATCTTGGGGAGACCATAGAGCTTAGGGCATCTGGATGATTTCTCTCTGGGAATGATTATTTGCTGGATCTCTTCGCTAATGGGGGAGGCTTTTATTTTGGATCTAGTGGTTTTTTCCAGGTAGGTGGTGGGATCTGTGTTTAGGGGTTTGTATGTGGAGTCTTGGAGTAGGTTGGTTAATTTGGTTTGGTAGTCAGATGTATTCATGACCACCGTGGCGTTGCCCTTGTCTGCTGGTAGGATTATTATGCTGGTGTCTTGTTTCAGGTTAAGTAGTGCTGTCTGCTCCTCTTTGGGTAAGTTGCTTTTGGGTGGCTTGCTGGTGCAGAGTATGTTGGTGATTTCGAGTCTGATTCTGTTAGCGTCGTCGGGGTTGATTTTGGTCAGGCTGGTTTCAACTCCGCATATAATGGTTTCAGTGGGGATGTGTTTGGGAGCGACTGCAAAGTTGAATCCTTTGGAAAGGACATTGGTTTCGGCTTTGGTGAGGATCCTATCTGAGATGTTATGCACTGTTTGTTTCAAACCCCCACTGGCAGTTAAAAGGAAGAAACAGCTAAAATCTCACATTGCTCCTAGAAGCAGAAGCCGAAAGCACCAGCCTGAAGATGACGAATGAGACTTCGTCGAAACGTCGCCAAGACACTTCAAATTCTACGTGGGAGAAAACCTGAAGAACCAAAGACCTACATATATATATATAGTGCCCACTGGAGCAAAGAACTTAAAGCAGAACATTAAAGGAGGTTTATAGAATTGTACAGCTGGAAGAAGCCATTTATGCCATCAAATCCAGCTTTCTGCTGAATGTAGGAATCCAAATTAAGCGGTCTTTGATATATGACTGGCTGGCTTTTGCTTAAGCATGTGCAAGGAAGCTGAAACCATGCATTATTCTTTTGATTTTACCCAAAGGGAATTCTTTTTTGGCATCAAACACAATGCAAGCTCATATTTGGAAAATCCCTTTCAGATTTTAAAAAGTGGGAGAAATGGCATTTTGCAAAAGTTCTATCCCTTTCCAAATGTTAAAAAAATTATGTGGATTAATATTCTGATTATACATATATGCACCACCAAGTCCTATTGGGCCAGCTCATCATGGCAAAGATTGTTCTTGAGGCGGATGAGTGGAAAACATCAGGAGTGTAGACCAAAAGTACATATTCCCTACAGGATCATCCAAGGCATGAAGCAGCTGCCCTGCTAACCAAACAGACATCTATATTGTGTCTAAAACAAATAGACACTGCCCAGCAATAATACAGGAAGATGCTGGAGGCCTTTAGTTACAATGGTAGAAGCATCGATCCATAATGTGCAGGAGAAGACAATGGTAAACCACTCCTGTATTTTTGCCAAGAAATCCACATGGATTGAAAATATAAAATAATTGACAATGTGGTGCTGGATGATGGGCCCCTCAGTTCAAACAGCACTCGACATGCTACTGAGGAAGAACTAAGTGTCTTTCAAAGTACTAACAGCATATATGTCATACAGTAGCTAGATTAAAGCCTTCAGGATGTCTAGTTGATGAAGTTGCCATGCAGGAAACGAAAATCTAAAGCTGTCAAGCTAGAAATACAGCAAGAATATTTATTTATTTATTTATTTATTTATTTATTTATTTATTTATTTGTTTGTTTGTTTGTTTGTTTGTTTGTTTGTTTGTTTGTTTGTTTGTTTGTTTGTTTCGATTTCTATGCCACCCTATTCCGAAAACTCAGGGCGGCTTACAACATAATCAGTAGCATATAAAAATCAAATACATTATAAAACCCCTAAATTAAAACCAATCATCCGAAACAAACTTATAACAAACATACACTGGCTGGGGCAAGGTGTCAACTGCCCGAGGCCTGCTGGCAAAGATGTGTCTTTAACAGTTTGCGAAAGCCGGAGAGGGTGGGGGCAATACAGACCTCTGGGGGGAGTTGATTCCAGAGGGCCGGGGCCACAACAGAGAAGGCTCTTCCCCTAGGTCCCGCCAGGCGACACTGTCTGGCTGACGAGACCTGGAGAAGGCCGACCCTGTGGGCCCTAACCGGTCGCTGGGTTTCATGCGGCAGCAGACGGTCCCGCAAGTAACCTGGTCCGATGCCATGTAGGGCTTTATAGGTCATGAAACATAAAAAGCATGAACACACAGGAAAGTTCAATATAGTAAAAGATGAAACGAATTTAGTACAAATTTACATCTTAAGATATTAGCGAATTGAGATGTACTGAAATTGGACACTTTGAATATCATCCCAAAGAAAAAAGCCAGTCCGTCTCCATGATGTGATCTTGAACATATACCTACCATTCAAGAATAACAGAAATTTCTTTGAAGCCCTGAACTTCATTGATTGAGAACCAGAGGAATTGCGAATGAAATGTAATTTTGTATTTTTCTACTGTTTTGTCATGATTTTTTCCTATTTTGTTTTTATGTTATACATACCTTCTGAAATTAATTTATCTCCTATACTGATTGACCAAGATTCACAAGGTTCACAAATATGCACAAACATACATACATGTACACAGTATATTCAATTTTTTTAAAATCCTCAGAAAAACATCAAAATATTTTAAAAACAAGTTGCAAGTTTTAAGGCTACATGAATTCAGTATTAGCTCACGTCTGGATTTGCAATGTTAGGGCAATCATTGTATAATCTATGTTTCTTTATAAATCAAAAATACTATTTCCAAGCTGAAAACAAAAAATCTATCAATGGCTTTTATGCTGTTTAGGGTGAAATAAAGCTTTGCCCTTATTTATCATAGTAGATTTGATTATAAAATGTCTGTGATAACTTGCAAAGATGCAGTATTACAATAGGATAAAGAAAAACAAATTGACAATAGCTTGCTCTTGTAAAAATAATATAAACATCACTAAATTGATAATGTTAACCAGAATGAACAAAGACTTCATTAAGCAGCAATAAGCAAAACTGCATTATCCAACAACTGTTTTTATAAGCAAAATTATATTTAGCAAACCCACTCTTTCCAACAAAATACATTGAGTATTTTTTGCATTATTATGCATTTAATCATTAATATAATCAATAGATTAGCTGTGGTTTGAGGCATACAATTGCCCATTATTAATAGAACTATATATAGTTCTAAATGCAGCTGATTAACTTACAGTTAACAAGAAACAATGGATGGAAATTAATCGAGAGAAGCAACCTGGAATGAAGGAGAAACTTCCTAACAGGACAATTAACCAGTGGAAGAGCTTGTCTTTAGATGTTATGGATGCTTCATCACTTGAGGTTTTTAAGAAGAGACTGGACAGCCACATGTCTGAAATGATATAGGGTCTCCTGCTTGAGCATGGGGCTGGACTAGAAGACCTCTAAGCTCCCTTCCACCTCTATTCTGATTCTGAAGAACTTGAGACTTACTAGGCTTTATTATCCTTGTCATTATTTCTGATTGTGGAGTACTGCTCAAAACTCAGTGACTTATTCTTTCTGCTCATTTCAGTCTTCACTTCAGAGGGGAAAAAATAACTACAGCTAGCTAGGACTAAGAACAGGAACATGAAATGTCAAGGTGTGGATTTCTGTTGTGTTTCTGTGAAACTCCCCAGTTTATTGTCTACCTGACTAAGCTTGCTAATTGCTGGCAGACAGTTTCAAAGTATGTTGAAGAATGTTCAAATGCTGCTAGTTCAAGATGATCAAGTTTCTTCTCAAGTGGCTGTGGAACATAGCCAATAGTTCAGTGCCATAAAACTGGACTTTGTGTTTTTAGGCTAACCAGATTATACAATAGACAGGCAAACCAGTTGTGGAATTAGACAAACCAATTAGTAAATGCCACTCCTCCATCCAAGTTGAAGATGTAATCCTTTTTTCATCATAAGAGGGTGAGATGCAAATGAGGTAACAGTTCAAATAATCCTGGTAACTGAGTTTGGCTGCAAAAATGTTCTAGTAGCAACAACTATTAGAATATAGAAAAGACTTAAGATTTGGCAGTCATCTGGAGTTTTGTATTGTAGTTATGACAGTCCTACATGAGACAAACTGCAAACTACTCTTGTCTTTCAGTATGGGAGTGACACACTAGAAATATGAACTAAACACACAGAGATAATTGCATTATTTCTCTCCCGTTTGGAAACCTTGAAAGAAACCAAAAGAGACAATATTAAAATGTCCTTACTCCTGAGCTGGCATTAGTTGGATTAACAACAAGCACAAATTACAGTTAATCTATTAAACCTATACACAGAATTAGACAGGGCCAAAGATAAGAAAAAGTTTAAGAAGCCAGAAAAGATTAGTGCTTTTATAAAGTAGTTAAATTGGTTTATCAATACCTGCTCTTATCACAAAGATCCACACCAGGTATATTTTAGGAACAACAGCACTGAGATAATATAGTGTGGGTTAAAATCAAGGGTGTAGGGTACATGTTAAATAAAAACTCTTTGTGTCTATACTAATGTTTATTCCCTGAGTACAGTGATCATCATCATTATAAAAGCAGCTGCTGCTGCTTTCTCCCTTTTCTTCTTTCACCTCATCTTATTCTTATCATTTTATGTTTTTATGCTTAGCTTTGCATTCATTCATTCATTCATTCATTCATTCTTTCCATTTCCCTCCTTTATTATTTAGGTGGCAAACATACCTAACAGTCTTTCCACATACTATTTTCCGCACAACAGCAGCCTTGTGAGATGAGTTGGGTTGGGAGAGAGTAACTGAAGAGGACAAAATCACCCAACCAGCTCTCGTGCCTAAGGTGGGATTAGTACTCCTTCCCTAGTTTCAAGCCAGTAGCTTGTAGCCACTAGCCCAAACTTTTGATTTCTAAGATAAGTTAGTTTAAATGAGAGCAACAAAGAATCATCAATATGATTATAAAGTCTGTGTGCATCAAGAAGCAAATGGGGTTGTCAAGTTGACCTCCCATGTCCCAGCCGACACCAGCAGTAATTATAGACCATTTCCCTTTTCTAGCACACAGTTCAAAGATAGATCTCAGATATCTGGGAACAGGATTCAAACAAGTAAGACTGTAGACCCAGTGATAAGAAGGGTTATAGGTTCAGGTTTTACATTAGGTTAATGTATTTGCAGACATTGCATCATATGCAAGCACTGATTTATGCTGCTAGACTGAGAAAAATCTGTCTCTGTATGTTTCTGGACCTTTAGCTGACCCTAGTCCTTTCAACCCAGACAAAAGCACTAAGCGCTACTTGCAGAAACAATGAAATTAACTATCTTGAAATACTCTTGAAAAAACATTCTATTAGTGCTACTGTCTTTACAACCAAAGATACACCACAGATTTCAATCAGGCCTTTCCCTTTACACTTATGATAGTCCGAAAAGTACTTTACTGCCTAAGGAAATTCATGATATTGCTACAGTGAAATGTTAAATTAAATTCTTGTTTGACTAGATCATACACAACTGAGAACTGTCTCTAAATTAAAGTGCTTTTAGAGCAGGAGTGTACATTGTTCCAGGGTTCGGAAACCACTGTGATCTTGAGTAATGCACTGAGGCCATACTGCAAAAAGGTAAATGAGGCCAAGATAAAGAAAGTGCTAGGACCAGGATGAAAACAAACTGCCTTCTTCTGTTCCATTTTTTAAAAAGCAAGATGCTTATCCTCTAGGCAACTGAATTGATTGAAAGTTGCAATTCAATAGCAACTGTTGGGAAAAAGTTCTAGGAGGTGCTCCCAAGGCTTTGAAGATGTCTCAGGTTATGCTTTCTTTACTTAGAGCTATCAAAGGGAAGCAGACACAGTCCAAGCTGTTCAAATTGACTCCTCAGTAGCTGATGGGACCTGGTGTTGATTTTCTCTTAAGGCTGTGCAGTTTCAGGGAAGCTTTGACCAAATTGGCAGACTTCTACATCAAAGCAAAGCAAGAACTTCTAAGCAGCAAATTGAATTGGGTGGCTGTACAATGCTTTGCAGACGTATTGGGCTCCTTCCTGCCCCCCACCCCCCACCAATTCAGGGATTTTTCCAGATCTTTTATTTCCATGTATGGAAAATTGTAATAGGGTTAGGATGGGCCTTCTCATTAGACCAATGATAGCCCATTATGTCATTTCATCAAAATCTCCTCCCATTTCCGCTGCTCTCAGCTCTTATACTTTAACTTTGCTCTCAGTTGTGCTAATGGAGCATCACTTCTCTGCAATATAACTGAACATTCAACTCATCTCTCTGTGCTCTATTATCTGACAATCCGTTATGCACCCTTGCCAAAATGTTTATGGATTTTAAGAATAGGTCAGGTCTATGATCTCTGCGCCTTGAAGGTATTGATAAGAAACCATTTCCTATAAAGGCCCTTCCATATATGCAGACTTCCATGCAGCCAATAATAATAATAATAATAATAATAATAATAATAATAATAATAATAATAATAATAATAATAATAATAATAATAATAATAATAATAATAATAATAATGTTGAAAGGGACCTTGGAGGTCATCTAGTCCAACCCCCTGATCAGGCAGGAAATCCTATACCATTTTGGACAAATGGCTGTCCTGTTTCTTCTTAAAAACTTCCAGTGTTGGAGCATTCACTGCTTCTGGAGGCAGGTTGTTCCATTGGTTAATTGTTCTAATTGTCAGGAAGTTTCTCCTTAGTTCTAGGTTGTTTCTCTCTTTGGTTAGTTTCTACCCATTGCTTCTTGTCCTGCCTTCAGGCGCTTTGGAAAAATAGCTTGACTCCCTCTTCTTTGTGGCAGCCCCTGAGATATTGGAACACTGCTATCATGTCCCCCCTCGTCCTTCTCTTCGTTAAACTAGTCATACCCAATTCCAGCAACTGTTCCTTATATGTTTTAACCTCCAGTCCCCTAATCATCTTTGTTGCTCTTCTCTGTACTCTTTCTTAGAGTCTCAACCTCTTTTTTACATCGTGGTGACCAAAACTGGATGCAGTATTCCAAATGTGGCCTTACCAAGGCATTGTAAAGTGGTATTAACACTTCATGTGATCTTGATTCTATCCCTCTGTTAATGCAGCCTAGCACTGTGTTGGCTTTTTTGGCAGCTGCAGCACACTGCTGGCTCATATTTAAGTGATTGTCCACTAGGACTCTGAGATCCTTCTCACAGTTATTACTATTGAGCAAGGTACCCCCTTGTGCATTTGGTTTTTCTTGCCTAAATGTAGAACCTTACTTTTTTCACCATTGAATTTCATTTTGTTAGATAGTGCCCAGTGTTCAAGTCTGTCCAGATCCTCCTGTATCCTAAGCCTGTCTTCTGGAGTGTTGGCTATTCCTGCCAGCTTGGTGTTGTCTGCAAATTTCATGAGTTCCCCATCTATCCCCTCATCCAAATCATTGATGAAGATGTTGAAGAGCACTGGGCTCAGAACAGAGCCCTGGGACACCCCACTACACATTTCCCTCCATGTAGATGCGGTTCAATTGAGGACCACACATTCAGTACGGCCAGTCAGCCAGCTATGGATCCATTTGGTGGTGATGCTGGCTAACCCGCATTTTTCTATCTTATCAAGTAGTAGGTTGTGATCTACTTTGTCAAATGCCTTACTGAAGTCTAAGTAAATTATATCCCACAGCATTCCTCTGGTCCACTAATTTTGTCACTTGGTCAAAGAATGCAATAAGATTTGTCTGGCATGATCTGTTTTTGACAAACCCATGTTGGCTTTTAGTAATGACTTTGTTTGTCTGTAGGTGTTCGCTGATTCGTTGTTTGATTATCTTTTCCAGAATCTTCCCAGGTATTGAGGTCAGGCTGATAGGTCTGTAATTTCCTGGGTCCTTTTCCCCCCCTTTTTTGAAGATGGGAACTACATCAGCTCTTTTCCACTCCTTTGGTAGTTCCTCAGTGCTCCAGGATCTTTGAAAAATATAGTTCAGTGGTTCTGAGATCCTTTTTTGTTTTCCATATCCTGAGTAATAAACAATGTGCTCTTCTAACTGAAAGTATCTAACCCCAGTCCATCTGAATTCACTGATGCCTAAGATATCAATCTGTGATTGTTTCATTTCATCTTTCACCTTGTTGAACTTTTCTTCCTTATGTTCCATGTTCCTAGTGTAATTCTGTCTTAGCATTTTCAGATTTTTTTTCCTCCCTGTATAGGAACACAACTAGATGTCCTGAAGGGTTTTAATCTAACCGTATCATAAATAACGTTAGTACTTTGAAACAGACTCTCAGCTTTTCCTCAGTAGCCTGTTGAGTGCCATCTGAGCTAAGGGGCCCATCATCCAGCACTACACTGTCAATTATTTTATATTTTCTATCCATGTGGCTTTCTTTGTACAAATACAAGAGTAGTTTACTACTGCCTTCTCTTGCACAGTGTGAATTAAACAGCCTTAGCTGTTGTCAGCAAAGTGATCAATTCCCTTTGGCATCTTCATATGTCAGTGCTGCCTAATATAAGTGTCTGCTTGCTTTAAATGTGCAGCTGGGACACCTTCATGCCTTGGGTGACCCTGCCTAGAATAGGTACTCTTAGCATACACTCCTTGTGTTCTTCACTCATCCCTTCCAGGAACAATCTCTGCTACAGCAGGATATGGGGGTGTTGCATATAGATGAGATGATTTTTCTCCACTCCCCATTTCTTCATTCAACTATATTATTCCCTTCATAGTATTAAAATTCTCAATGGCAAGCCCAGTTCGGAGGATAGCATGTGATCCTTGTGCCTCAGGATAGGTACCTAGGCAGTAGAAGCTCAAAAGATATAGAAGTCTGAAGGTTGACATTTAAATGATGGATATTCATTTGCAAAAAAAAAAAAAACATAGTGGAAGAGTTTTCATTCTAATAGCTATGAGGAAAATAGTTCAGTACTTCTTTTGTTGCAGAATACATAGTGAGAGAAGGAAAGTGCTATACAGTATGTCAGAGGTCCTCAACCTTGGCAACTTTAAGACTTGTTGCTGGCTGAGGAATTTTGGGAGTTTTAGTCCACAAGTTGCCAAGGTTGAGGACCCCTGCAGTACATAACTGAGAGGAAGATTGAAAAATTGCATAGAAAATCACAGCAGCTGAACTTGGCTTCCCTTATCTTGCCAGAAATAAGGTTCTCAGCTTCAGCCTAAAGCATTCCTCAGAGATTGTCCCTTTCTCAGTAAAGATGTACCTTGCCCAAAACCCTGCATGAAGATATGTCCATGAGTACATCTGACTGCCAGAAGCCACCCTTCCAAAAAGAGCAAGGCCTGATTTAATAACTACTGGCTGAAATGAATTGTCTATAAGTAGAGGCAGTCCAATTATAAAATGGACCTTATCTGCATTTGTCAACTATTCTCCCTCACACACAAACCACTCTCGTGGTCCAAGCACACAGGTTAACACACACATAGATACTTTTTCCTCCCTCTGGAAATAGCAACACAGAGGATGAAGGTGGATTAAAAAGAAGGGATAATTGCACCGGAAAGACAAGTGAAGGGACAGAGGGGAAAAAAAAAACACCTTAGAAATGGGAGCAAAAACTAACCAGCTGGAAAGGAAGACAAGGGAGGGAAGGTCCTGTTTAGGTATTACAAAAAGGGATAAAATTCAGCAGGCAAGCACTGGCTAGTCTGAAGCCTGATGTTCAAAGGCATTCACAGGTTGGGACAGAGTGGATGCTTCCAGGCTTCTTCTTTGTTCTTCTTGCTTCTTCCTTTTTGTTTTCAACAACAGAGTGTGGCAACTTAAATGCAAGTCAGCCATAAATTATTTGAGCACCAAATTTCATCTGCCTAATGTGTAAATAGGATACTAAATCCAGGTAGTCCTCAGTTTATGATTGAGCCCAACTTTTCTGTTGCCAAGCGACACTTGCTAAGTAAACCTTGACCCATTTTACGACCTTTCTTGCCACAGTTGTTAAGTGAATCACTGCAGTTATTAAGTTAGAAACACAGTTGTTAAGTGAATCAGGCTTCCCCATTGCTTGTCAGAAAGGCCTAAAAGGTGATCACATGACCTCGGGACACTGCATCCATCATAAATATGAGTTGGTTGCCAGTTGTCTGAATTTTGATCTTTTCTCCGTGGTGATGCTGCAACAGTTATAAATATGAAAAACACTCATAAGTCACTTTTTTTCAGTGCCACTGTAACTTTGAGCAGTCACTAAACAAACAGATTCAACTACTATATATAAGAGATACAGAATACAATACTGTTTCGATAAAACAGATCAGGTTTCTGAGGCAGATGGATTTGGTCTTTGAACCCTTTGTATGAACATAATCTCAGGGGTTGTTAGTTAAGCTGGGACTTCTCCATATGTCTTTTCTAAATAGATTTATATGTCAGAAAATAGGAAGAAATCTTGTCCCTGCTGCACAATTAAATAAATCAGCCAACATTAAATATCAATTTTCTTTTACACTTCCATTCTGTAAATGCACTTACAGTCCATTACAGTATGAAAGATAAAATCCATACAGACATAACAACAATGTAACTTGTGCAAATTCAATTTAGAAAAGCACTTACATTTTACTTTAAAATATTTGAATGTTTCAGTGCTGGTATTTTAATAATTGGAATTCATTTTAAAGAAAGGAAAGTCAAGGAAAGTTTTATGGATTTCCAACATACGTACATTGGGTCTAAAATTCTCTTTGAGTAATAAGGAAATCGTCATGGAATAACACTACATAAATCACTTTGATTGTAAATCCTACACCAAAGAGTACATCTTTTCTTGGCTCAAAGGCCAAATCTGGATTTTGTGTATTATGTGAAACCCAAAGTCCATTAAGTGTTTATGAATTGATTTATTTCTTATTCCTCTATATTTTCTTATTTTATCATTAACTTTGCAATTTATTTTATAATTTTGTTGGTTTATCTTTATGTTATAGTTGAGTGTCACATTTTTTAATATTTGTATGATTATAGGTTGGAGCTGTAGCAAAACATTTTTTTTAAAAAGCTATAGTTTTTTCTGTTCATACATAGTCAGCATTATTTCATTGAGGCTCTCCTCCTCTCCATCCATCCAGGGAGAGAGAGAGAGAGAGAGAGAGAGAGAGAGAGAGAGAGAGAGAGAGAGAGAAGAGAAGAGAAGGAGGGATGATCATAACCCAAGTTATATTGCAAAAGTTTATTCTTCCAAAACCTGTAAATCTAGTTGTACATCAGTTGTACCTTATAGATTGGGAGAAAAGAGAAGCAGGAGAAGAATAGCCAGACATATAAATATATAAGTCCTGAATAAGGTAAGAAAGTAAATAGAGTCTACTGGGTAAGACAGGTCGAAAAGTATAGTCCCATATCAGAAGGCATAAAATGAAAGACATTGCTGAGTGGCAGGCAGGAGTTGAGATTAGTGGGATAGTCCCTGTGTGCAAAACAAAAAGATCATCACTAAGTTTCTTTGCAACAATTTATCTACTTAGCATGTGTCAAGCCCAATCCCAGTCCTGATTTAGCTGGTTTGATTAGTTCACCTGGTGCTTGTTATTTTCAGGTCTAACTTTGTGTTGTTGCAGTGCTCCATTTGCTGTCCTCTGTGATGTAGAGTCATATCTGAATCCACAGGATTTGATTAACAACATAGCACAAAGGCATGTCTATTGGATTTTCTTTCCCTTTTATTAAAAAGCATATTAAAGGAAGAAGCATGAGCATTTTTGTTTTCTTAACCTTATTTGAAACTAAACTAACTGCATTGCATTTTGTTGCAAATCACTCCCTTGTCCCAAGCTTTAGGTGATAAGCAGATTAAACTGCAAGGTAAGAACATTTTTTTCTGTAAACAAGTCTAAAACAGTTCTAAATGGGGATATTTATTTTTTTTATTTTATTTATCTGTGACATTTATACCTTACTATAATCGTATACAGACATTTGATGGGTGGCAGCATAAAGAAATGAAATAATAATTTTAAAAAAAAGTCAAAAGGAGACAAAATAACTCCAAAAGGCATCTATTTCAGCCTTCAAAACTCTCTGCAAAAGCTGAATTTTAAGAAGCTTCTGGAAGGTGATCAGAATAGGGGCTAAATGCACTGATTCATTCTAAATTTCATGAGTAAAAAGACTCCTTTATTAAAATATCAGTTGGATACCATCAAAAAAATGAATATATCCCTTTCTTTGCAACTTTATTCTAAGCAGTGGGATTCCACAGTAAACTCAAATGATGTCATGGATGATCACGTAAACACCCAAAGATTTACTTACAGTCACTTTTTGTATTTTGTCACTCTCGATGTACTGCAACATTGTTTAATGTGAAGCCTTTCTAACGTTTCATTATGCATAGATATAATCCTACACCATTTTATTTCTGCTTTATGAAATATGATGCAGTTCAGTTCATGCCATAGCCTTCCCTGAAAGTTTTCAGAATAAGGATGATAGAGATGAGTTTTGTGTTCATTGTTTCCTACATTGCTTGGGTTTTACTTGATGTTTCTCTGAGCCTGAATGGCAGAAAAAGAAAAATCTAAGCTCGATCCTATAATCCCCCATTGAGAGAAAAAGAAAATGGAATAGACTTGTAGCATTATGCCCTCAGAGGCTGCCAAAACCCAGACCCTCCCAGCCCCATTCCCCTCCATCACGCTCAGCAGCTGTGCTCTCGAGGCGTTAATAAAGTGTCTTTTCCAGCGGGAGCTCACGCAAAGCGTGGAGGTGGCAGATTCTCATTGTCGGGGGGGTGTGGGCTTTCAGGAATGAAGATGACCAGCCCCTTATCCCGATAGTCAATGTGTGGTGGTCTTTAACATCCCCCAGCAGTCATAGCAGCAATAGTCAATGATTTTACAGCGACCGTCTGGAAATAAAGGGGTGGGGAAAACCCCGGTTCCAGGCAGCACTGGGAACACGAACAAAGGTGGTCAGCATTCTACAGTAACAGCTCACCCTGCGAGGGCAACTTCCCACAATGTCTATAACTTGCATAAGTAACAGTAATCAAAATTTGGGTGGCCACTAGTTTCCAAAGCAGTAGCAACCAGCCTCCCTTCTCTTCTGTCATTGCTCACGGTCCCAGGTCTTGTCGGCATCAAAAGCCCCACCCCCCTTTTCTTTATTGTTAAAATCTGAATTTATCAATCCCAGCAACTCTCTCTCTTCTTTCTCTCTCTTGCCTCTGCTCAGGATATCTCCCCCCCCCATGAAAGAAAGCAATAAAATTTTACCTTCTCACTCTCTTTCACTTTCCTTCCCTCGCCTTCAAAGAGAGGGATCACCGGGTCTCTCCCTGACAACAGCATCAGCAACCACCCCCACCACCTTTTTTTCCTCCTTTTTCTTTCCTTCTGCCCAATCCATGCCCACCGCGCCCCAAACCAGCGGCAGCTGTCCGAGCTTCCCTCTCCCCAGATAGGCTTCCACAAAGCCCTGCTACAGACTGAAAAAAAAGCTACTGTTAAAAATATTTTTTTAGAAACTGCAGCAAAGATACATGTCCATAGGAAGAAATCGCCATAGAGTCTTACTTTAAATAAATGCCACAATATATGGGCATAATCTAATACAGAATGTCAAACTCAAGGCCCGCGGCCCAGATCCAGCCCATGATGTGTTTAGACCTGGCCCGCAAGCAGACTAGGAGGAGGAGGTGATTGAATATGTAGTGGAGTTATGTGAGCTGAAGCATCACCAGAGAGGCCTGGGGGAAAGTCAGCTGGAGCCGTGATGTTGCAGCCCTCAATGAAATTGAGTTTGATACCCCTGATCTAGTAAGATGTATGCAGAAGTATGGGTATGGTTTAGAACAGACATGTCAAACTTGAGACATCAGGTGATATCGTGCAACGTATCAGGACAGTTTTGCCATTGATGGCAATGGGGTGGGCATGGCTTCCACATGACGCATCCAGCCCGCAGGCCAGCAGTTTGACACCCCTGGTTTAGAACCTGCAGCTTTCTTTTATAACTTGTTAATACTCCAATATGCAAATGAGGAAACAGACAGTGAAAGATGATTGGAGTACTGGCTCCTGATGTCACAAAATAGTTCCTAAACCTACAGAAAAATCATTTTCTTCCTTTTTTTTTCCAAAGTGAACTTAACAGATGAGGGCAGGATCTTTCTTTCCTGGTTGATATATTAACCAAATACTACTAGTTTTTTTCTGTTTTCTCTCAACTTGTTAACTAGACAGAAAAAGTAAGTAGACATAGATGTGCCAATGGAGATCTGTTCCTTTTTACAAACAGAGATTCAATTCCTCATTTTAAATAAATAAAATTTAGAGATTTTGAAGATGACCATAATTATTAGCTTATTATTAAATTATTAATAATTATTAATTATTAATTATTAAATTATTAATTATTAAATTATTAATTATTATTAATAATTAGCTTATTATTAAATTATTTTTCCTCTTGACTTTTCTTATTATGTTAAACCTTACACAATTTTTCCCTTAACTTATTTATTGTCTCCTTTAAATGGTGTGTAAATGTGGTTTATCTCTATGTGCCTTTGATGGGTGATTTTTCTGAATGCTAAACTAGGAATTCCTGAGCATTTTTTGCTTTAGCTGGTCTAGGATACTCACAGTTTCCCAGTTGAAACTATGGTTGTCCATGTGTTGTGATTAACGAGTTTTCATTGTGTTTTCTGACTGCTAGTTGATGTTCATGAATGTGTTCTGCTAGTCTTCTGTCTGTCTTATATAGTGGCTGTTATAGTCATTACACTATATTCTTAGATGATTCCTGGCTTTTTTTTTCTTGAGCTACTGAGTCTTTTGGCTTCTTATGATGTTTTGGAGGCATTAGTTGGTTTGTGTGCTAGGGTGATGCTGTGTAGTTGTAATAGTTGTTTCTGAGATGTTTTTGATATATGTCATCTTTTCATAGTTTGTACTGGTTTGAATACACAGTCTATCTTTGATCCAATAAACTAAAATTTGTTTGATTCAGATCATTGCATGTGATGGGACTTTCTATACATTATAGAAGAGATATTTTTGTTATTTTTTGTTGGTATTGAAATACAATAATTAAACAAAAAATATTTTTGTTCCTGTTTTCTAAGGGCATTATTAAAATTTTAAAAGAATATAATAAAGAAATAGAAAACATGTAAGGACAATAAAAGGGTAAAAATATTAGAATATGAATATGTAAAGAAGGGATCCAAATGATAAAAAAAACACTTTTCTAATATATAATTAATTACTTATGTAGCACTTTTCATTAATTACTCTCATATATTTTTTGAAGAAAGAACTGAAAATACTTATTAAACTTTAAAATATTTTATGAACATCATATAAATAATTAAGAATAAGTGAATACTACCATGAATTAAATCAGTACTAAAATCTAATTTTCCATGAAGTTGAGTTATAGACTCTTGAAAAAGCCATATTTTGGCTTTGGTACGAATCATGTATTAAAATATAGGCTAGGAATGCTTTCCAATTAAAACTGAATTCTACATCAGACCCTAAAATTGTCACATTTTCCCAATTGAAGGGAACCACAAATAGACTACTACAACTGCATGGAATCAGCATAGCACATAAGCCCTTCAAAACATCCTGAGTAAACCCAAAGACCCAGCAACCTCAGAGGAGTCATCTACAACATACAATGTAAGAACTGCAACAACCACTATGCAGAAAAAAACAGGCAGAAGACTGACAGAACACATCCATTCACACCAATTGGCAGTCAAAAGGAATAATGAAAATTCTTTGATTTCACAACATATAGACAGATTTAACCATCATTTCATTTGGGAAAATGTGACAATCCTAGACCAGGCAAAATCCAAAAATGCCAGGGAATTTCTAGAAGCCTGGTACTCTGACAAATCAGCCATCAATAGACACGGGGACATTAACAACATCTATAGTTTATGCAAAAGAGACAATCAACCAGCCCAAAAAGAAAAAGACTCCAGCACCTCTCCACCAATAATCCGCACTCAGATCAGCATAGATTAACTCCAAGGTTACTTTCAGACCAACGATCAAGTAAGCAATAAACTGCCACAGAGCCATTAATAAATAGTTCAACCAAAGAATCCAGTGGGCAAGACACCAGAATATAAACAGACGGCAAACAGCATTGCTTATTAGCACTGATGATGTTACCTGGTTAGGGGAATGAAACATCTGCAAGAAAACAAGCAAGCTCAGAGAACACCAAGGACCCCTCATTTCAACCCTGAGCTACAAATATTCTCCTTCACATATTCAAAAGTCCAATTTAAAACCTAGACTGAAAATCAGTATTTTGTCTGCAACCATTTCAATATAGAACTATATTAAATTGGACTAGAGCATTTTCACCAGTGGTGTAGTTAGGTTCAACTACCACTGTTTCAGCCCTTACAGTTTCCTGGAACTTCTGTACATCCTTTAGTC